>VWZE01015702.1:764666-896081 GCA_013396675.1 Eubucco bourcierii
ATCAGAGGTTTTTTTTTTTTTTTTTTTTTTTGGTGCAGGAAAAATGAATAAACCTTCAAAACACTTTCATTTAAGGCCAGCTCCTGCCAGCAAGGGAAATTTAATCCACTCAACCCACCAAATCATTGAGCACATTTATTCATTAAAGTAATCAATCAGTGGAAATAGGTTTTTTCTTTTTATATATTAAATGGCAAAAATGATGAGTTCATAAAAATGTCAGGAAATTTTCATCTCTGCTATCTCTTTTCGTAGGTCAGCTGTCTTCAAATGTATTATCCCATTTGTGGGAATCTTACTTATTCTGTCTTTCTGGTAGAAAGCTGAGCATTGAGTATTACACAGAGATTAAAATTGAGTAGGAACTATAGAAAATGTCAAACATAGCAGAAATGGTGACACTTGCTCTTTTGACTAGTCGTAAAAGCATCAACAGTTGCTAAAATTCTGGAAGCCAGTGCTCTGGCAGTGTTACATTAATACATCAGTCACGACAACTTTCTGTTTATGTTTTTTTGCTAGCATCTACAAGTTTGTCAAGATCTATCATCTCTCCTGTACGCAGTCAGCTTCTTTTATTTTGACAAATGGATCCTTGCCAAGAAGTTATGTATGTGCCTTGCACAGCATCATTTGGAAGCAGTAGACAACGTTGTGACTATCATTTTTCTCTACTATTTATAATGCAGAAGAAGGCATGGAGAAGCAGTGAAGAAGGCCTGGTAAGGAAAGCAGTCAGCCGGCCATAAAACTGAATGCACCGTTTGGCTTACACACTCTAAATCTAGAACTTAGGTTCCTTTTTGTGTGGGAAAGATGAATCATAGAATTGTCAGGGATGGAAGTGACCTCAAGGATCATCTAGTTCCAAGCCTCCTGCCATGGACAGGCACACCTCACACTAGATCAGGTTGCTCAGAGCCACATCCAGCCTGGCCTTAAAGACCTCCAGGGATGGGGCTTCCACCACCTCCCTGGGCAGCCTGTTCCAGTGTCTCACCACCCTCCTGGTGAAGAACTTCCTAACATCCAATCTGAATCTACCCACTTCTGGTTTTGCTCCACTCCCTCTAGGCCTATCACTACCTGACACCCTAAAAAGTCCCTCCCCAGCTTTCCTGTAGGCCCCCTTCAGATACTGGAAGGCCACCATAAGGTCTCCTTGGAGCCTTCTCTTCTCCAGACTGAACAGTCCCAACTCTCTCAGTTTGTCTCCACAGCAGAGGAGCTCTAGACCTCTGATCATTCTCATGGTCCTTCTCTGGACATGTTCCAGCATGTCTAGATCTTTCTTGTAATAGAGGTTCCAGAACTGGATGCAGTACTCCAGGTGGAGTCTCACCACAGTGGAGTAGAGAGGGAGAATCACCTCCCTCAAAGTGCCTTACAGCTTCTTTGAGCTCCCTGGGCAACCTGTTCCAGTGTCTCACCACCCTCACTGTAAGGAATTTATTTCTCCTATCTAGTCTAAATCTTCCTCAAGCTTCAATCAGTTCTCTCTCAGCCTATCACTACAAGCCCTTGTAAAAAGTCCTTTCCTGACTTTCTTGTAGGCCCCCTTCAAGTACTGGAAGGCCACTACAAGGTCTCCCCAGGGTCTTCTTTTCTGCAGGCTGAACAGCCCCAACTCTCTCAGCCTGTTTCCATAGCGGGAGGTGCTCTAGCCTTCTGATCATCTTCATGGCCCTCCTCTGGATCCACTCCAGCAGTCTGATATCCCTTCCAACCTAAACCATTCTAAGATTCTGTGATTAAACATCAAAATGCTGTCAGAGGTGAGGGAGAGGTGAAATAAAGGGCATTGCTGATGTTTTGAATGAAGCATGAATTTCTTAGCTGATCTTTCCAGACCTTACCAGGAAATCAGGGGACCAAGGGCCATATCCCAAGCTCCAAAGGAGCTCCTGAAGTAAAATTCCATCCTGAAATGTGTTGTTACCTAACTACCAGTTTGATACTATTGAGTTTGGTGAAAGGTTTAACCATGAGAGGGTGAAAAAGACAAGCTAAAGAGATATCTGATCTTCCTCAATAGCACTAGGAACATTCACCACTGCCCCCAGCACTGCAGTCCACCTGTGGCCAGTCTTCAGAGGAAATTGATTGACAGCAGCCCTGAAGTATGGACTAATTAAATATAAGTAGGTTGCAGCGAACACAAATCAACTTGACCCAAAAAATTTTGGTTCCCAGATGTGAGCAAGAATTTCTGTTTAGTTTTTTAATATGGTCAGAGTCTAGAAGCAGTCTCTGTAAATATGAGACATCTCTTCATGCCAGATCTTACTCCTCCACAGTTTTAAAGTTGACTAACAAATATCTTTGGAGCAAGCAGACTCTAAAGGGGAGCCAAAAGCCTCTTTATGCAGGGAAATCATCATGTGGTAAGGATGAAGACTGATGGTACAGCAGCTGTCTGCACTCATCCTTCATAGGCAGAGTGGTGAGGCCTCAGGGCATGCTCAGACGTCCTCTGCCAGCACTCAGGTAGTTTAAGAGGTCACTGTTCCAAATATTTGCCTTGTCCTTTTGCTGGAGTTTATGACCCCTATTCCAGCAGCAAAAAGGATCATGTGGCCACACTTCCAACATCCAGCCTACTGCATTCATTGAAGTGAAGGCTGACTTCTGTTAATGAGCTGAGCTGCTGTTGATGGAGTCTGCAGAACTGAACTACACTTGGGTGTGCTGTCCCAGCTAAGGAAAACAACCTGCTGTCAGAAGACAGGTGCCATCATGATATAAAACTCTTAAAATCATCTCTTTGTCAATGGAATGGAAAAAGATATCACGTATTTAATGATTAAAAGCACCTACCAAGGGAACCAGGGCAGAGTGGTTTGCATATTTGCAGTTTACTTAGCTCTGTACATATTGTTGCACACTAAGTTCTTGGGCACACCAGCAGAAAAAACTCTGCAAATTTCAGTTACTCAAAACCACTGTAAAACTGTTTTGTTTTGGGAAAGAGCTAATTGTTTGTTTAGTCCTTATATTATTGCTAACATTAAACAGGGCAGAACTTTGCTTGAATAAGGGTGTGTTACTACAATGCAGCTCTCACCAACTTATCTCCCTAACGGTGACAGCAGAACCCTTTCAGATCCTGCTGAGCACTTCCTTACATGCCTACTGCATGCAACACAAAACCCTTTTAATGGAGATTTTTATGTTTTAACAATTCTCTTTTTGAGGCCTTAGGATTGTGCTGCATCATTTTTCTACAAATACCCAGTGTTTAGGTAAAGAGAGCAAAGAGGCTGAGATCACAGGCTGAGTGTGTAATAATTTGTTGAACACCCCACAGAGAGCTAATGGAGTATTTTCAGTTGCATTTTGGAAGTAATTCAGGTATCTTGGAGTATCCACAAAACACAGTTACATTTCAGGCTGCTGTAGTTTGGGCCTTAGCACCTTAGCTCACAGAACGGTAGGGGCTGGAAGTGACTTCTGGAGATCATCTAGCCCAAACTCCCTGCTAAGACAGGTTTGCCTAGAGCAGGTTGTGCTTGATCACATCCAGGCAGGTTTCGAAAGCCTGCAGAGGAGACTCCACAACCTATTTGGCAGTCTGATCCAATGCTCTATCAGCCTCATAGGAAAGAATTTTTTTCTTTATGTTTAAGTGGAACTTCCCATGTTCTAGTTTGTTGTCCCTTGTCCTGTTGCTGGGCACCAGTGAAAAAAGTCTCTACTCCATCCTCTTCACCTCTGCTTTTTATGTATTGATAGGCATTGATATGATCCCCTCTCAGTCTTCTCCAGGCTAAACAGCCCCAGGTCTCTCAGCCTCCCCTTGTAAAAGAGGTGCTCCACTCCCCTCAGCATCTTTGAACCTTCCTCTGGACTCTCTCCAGTAATTCCCTTTCTCCCTTGAACTGGGGAGCCCAGAACTTGACTCAGAATGACTAGTCTTTACTACTCATACTTCCAAACTAAGCTGGTCACTGGCAAGCCCAATTTTGGAATAAAAGGGCTATACATAGACAAGAGTGCTTTATATCTGGCTGTTAAAAGTTGATTTCTGTCCCAGGTTGGAAACGATAGGGTTAAAAATCCTTTAGGGACTAGAAATTTGTTATTCAATCCCATAATTCTGCTCTCTTTATAAACTCACAGCGATGCCAGTTTGCTCTCCCCGCCCCCTCCAGCCCTGTGTCTGGTGGGAGCTGCTTCTATTGGGACAAACATTGAAGGAGGAAGCCTGTTTGGGGGCCTCCAGAGGCTTGTGTTTAGGCCTATGGATAGCAGAGGTGTTGGGGGTGGGGGGAGGATTGGAGCACTGGGGATTATAGCTTTAGTTTTGAGTTGAAGGAAAATTCAAGAGGATCGCTATGGATATTGTATCTGCTCTGTAATTTCTTTCTGTATTTCTCTTTCCAAATATAATTCTGTTTTATCTCCAATTCATCTGAGAGCATCACTCTGTTGGCTTTTTTAAAACCACAATAATCTCTATATCCAAACATTCAACTAAGTGTAAATGAATGCATCCACCATCAGGAACAATTCATGCAGCTGAATCCCACAATATACCATGCAATGTCTGCTGTGATGCTCTACCAGCATTGAAATTTCCCCAACAAAGTTTCATCTGCACTTGACTAGGCCTGGCCAAGGTACAAGATCTCAAGAACTTCAAGCAGGTCTTTTACAACTTTTTGGTTTCCTTATACCAAAAAAACCCTAAAAACCCTTTGCCCTAATATAAATTGTTATATGTTTAATTCATACCATGAAAGGCAGCAAGGTCAATATTAAGTACAAAGAGGGGAAACCTGAAGTCCTGCAGGTTCCCTCAGTTCTTTCATGCATTATTGCTGATACTGGAGAGCAGCATTTAGCACACACAAGGACTTTACTGTAACAGAGCCACCCAACTCTGCTGGCCTCAGCAGAGTTATTTTACATTATCTGCTGATACTGATGCCAAAAGCTCAGTTCCGACACATCAGGTTGGTGTTTGTGTGATGTGCAAACACATGAAAAAGTCCTTGGGGAAGAAAATAACTCTGGCTTTTCACAATGTTTTTTCTCTATCTTCTTGTTTCTGCTGCATTTTATAAAATCTGGCCTCTGTAAAGGTAATGTTGGTTCTGTCACATGCACTCTGACTTGGAGCAACAACCAGTGCTGCTGGTCAAAAGACTTATTTTGTAGGTCTGCCAAGGAAGGAATATAAATGGAAAACAGGTGGGGAAAACTCCATCAATACTGCTCGTAACCATGCCTTTCCTAGTCCAATACTTGGACTTATTTTTTCTCCTTAAAATTACCATATCCACTGGAAATACTCACACAGAATCCCAGGAAAGAGGAAATCCTGTGAAAATGCACCATTTCAGTCCCCAAGCTGTTTTCATCCTTGATAAGGAGCATTTTTCCACCAGTTCAAATGAGAGCTCTTGGAGTATGATCCAAAGCTTTCTGAAACTACCAGTTCTCTTCCAGAGTTTGTTCATGTGATGACAAAACCAAACTAAAACAGAAGAGAAGGACTTAGAGCTGTTTGAGGAAACACAAAGTGTGTCCTCAGCTAATGAAATGAGCACAGTTCCACTGCAGGTCATGTTATATGCTGTGTATTCCCTAAAATTATGCCAATTCTTTCTAGCCAAGGCTCAGGCTGTCAGCATTTGAACATAAGCTGCTGCTCTAGCTGTACATCTGGGCAGAATAGAAATGAGAGGCCAAAGATAACAATTCTGAGATAACAGATGAGAAGGATTAAAAAAAAAAAAGTAAATTATTTTCAGAGTGAATTTAGTTTATTTTTTGTCACTTAGTTTTAGAGATGTGCAACTGCAGCTAGGGACTGCTTGTACCAGCTAAACTATGTAGCCATGGAGCAGGCCCAGTCACTTGGAGGGCTTGCAAATTCAGGCAATAAGGTCCCCAAAGTCAGCCCTGAGACATAATAACTTTCATCCACCTACTTAACCTCACAGATGACAGTCTCAAGGCCTGTAAGGATGGTGGTGGTCTTTTTAGCAGGACCTGTTGTGACAGGACATGGAATGATGGTTTTAAACTGAAAGAGGGAGATAGAAGAAATTGACGAGACACTGGCTCAGGTTGCCTGGAGAGGTGGTGGATGCTCCATCCCTGGAAATGTTCCAAGTCAGGTTGTTAGGGTTCTGAGCAAATGATGTAGTTGAGATGTGTGTGCATGCAGCCCAGACAGCCAACAGAGTCCTGGGCTGCAGCAAGAGCAGCGTGGCCAGCAGGGCAAGGGAGGGGATTCTGTCCCTTTACTCTGCTCTTGTCAGACCCCACCTGGAGTACTGTGTGCAGTTCTGGAGCCCTCAGCATAGGAAGGACATAGAAGTGTTGGAGAGAGTCCAGAGGAGGCCATGAAGATGATCAGAGGGCTGCAGCAGCTCTCCTATGAGGACAGGCTAAGAGAGTTGGGGCTCTTCAGTCTGGAGACCTGATAGTAGCCTTCCAGTATCTGAAGGGTGCCTACAGGAAGGCTGGAGAGGGACTATTGACAAGGTCTTGCAATGACAGGACAAGGGGCAATGGGTTTAAACTGGCAGAGGAGAGATTTAGACTGGATGTCAGGAGGAAGTTCTTTCCAGTGAGGGTGGTGAGGCACTGGAACAGGTTGCCCAGGGAGGTTGTGGCTGCTCCCTGCCTGGAGGGGTTGAAAGGCCAGGCTGGATGAGGCCTTGAGTGAGCTGTACTAGAGGGAGGTGTCCCTGCCTATGGCAGGGTGCTGGAACTGGATGATCCTTGAGGTCCCTTCCAACCTTACCATTCTATGATTCTATGTCCATGCTGACTGCAGGACAGTTGGACTAGATGGGCTTTAATTGTCACTTCCAACCTAAACCATTCTATAATTCTGTGATTCTATGAAAATCCCAAACTTTTCATCTGGTCTAATACCTCACAAAGATATAAATACACACATTCATGTGTAGGCTAACAATAATTTACATATTTAAAATCAAGGAAAATGAAGGCAAACATGAAATTGGGATGTACAATGTGAAGCATATAAGCATGTGGGAGGTAAAGCCTAGTTTCCAGAGGCTGATGGCAATTGTTTCATGCTGTAGGCAGAAGTGTTACTTGCCCTGATGCATGGAGCCAACTATAGCTGTGCCTTGACAGAGGGGTGCAGGGAGAAATCTTTTTGATGATTCTCACAACAAATTTGCACCCTGAAGCCTGATTAGTTGTTCAGGTTTTCTACATTGTGTGGCTGTTAAGTAATAAAAGAATTTCTTCCTAAGACCAACAGCATTCCTGTTAGTTAATTTACAACACAGAATCATAGAATCATTTAGTTTGGGAAAGACACTTAAAACCACTGAGTGTAACCATTAATGCAGCACTGCCAAGTGACCACTAAAGCATCTCCCTCAACACTACTGCTACATGGCTTTTAAATTCCTCTAGGAATGGAGCCTCCACCACTTCCCTTGGCAGCCTGTTCCAGGGCTTGACAAGCCTTTCTTTGACTTAAAGATCTGCATCTCCCCTCAAGAAGACGTGGAGTTGTGAACTGATGAGCCCAATTATTTGGAGCAGAGTCAGTAGTATCTCCAGGGATTGAGAACAGAATATTTATAGGCAATTTAATGTTTCAGAATACTTAAAAAAAAAAATAAATCTAGCAATTAGGTATTAATATAAAAAGCACTAAATATTAAATTACTAAAAGGTCATGTTTACATGTTTTGCCCACTAGCCACGCAGAGAAAAAGTTAAGCATTTGATTTCACTCTGAACTTTATGCCTCTGATAAATTTAAGATTATTGTTGTATTAAAGCCATTTTGTATCCTCCCTGGGAGTAAGGCACTCGGCGCTTGCAGGACTGAGTGTGAAGTAAAGATGGGAGCAGTAATGTGACCACTCTTGAATCATACTGCCTAACATCAGAGTAGGATCAGGAAGACAATCCTTAGCCCTGAGCATTATATACAAATGAAATAGAGGTTATCTGGGGGCAGCATAATTCATTAAATGTTCCTTCTAAATGTAAAACACCAAATTCCCTTGATACAGTCAGCCTTTTGATCTGCAGTCTAGTTGTGACAAAAGATGATATTACAGTAAGAGTAAACTTAAATTCAGAGAGGCTCAGAAGTTTGCTGTTAAAGCTCAGTCTATTTTCTCATTGCATCTTGTAACAAACAATCAAGAAAAACATTACATTTCCCAGTCCTTTGAAAAAGTGGCTGATTTGAGAAGATGGGACTAGATTCTTAGGTGGTGTCAATCAGGAGATTTACATTAACTGTAATCCAATTACCCTGTACTCTCATCAGCTGAGAATCTGATCCAGAAGCTGTAACAATCAGAATAGCATTTGTGTATAGCTTCACCTTGCCCTCATACATCTTTCAGGGAAAAAATTCAATCAACTACTGTGATCAGATTTTTATGAAGACTGGATAAAATGACATTGTGAGTGAAAAAGTTCATTTAAAGGGAGGGTATAAGACGATCAGACCATGCAGCATTCAGAAAACCCTCCCAACTCCAATTGTACTGTGGGAGATGTACATCACACAGACTGTGTGCTCTTCTCAGCATCATCTGTACATCAAACCTCATCATGAAAAAATGAAGGATTATTTGACAACCTTGGGCAAACAGGACCTAACAGAGTAAGCAGTTGGCTAAATACTACACAGCAAACATATATCAGAGAAGCATGAGTCTTTCTTGTGCTGGGATAATGCCCCAGTCCTTGGACCACCCTGCCTAGTTGATCTTCTGTTATTTAATTCATATAGGCTGTATTTATAATCTTTGAAAAGTCATTTATTTATACTGCAACTTAACCAACATACAAAAAGTTGAAATGTCTGCCTTAGGAGCTGAGGAATGGAGGGTGCTATATAAAAGGCAATGGTTGTTGATTTTAAGGATGTTGTTACTGTGCAATTAACAGGAGACCAATGCAATGACTGGGATGATTCAAAAGATGCTTCTCATGGTTCCACCAGCAATGCCCAACACCCTGCTCATATTCTGTCTGCTGAGTCAGACGCAGTCAAGTAGCCACACTGCTCCCCCTCTGTCATACAACTCCATCTGCCCTTGCAAAACTGGGACCAAGTCTCAGGGTCTGAATAAAGGCTACAGCTGACTGTGGTGAATATTCAGTCATGCCAAATCACACTTAGTTTCATTATAAGTTGCCAAGAAAATGTGAAGGAAAATTAAAGAAGTTAATGGTAAGGGGTTTGGATAAAAGCTTTGTTGGATATGTATCAACCAAGATTATAAAAATACTTGCAGAGAAAAGGGAAAACAAAAACTTTAAAGACAAGTATTTACATTTCTCTTTTTTTTTTTCTTTTTTCATAATTGTTTAAAACTTCCCTCATGGAACTGCTGCTAATTCATGTACCTAAAAAATCCACTCTCTGCCTGTTCAGTCTCTCCCAGAGTAGGTCAGTCCAGATGCACTATCCACTGAAGCAGACACTTATATTTCCTTGTGTTCGTGTTAAACTTCATCTAGAGATGCTGAAATTATAAAAGGAACACACATCTAGGGTCCCTCCAAAACTCCAGACTACATTTACAGTATCACAATATCACCAGGGTTGGAAGAGACCTCAAAGATCATCAAGTCCCACCCATCACCACAGACCTCAAGACTAGACCATGGCACCAAGTGCCACATCCAAACGCGCCTTGAACACCTCCAGGGACGGTGACTCCACCACCTCCCTGGGCAGCCCAATCCTCTCAGTCTAGCCAATGACTCTCTCAGTCAAGAACTTTCTCCTCACCTCCAGCCTAAACTTCCCCTGGCATAGCTTGAACTTAACTACTGTTAAGACCTTTAAGATGGAGCATATACTAACAAGGATGTTACAAGTGGTTACTAGAAAGATTTAGGTCGTTTTCAATCTATCTGAGACCATGAAGCATTGCAAAGGGACCAGTGGAATAAAGAAGTGAATCCATCCACTTACGGGCATTTTATAACATAAACATAGTGAGGTTAAGGAACACAAAGGGTATGTCTTTGGTTTCAATTATTGTTTTTTTAACTCAAAATCTATGAGGGCTTACCTTAAATATACATGGTACTGTCAAGTTCAGCAAGCTGCATGATTTATTAAACCAGGGCCACCATTTCTTTCTGTCAGTTACACGTAGTCAGGTTTTTTAAGTGTCTATCACCCGTTATTTATTGGAGGTCAGAGACAGTCTTTTAAAAGACTTTAATACACAGCATATTAGAAGAAACTTCTTCATTGAAAGGGTTACCAAACACTGAAACAGGCTTCCCAGGGTGGTGGTTGAATCCCTTCCCTGAAGGGGTGTGGAAGGATTAAAATTACCCCCAAATAAAATCACCAGACCAGCTCAGAAGGTTTGGAAGCAAAATGAAACTATGTATTTCCAGCAAGCTAAAAATCTAAAAACATAAAACACAACCTGCATGTACAAAACTATATTTACATATATTTACAATTACTTAGTTGAGAAATAACACAAAGATCCCCCCTGGACGAACCCAGAAGGGGCTAACAGCCATCTTCTTCTTCCCCCCAGAGAGAAAACCATGCCCCACTGTTATCTGCTCAGGCAAGGTTAGTGTAGCCATGCAAGATCAGCCAGCACAGGGAAAAGGAGGAGGCAGGAGACAGACTAGTTTGTGCAGCAGACTTTATACTAGTCCTACAAACAACCAAAGTGATACAGATGTATGTTTTTTTTTTTTTCTTTAAATAACCAATCCTCTATTTTACTTTTTACTCTTTTTTTTTTTCTTTTTTTCCCTCCATATTCAGCATCTCTGGAATTTTCCTATTCTATGTTTAGAATTTAGAATTATTAAGAGTGTTAACTGTAATCTACCACAAGGAGTTTAAAGGATGCAGATGTGTGATGCTGAGGGACATGGGTTAGCAGCAGACTTAGTACAGTCAGATAAACCATTGGACTTGATCTTAAAGGCCTTTTCCAACAAAAATGATTCCATGGTTTTATGATCAGGGGACAATACTCCAAAATTGGCTTTCAGCTAGACAGTGACATAAAAGTTCCAGGCCACATTATCAGTTGATGGAAAGTCTTGTAGCCTTATGCTTCTGGGTTACACCTCAGCCCTGAGGATCTGGGCTATTAGCAGTGACCTTGTACCTGACCACTTCTGGTGCAGTTTTGCTCTGGCACAGCGCAGTGATGCCAAGAAATTCCCTCAGAACAATACAAAATGTTATATACCATCTCTTGTCAGGTATTCAGTACTACAAATTGGTGGAACAAAGCATGTTATTTCCACTTAGTGGGAAGAAACCAACATTGTTATTTCTCCTGCTTTAGTGTCAGGGCTTTTTATTTCCACTGCAGTGATTGTACAGGCTCTCATAACTGGTAAGCCAACATCCACCCTGCTGAAAAAAAACCAAACCAAAAACAAAAACTTGGCTGAAGCACATTAGAGCACACAAAAGAAAACTGACTCGAGGTTGCTGCTAGAATGGAAATGTCTATCTTCCTAATAGCAGTGGTGGGATATGACTGAAAAATTACATTTTTCTGACAGCAAGTTCTGGGTTTTTTTCCAGGTCTCCAGGTGATGCAAGCAGAAAAAACCATAACAACAAACTAAGGATGCATATAGATTCCATGGTAGCTTCAAAAGAAACAGGTACTACTTGCTTATCAGAGAATGGTGAGGGTTAGTAGGGGTTTCTGAAGACCATCTAGTCCTACCCTCATGATAAAGCAGGGTCACCCAGAGCAGGTTGCCCAGCACTGCAATGTCCAGGTGGGTTTGGAATCTCTCATGAGAAGGAGGCTCCTCAACCTCTCTAGGAAGCTTGGCCCAGGGCTCCAGCACCCTCACAGGAAAAAGGTTTTTTCCTTCTGGTTGTGTAAAGTTTGGTTTGAGGTTTCTAGATACAAGTGGCTGGGTACCAGGGACTCAGACACGGTGTATGAGACAAAACCCAAAAAACAACCAACCAAACAAGCTACCTTTCTCTACAGCAGTGTAATTTTTAAGAGAATTTCCTCTCAATAAGGAACACAGCATCACTTTTCAAAACTTCCCGAGAAGCAGCTCAAGGGTGAAGCTGAGACTCCCTGAAAACTTCTACGTCACAGAGCCGATGTGACCCAGTGTGCTGTGAACACTGCCTGTGCCCCATTCCCAGCCTGCTCTTGCCAGTTGTTAACCCAAACTACCCTCAATCCCCAGCCCTCTGAGTGACCTTCTCTAACAGCACAGCTTGGTGCTGTGACCTCCTCTAGTTCCCAACAAGAAACTTTCTGTTTCACAGCATGTGAACCTGGGCCAGCAAAAGATGAGTTTGATTTCATGAGGATTGCAGTCTATGAAGTTATTGGCCCTGAATACACAAAGTTGGACTGAGATTCAGTGTAAATCTACATCACTTTGTGGATGCAAATGGCAAAAAAGAAATTTGTTTTAGCTGAATGTACACTCTGTAGGTCTGGGTTTACTCAGGATTTATTTCCTGTGGTGAAGAAGAAAAGAACTGGGTTTTATTGCTTATCAGTGGAAAAAACAGATTCCTAATATCCATGAAACTACCACTCACGTATTTTAAAATGAGGGAAACTTCCAAGAGGGAAACTAAAAAATCCTAGTTTATGGTGAAGATGATAATCCTGTTATTTGTAAAGGTAATGAGCTTCTCAGCTTGATAAATTAGCAGAAAATGTGGGCAGATATATGTAAATGAGTTTTTAAAAAGACATTATGGCTTTTCACCTTGGAACATGTATGTACATGCTCTTTACAGCACTGGGTTTTTTAATGACACTATCCTTACTCTGGACTATGACCTAAGAATTGACAATATAATAATGTGCTATAGAAATGTTGTAATTTTCATAAAATGAATTTACTTCTTAAAAGATTTTACTGAGAATTACTTTCAAGTCATCATTCCCCCTTAAATTTAAGGCTGACATCAGCATAAGATGCTTCTATTACTAAATGGTGGGGACACCAGTTCAAAACAGTGCCTAAAAGTGCCTTCAAAAAAATATTTTAACATTAAGTGCAACTCTTCTCACCACTACCAGCTAACATCTGCCTAGCTGCTGTCACGTATCTTTACCCAGAAAAACGCAGCCATTCTGAACCTCATTTCTCAGAAGAGAACAGGGACTTGAAGATCATCTCAGTCCAGCATGGGCTGTAGCATCTGGATTTGTAACAGCAAGCAGAAGCAGAACCACAGGGCAGAAAGGTGCTTGGCATCCTCAAGCTGGAAGCACAGTGAGGTGGAGCTCTGGACGTGCTTAGCGGCACCGCACGGTCTCGCTGGCGCCAGCTGAGGTCACTGTGGCTCCGCACCTCCCGCTGCTTTTGGAGCAGCTTTTTGCTGCTGGAAGAAAGTAAACGGCAACAGATTTTTCTTTCTTTCTTTCTTTCTTTTTTTCCCCCTTCTCCTCAGCACATAGTTTCTAAAAATGTGGACTAACTGATGGTTGTAATTTTGATGGAGATATACCTGTAGGCAAGACAGCAATCAAACCCACACTATTAACAGAAGGCTGATCGAGTTAATGAATATAATTGTCAACTCTACAAACCGATTCAGTCTTTCTAACAATCTATCAGTTTGTCTTTCTTCTTGCAGGTTGTCCCCATTCATATCTCACTGGATAGTGGCTGTAGGTGAAAGCCTAACCCCCCCCTAAATACAAAATTGTTTGAAGAAGGACTGGTGGATGTTTGGGGAAGAGAGAAGGTAACTGAATGTATCACTGTTCAATTAAACATAGTGAATTTTGGTTAGGCAGCTGAACTATAAGGTAATATTACCCTTTATCTCTATTTTACAGCTAGTCTGGACCAAATTCAGGCCTTTTACTCATTGGATTAAGTTTACAAATGACACATCCTTAACTTAAATGGCTTACAATGTGATGGATGAGGCAGTATGCAGAAAGCATTGCATATAGATACTAAAGACTGATGCACCAAAGCAATGAAAACATCTTCTGGGAAGTGGGAAAGTGAGGAGACAGGAGGAAACATCAAAAATACCTTCTGTGGGTCAAAACTTCAAGCTTGGCATGCCTGCACCGTGACAGCCTGAAGTGACACTGCAAAACACACCACCTCATCTGCAGATTTCCTTTCCTACAGGGAACCACCAGGGGCTGGCAAGGAGAGACTTTCCAAACTCCTATCAGTCAGGCTTATGATTCAGAGAGAAGAGAGATCTTAGAAGGTGAGGAGTAAGCTACAGATCAGCCAGAAAAGCATAATGCACAGCTCAAACCAGGGTCAAATCCAATTCAGATCAAATCCTCTTCAGATCCAGATCTCCCTTCTAGGAACAGTTACTCTAATTAACTGTTCAGATGGATAAGAAAGAAATTTGTGTTCAGCTTTTGAAAAAGGCATGCACATTCTGCCACCTCACCAGAGCCTGACACTGCTCCTCAGAGCTACCAACACTAAAAAGATGAGGAACAGCTTATAGCAAAAGTCACTTGCCTTTCCCCTGAGGTCATACACAAGCAGGAAAACCAAAGTAAAAACACTAAATGGCTGTAAATAACACTAAAGAAGCGTAACATTGAAATGATCATACCTTTGAGAGTGGAAAGAACGCCTGTGTTTGCTGGAAAATCACCTGTGAATGCTACCAGTCAAAGCAAGGAGCAAGAGCCTGTGGAGAGGGATCAGCATTACATTTGTAGGGCAGGAACTGCTTTTTTTTTTTGAAGCAAAGTAATAGATGTCCCTCACCTACTCCAGATTTGCCCCTGCTGAAGTTGTCTGCCTGCAAGTGAGGCTGTCAGGCCACTAACGGTGGGAACACAGGCAAGCACAGGTGCGTTTTATAGACAACACGAGCCTGTGGCATGGGCCTTGTTGAGCTGAGTTTCTCCCAAGTAACAAGACAAGAGATAAAAGCCTAAAGTTGCACCAGGAGAGGTTTAGCTTGGATATTAGGAAAAATTTCTTCCCTGAAAGTGTTGTCAAGCCCTGGAACAGGTTGCCTAGGGCAGTGGTGGAGTCCTCATCCCTGGAGGGATTGAAAAGTCATGCAGATGTGGTACTGAGGAACATGGTTTAATGGTGACTTGGATTAACAGTTGGACTTGAACATCATAAAGGTCTCTTCCAACCTAAACAATTCTATGGTTCTACACAGGTATTGCCTTACTGGTGGACACACTTATGTAACTGTAGCAATAGGATGAGGGGCAATGATTTTAAACTGGACCAGGGTAGATTTAGGTTAGACATAAGAAGGAAGTTCTTTACAATGAGAGTGATAAAATACTGAACAGGTTACCTAAGGATGTGATTGAGGCCCAGTCCCTGGAAACATTCAGGATGAGACTTGATGTGGCCCTGGGCAGCCTGATCTAGTTGGAAGCTGACTGCAGGGTGGTTGGACAAGATGACCCTTGAGGGTCCGTTCCCATCAGATGCAATTTATGCATCTGTGAACTGGTGGACATACTTCTAGAATTAAAGAAGTGTGAGGAGACCTATGTAAAGTTTCCTAATAAAAAGAGATGATTAACTCTTCTGAAGCCTTATCTCCTATGCAGGTTGCTTTGCCATCTTCCATCACCTACAGGGCTTTTTCAACACAGGAATGATAATACATTATCTGTTGGTGCTCTGTCATGAATCTGTGTTTTTACAGCCTTGTGTACAGCAGATGGAGGAAGATTTATAAGACATTTGCTCCTATTTCAGCTATTCCTTAACTAGCTCTTGCCTATTATTTAACTTGCATGCCCTATCATGCAACACTGCAAGCCTTTTCATAGCTTAAAGAATCTTCTCCCTCCAAAATTTTCTTGTGCTGCATCACCGTGTGTCAAAGCTAATAGCTGATTAATACACATTGGCTGTACAACTGCGAGTTTATCCTTGAGTTAGTTGAATTAGACATGGGGTTCCAGAGACTATACTGCCACTGAATGCACTTCCTTCAAATTTAACATGAAGTTTAATCAATAAAGGTAACAGCAGTAGATTTGTCTCATTCGGCTTTTTTTTTTATGCTTAAGTATAAATGGCTTTCAGTTTGTTCCTCAAGAGATGCCTCTGTCATTTACTGAGCACTTTGTGCTTCACTAGAATTCCTATTACAATGCCACAACTTGTATTTGCCTTGCACCAGTGCTCTTGAAATGCAATCTGATGCAGAAGGAAGCAACTTGGTGCTTGTGTGGTGATATTATCTAAATCAGCAGTGTCTATAATCCATTTGCAAATGAAAACATTAAGACACAGAAATACAGAAAGAAAAGACATTGATAATAGAAAGATAACACAATTAAATGCAAAGTGAAAAACCTCTGCTCCCAGTAGGGTGGAACTGCTTGTTAGGAACCCGAGTGACTGAGTCAATAGCTCTTGCTCAGAAATGCAATGTTAGCTAAAAGTTGAGTTAACTGAGTAAAGTCAGCTGACTGAAGGCTTATGCATGACCCATAAAAAAAAAAAGGACTGTTTGCTTTTTTTTTTTTTTTTCCCTATGCATATAAAGACTATCTAATAAGCATTTTTTTAAAGAGCTGAGAGGAAAATAGGGATTTGGGGTTCACCAAGTCCTGACTTGGTGGCCTGCCTGTGAGAACTGAGAAACTATTTAAATTATAATTTGGGAAGAGTCAAGAGCACAGATGTAGAGTGCTTAGGAGAGAAAGGTTTTTTAGCTGTGACTGGTTTTTTTTTTTTTTTTCAGATTGTTTAATTTTAGTGACTAAAAGACATTTGGAAAGAGGATGTTTTTATTTAAAATTCAGCATCCATAGTGCTTATATTATGGTGTGAAAGCTGCACTAGATGAGTGATATCTTGGCAGATCTCCCAGAGGCAGGATTTTAGTCATTATTTTTAAAGCAAACAAGTATAGGGGGGAAAAAACCAAACAGGCAGAAGATTCACATTTTTCATTGTAATAAAGAAATAAAAAGAGCACTAGCTTAACTTCTAAAATAAATATATGGCAGATCAGACTTTTAGAGAAGGGGTTTTGAGAGTACTGAGTCAGGTTTGGTGTCTGAAAATACCTGCTGTAAGCATAATTCATAAATAAAAGGGGGTTGGGGTGGTAGTGGCATTTTTTTGACTAAGTAACGTATGTGACAGAGACTCAGCCTTTCATTTTACCTGAAGGATTTACTAAAATTCACCATCTGAAGCAGCAGCTCAAATTTAGACATGGCAGATTGCTTCTTACTGGAAACAGCGACAACCTTTCCTCTCATTTTTAATACTTATGTAGTGACTTTTACGCCACACCAGTAACACCCTTATCTCAGCACTGACAGGATGACTATAAACTGTAAACTCTCTTCTTTGTGATATTTAAACCTTTGCTGGATAAAACACTAAGAAATGTGACACTAATTAAGAAATAATCCTCCACAATAGTAAAGGATGATAGATCTTGATGAGTAAAAGATGTTTCTCCATTTCTAATATTTTTTAATCTGTGGAAGGCACAGGATAATGTTCTTAATGTATTACTTTTTAGCAGGAGAGCAAAGCACATTATAAATTACCCTTGATTTGACAATGCATTTTCTGCTTTTTGGGTTTTGAAAATAATCAGTAGCTTCTGGGTTGGTATGTAAAGCCATATGTACTCCTTCTGTGGCCAGCAAGGAATAAAAGTAGATTTCCTCAGTTTTAAGTATGCTTAATGTAAGTAAAGTTCCACTTAACTCAAGTGTAAACACTTCAAATCTTAAAAATCTAGTGTAAAATGATGGACTTAAGTTTTCAAAGGTGCTCAGGTACTCTGATGGTGGGCAAAGCACAACATCCCAGCTCAGGAGGCTGTGACAGAGAGAAGATCCTTCAGCAAGCAGGTGGCTACTTTAATTTGTTGTTCCCCGACCTCAGCAGCTCTGGGATCAGCTTTCTTCAGCGAGTTCCTCCTTCTCAACCACACCAAAGCATGTATTCAGGGAGCTGTGTATTCACAGGCTTAGTTGATGTCTCTGGAGTTGAGCTTACTGATTACTCCAGTACTGAAACAAATGTTTAACTTAGAAGTTTAAGAAGGCTGTTGAATTCACCTACAGTTTGCTTTGTGCAATAAGAATATACATTAAAACACAAAAGAGAATAAAAGAAAGAAACCAGAAAGTATGTATGACCTTAAAATAAAGTTTAGGCTGATTTGAGACATTCAAGTCCACTGTTGAACTGAGCTCATCATGTTTCTGCTCTGTTTCTTCTATGGCTTTGAGTAAAAAGTGCTTTTCTTCCAATACACAGGCCAAACCATTAATCACTAAAGGTAGCAGTAACGGTGGCAATATATGACACATATTGGTAGTGAGAGAAAAATGGGATGTGTAAATGTAATACTTCATTAAACATTACACACTACTTCAGCATAACTGTTGTTTTGGAAGGTTGAAATGTGTATTTTTTTGAACAGCTAGTAAAAAGAGTATAGAATGCCTTCTCATCCATGTTATGCCTTTTTTTTTTTTTTTTTATTTAATGAGAGAAAATGTCTGAACAAAGATATAAATTCATCATACTATTCCCTGTCCTTGTTTGAGCTAGAACAGAAATAATTCTGTTCAGTGACCTGACTCTTCACCTCAGTCTTTTGCCAGTGACAGCACTTTCTGAAGCTAAACCCATGTTTTCACAGACAGTGGCTGCTCCTAGCAGTGATAACGCTGATGGTTAGAGTTATCACCAAGAACTGGGATGCAGAAAAGCTCTTGCTTCTACTTCCTCCTGTGCAGACCAAGGTCACTGTAAAATCAAGTGACCCTAAAATAATCAACAAGGGATTCCCTTTAGTTTACATCATATGTAGTTTAAAAGTTGAGGGATGAGACGACCAGGGTCAAGCCTCTTCTCCAGTGGTTGACACCTGAGGATTCTGTCTATTCTGCCTTTGATCCCAATCCACGTGTTCCTCAATCGAGTTCCAGGATCCAGTTCCTGAATCTCAGTTCCAATCTGCTGCTAAATCCAATCTGGGACTTTCCCAGTGCCTGCTCTCCAGTATCAGTGGTGATGGTGACAGCACTGTCATCATGGGGCTGGGTTCAGTACTGGTTTGTATCTATTTGTATCAATTGTATTTTATTATTATTGTTTTCATTAAAGCTGTTTTAGTTTTCCAGTCCATAGGTCTCTATCCCTTATTCCCTTCCTCTTCCCTTTGGGAAGGGAGAGTGGTTCATACAGACCATCTGTTACTCATTTAGTGTCCAGCCCAGCCCTAACCCTTGATATTCCCCCCACATTTGTTTTTCACCTGTGCAATCATTCACAGGTTGGTATCACATGAAATCACAAAATACTGTTCGGGGAAGTATTTTGGTCCAGCAACAAAGAGGAAAAAAGTACCTAACAGTAAACAGAAAAATGAATAGATGTACTAAACTTCAAACACTATTTCAGTTTCATCTAATTAATTACAAGAGTGGAAATTTTCTCTCAGCAACAGCACTTACTAGTGCTGATCTCCATGCTTCAGAGCAGAGGCCTCAGAAAGAGGTCCTTTGGGCCAACTGTATCTACAGGACAGAGACAGAATTGGCTTATTTCTCTAAAAGTGTTTTTTATAAATAAAAATAAAGCTCCTTATATTTTAAGACAGCCTCCAACCAACCTTTAAAACTGCAGCTGTTCCTCATTCTCACAGCTCTCTCTTTTAAAAAAAAATATTTATTTTTTGTTTCTTTTTGTTTGCAAACACTCATTCTCTGCTAGCAGGATTTACTTACATCCTGCAGTGGGACAGGAAGTTCCCAAGATACACGGGTTTACTGGAACCTGCTACGTCCCATTTTCCAGTTGTGGGAAAGTGATTCTCAGCAAAAGGAAAATGACTTGTCTCAAATCACACAGTGAGATTAATGATAGAGCCACATTCTGAATATTTAGGCTGTGGTCAGATGATCACTAGGATTGGATTTATACATTACTGGCTCACCTGGAAACACAAATTTGGTGCAGACAGACAGGCATTCCTGTTGAATTATTCACAGCACATCTGAGAGTGCTTATATTAGCTGGGGCCACAAGATAGGCCAGAGTACAACAAATCCCATATGCCAATCATTCCTATCTCTCAAGTGTAGTTTGGGATGAGGGCCTGCCAAACATCAGAAGGAAAGTTAGCTCCTACTTAGGAGCTCTTCCTACCAAAGAACAACCCTAGGATGTCATTGTGCCACAAGCAAAGTGCTGTCTTCATGTCACCACATGTCAGGGCATCACAGTTTCCAAGATGCAGGTGGTGGTGACATATATCTTTTATTGACTATGCCCTTAAAAGTGGCCCTTTCCTGCCAGAGGCTGGTAATATGTGATGCCCAGGTGATGGTGCTTCACACTGGGCTGCACAAGTAGGCTGAGGCAAACAGGAGACAGAACTGACTGTTCTGCCCAAATCTTTTCCCATTGCTGAGAATCACTGAAAGGCTTGAGTTGGAAGAGACCTAAAAGATACCTAGTTCCAACCTCCCTGCTGTGGGCAGGGACACCTCCCACTAGATCAGGTTGCTCAATGCCTCATCTAGCCTGTTCTTAAATACTTCCAGGGATGAGGCATCCACAACTTCTCTGGGCATCCCACTCCAGTGTCTCACCACCTTGACAGTAATGAACTTCCTAGCATCTTACCTAAATCCACCTCGGTCTAGTTTAAAACCCTTGCCCCTTGTCATATCACTACATGGCCCTATAAAAAGTTCCTCTCCAGTTTTCCTGTAGGTTCCCTTCAAATACTACACAAGAGCAAACACTACCACTACAAGGGCTCCTGGAGCTTTCTCTTCTTCAGGCTTAACAGCCCCAACTGCCTCAACCTATCCTCATAGGCTCCAGCACCCTTTTTGGCTCTCCTCCAGACTATCTCTGGCAGATCTATGTCCTTTTTGTGCTGAGGGCCACAAAGCTGAAAGTAGTACTCCAAGTGGAGTCTCACAAGAACAGAGTGGAGGGGCAGGTTCACCTACCCCTGCTGTCCATGCATATTTTAATGCAGAGCAGGGTAGAGTTGGCTTTTTGGGCTGCCAGTGCAGCCAGCTCATGTCAAATATCTCAACAAGGGCACCCCAGAATCCTGTGCAGGGCTGCTCTCAACACACTCATCACCCAGTCTGTATTTGTGCTTGAGATGGCCCTGACCTCAGGACAGGATCTTGCCCTGTTGAACTGCATGAGGTTGGCATGGGCCCAGCTCTCTAGCCTGTCCTTCTGAACAGCATTCCTTCCCTCTAGCATGTCAACCGCACCATGTAGTTCGGTATCGTCAGCAAACTTGCTGAGTGTATTCCGTCTCACTGTCTACATGACCAGTAAAGGTGTTAAACAGCACCAGTATCAATCCCTGAGAGACTTCACTTGTCACAGGTCTCCATCTGAACACTGAGTCATTGACTGCAACTCAGAGTGGACATCTAGCCAATTCCTCATTCACCAAACAGTCCATCCATCATATCTGTACCCTTCCAATTTAGAGACCAGAATGTTCTGTAGGACAGTGTCAAATGTTTTACACAAGTCTAAGATGACATCAGTCACTCCTCCCTTACCCACCAATGCTGTGACTATCATGAAAAGCCACCAAATTTGTCAGGCAGGATTTGCCCTTGGTGAAGCTATGCTGGTTGCCACCAACCTCCTCTTTTTTCCCCATGTGCCCTAGCAGACTCTTCAGGCAGATCTGCTCCATTGTCTTGCAAGGCACTGAGTCACTGGCCTGTAGTTCTTCAGGTCTTCCTTATCTCCCTTTTTGAAAACGTTTCCCCTTTTCCAGTCAGTGGGAACTTTACCAGACCACCATGACTTTGAATATGATAGGAAGTAGCTTTGCAACTTCATCTATTAGTCCCCCTCAGAACCTATAGATGGATCTTCTCAGGTCCCATGGACTTGTGCACCTTCAGGTTCATTAGATCACAGGCTCTGGGTTACCTAGAGGCTGCTTGTGATCCAGCTGTCTATCTCCTTTTCCACTCCCTGATGCTATGCAGCTTTTCCACCATCTCCTGTTGCTCCAGTCACCTTCTGCAGGAAGTCCCCTACTTGGGCACACCTTTTGCAGGTTCACCACCTATTCCTGCCCCAGGGGAAAGGCATTTCCCTCAGCCTGTGGTCTGCAAGGCAGCCTCTGCCAGAGCTGCAGCCTTTACTCTCCAACGAATGCTTCCCATTCTGCCCTGGGGGTCAGCTACCCTAGTGTTGTGCAGATCACTACGTTGGGATCACACAGCAGCCAGTGCAGAGCCGCTCCTCCAAAGAGCAGCCTTTCTTGCACGCCCTGCTGCGCCAGCTGCCACGCCAAGCAGAGAGTTGCCCGCCCCTGTCCGGCCTCTTTGCTCTCCCTCTGGTTTCGTGGCTCCAGAAGCCCCTGTCTGCCTGAGGCTAGAACACACCGCAGAACTTGCCAGCTGCTTCGCCCTGTGCAGGAGCAGCACCTTCCCTCGGCGCTCCCAGATGACGCCCCCCCGATGCTCTGCCGCCGCTGCTGCTGGCTCGGCCCGAGTGGCTTCAGCAGCCTTCCCTCGAGCTGCAGACCCCTGGCACAGGCCAGCCACTTTCCTCAGCTTCAAAATGCGCTCCCTAAAAGCATTTTTTGCCATCTCTTTTCACCTCAAATCCCTTCCTCGGCACGGGTTTACCTGACAGTGGATCTGCTCTCCTCGGCGAGTGGCTGTTAGCCTGTTTGCACCACACTTAAACCTGCCGCCGGTAGCGGTGGTGGCTCCATCCAGGAGCTGCTGGCTCCCAGCACAGGCCACCCGCTTTCCCGACTATCAAAAAGCCTCCAGAAGAGCCTTTTCCCGCCTTTTTTTGGCTCAAATCCCTTCCCTAGTGAGAGCTTACCTGCTGCCGAAGCTGCTTCCTCAGCACCTGACCGCCGGCGGTTAGCGCCAGTTCAGCTCTGCCGCCACTGCTACTGGCTCCGCCCACGCCGCCTCGGCAGGCTGCTGGCGAGCTGCCGGCCCCAGAGCAAGGCAACCGCGGGGCTGGATGCAAGGAACCGTAAAGGAGCTCCTTGGCGGTGTTTCCCCCCGCGCTTCCCTTCCCCTGTGCGGACCTGCCTCGGTGAGTGCAAAAATTAATAGAATGGGTTGGGTTGGAAGAGACTTTAAGGATCATCAAATTCTTGTGCCAGGGGCAGGGACAGCTCCCACTAGAACAGGTCACTCAAGGCCTCATCCAACCTGGCCTTGAACGTTCACCTCTAGGGAGGGAGCATTGACAGCCTCCCTGGGCAACCTGTTCCACCCTCACTCTAAAGAATTTCTTCCTAATATGCAGTTTAAATCTCCTCAAGCTTCATTTCACTCCCTTCTATGTCCATATGGAGTGGGAAAACAAACAAACAAACAAACAAAAAAGTAAAACAGTACAGTAAAGCCAAGGAATTGCAGGTCCCTGGTCCTGGAAGCCTCAGGGTAGTTAAGAGCAATGCCTGCCAGCAGAAGGTTATATTCCATTATGGAAGGAGCAGCGATAGGGGAGAACTTGTGAAAGGAAATATCCCAAATCCCTGATTGAAGCTGCTTCTCATGAAGGTGCTCACCCAATCAGCCATGCTCACTCAATGCTGAGGAGAGAGGGATCTTAGTTTTCTGGGGTGTGGCAGCTCTCGACTCCTAATGTTCTGGTTCAAATCTGTTTGGGGCTGAAAAATCAGTAAGACAGTGCTGAAATTTTGAACGCTCTTTGTGAGGGCCTCAGCTCATGAGGTGAGTGTGGCATGCAGGAATTTAGAGTGAGCATTGCTTAGCTGAGTATGTATCCTCTCCCTCTGTCCTGTGACCTGTCCTGATTGTTTATCAACAGGAAAAACTTGAGTAATTTATCTTGATCAATGAAAACATTCTTTATTTAGCATTAGTACCCACATTTAGCCGTGTGTATGTGTAGTTCAATTCTAGAACCTGAGTTAAATATTAGAATAGATTGCAGCCAGAGATGTAAAAAGATATGTATGGTCTCCAAGGACCAGCGATTCATCACTTGGAATGCCCTACTGGTCAGGAAATAAGGGTGTAGTCAGCTTCACTACTGCAAATGCACCTAGAGAAGTTTGATGAGTTACTTCTCCCAGCTCTCTGTGACTGCTTTTTAATGAACAGCGTAATCCTGTTTCAGTTCATCCAGCTCAACCTAAACCAGTGATAGAATTATAGAATGGTTTGAGTTGGAAGGGACATTCAAGTTCATCTACTCCAATCTCCCTGCAGTGAACAGGGACTTCCTCAGCTAGATCAGGTTGCTCAGAACTTTGTCCAACTTGACCTGGAATGCTTTCAGGGATGGGGATTCTACCACATCTCTGGGCAACCTGTGCCAGTGTTTCATCACCTTCAGTGTAAGTAATTTCTTCCTTCTGCCTAGTATAAATCTTCCCTCTTATAGTCTACAAACATCACCCCTCGTCCTGTTGCAGCAGGCCCTGCTAAAATGTCTGTCCCCATCTTTCTTCTAAGCCCCCTTTTAAGTACTGGAAGGCCACAGTGAGGTCTCCCTGGAGCCTTCTCCAGACTGAACAACTCCAGCTCTTTCTGCTTGTTCTCACAGGCCATGCAGGTGACTTGAGAAGACCTGGCATTGAATCTATTAGGATTTACATAATATGTTCTAGTGGCTCAAATGTGAATTGGTATCCACTAGCTGAAATACGGTAAATGACAACTGAGGACAGTAATGAATAGTTAGAGAGTGTAATATCTTGAAAGCTCCAATTACTGCCGTTGAGACTTCATGACTGCCTGAAGATAGAGTGTGGGAGCGACTTGACTCTGCCAGTGACTAAGCAATTAGCCCCAAAGGCGACATGGCATGTTTCTCTGTGCCTCCATTTCCCATCTGTGGAAGGACAACAGTGCTGCCCATTCACTTTCACTTAGCATGTCATACTTTGACACAGAGTGTGAGTATTCAGCATTAAACAGGAATTTCTCAAATGCGTTATGAGGGAACTTGGGCATCTACTGTAATATAACTAAAATGGTAGTTAGAAATTACTGGAGACAAGCCCACATCCTTGCAGTAACAACAGTTACACTTCATCTCCTTCATATGCTCTTTTTCATATAGAGAGATCAGAAAGACCTTATTTCCCTGTATTAAGATCACGTGGCAAGCCTTACCTTGGAGCAAAATGCCTGCAAAAACATTTTGGTTTATGTAAAGGCACAAAGTGGTATTACCTATGGGGCTTCGGGCTGCAGGGGCCTCCAGGCAAAATACTCTACGTGCTGAAGAGGAAATGCAGTTACCGAAGTCAAGTTTATGTTTTTTAACCTATTTTTCTTGAGATAACTTTGTCAGATTGTCAAACAAACTCTCCAAAGGGATTTGAGTCACAACCACATTAAACTGGAATCCAATCTTGTTATGCTGGCCTCAGCGAGTGGATATTCCCTCTGAGCAAGCCTGCACTGTATTAAGCTGCCTTCTGTTTCTTCAACCTAAGCTGTGATTGTATAATCACATTTCCTTTTGAAAATGACTTGTTTTTCTTCATTACAGAAACAGGATTGATTTTCCTACAGAGTGTTACACTTGTCGAAGCAGCTATAATCAAATTTCAGTGTAATGTCCCTACACAAACAGTTCCCACAATTAAAACTGTAACCAGTCTGAATACCTGTTTGCTTGGATTCTAATTTTCCTATGTATCTGTAATAGGTCTACTGAGAACATGGGCTAAATCCACAGCTTGTACAAATCAGAGTCTCTGAAGCCCCATCTCCAGGTACCAACTGTGGGTATGACTACCTGCTTTCAACAGAATAAACAGTACTACTCATTAAGACTGATATGACAAAAGGAAAAAAAAATAGATCAAGACATCAAAATAAATTCCCTTTCACATCAGTGAATGACAGAAGCCACATAATTAAAAAATCTCCAGTAGTCCAAACATTCCTTCTGAGTAAAATTAAGTGCAGGTGGGTACAAGAACAGAAAAGTTCCAGAAGTTAGCTCAGTGACCAAGAACTCCCATGCTAAGCCGTGATAAGCACAACTGGCTATATTCTGGGTGAACAGCCTCTCAGTTTAATGGAGACATTGAAATCAGTCTTGAAGAAACCATGCATGAATGCTGCATACCTTGATATGTGATACTCTCAAGGGCTGCCTCTGCTGGCTCCTCAAAAAGTCCATGATTTCCTTCTGAAAGGCTGTGACTAAGCTTCCATGTCTGCTTATAAAACTGCAAAACCAAATGACAAAACTCAAAATGTTTGAAGCCCTAGAAAAGGCAGGGCTTTCTCCCCCACCATTGTGATCTCTGCATTTGAAGAGTTTTCTTCTTCCTTTGTCTTCCTCCATCAGAAAACTTCTTACTGAGACTTGACTTCAGGGGGATATTTTCCAGATTGCTAAAGAAGTCTCCCTTAACTGACCTGTTCTTGAATAGCTGCAAACCAGAAGTTAAAATCAAAGGCAGCAAAGAGGTGAAAACCCTTCTGCGGTGTGACTACAATGATTCTGGAGGTCACAAAATCACAGAATGGTGAAGGTTGAAAGAGACCTGAAGATTACCTAGTCCAACCCTTCTACTAAAGCAGGGTCACCCAGAGCAGGCTGCCCAGGATTGCAATGTTCAAACAGATTTGAAATCTCTCCAGAGAAGGAGACTTCATAACCTCTCTGGGCAGCCTGTTCCTATGCTTTTTCAGCCTCACAGGAACGAAGTTGTTCCTTATGTTTAGGTAGAGTCTCCTCTGTTCTAGTTCGTGCCCATTGTCCCTCATCGTGTCAGTAGACACCGCTGAAGAGTCTGAGCCCATTGTTTTTTCCCCTGCCCTTTAGATATTGATAAGCACTGTTAAGATCCCTGGGCCAGATGTTTCCTTTTATCTAGGACCTCTCCATCTAGTCTTTGCTTGTTGACATGACCATGTTCTGACATTAGCACGTTCTCCAGGCTTCTAGTAGTCCTAGTAAGGATTAGTTCAAATTCACCTTTCTTGGGTAAAACTTCTGAAAGAAGATGAATGTGGCTGCCTTCCCAAACATGCTGTGCCTTTCCTGTGTCACGGTTCCTGATGATGAAGCCACAACCCTCTGTCAATCACCTGATGCTCATTTCCATGCTCTGAGTCTCTCTTCTCACTCATACATACACACACGCACACACACACACACCCCAAGATACACCCACACAGTGCTGAAAAATGCTCAGAACTTAAGCAAATAGTTAAGAGAAAATGAATTTTAAATATAGAATCTGAATTGCTTCTCACACTACCCAGCAGCAGTTAGGTGATACCAAACCAGCTATAAACGTGCTCTAATGGGCAGCTCTGGAGTTCCTCTATTACAGGGCGATGAATGTTTAAAGCAGTGCAAGCAACAGTGATGCTAGATTTGCAACTCCACCTATTTTCTGAAGGTCAAACAGCCTGACCTCCTTACAGACAGGTACAACTGCATGAATGCACAGACACAGAGAGAAATGAGTGGAAAAAAAAAATCTAAGTATTTGCCAACCATGCCTTTCACTTTCATCCACTTAGTATTATCTATTGTAGTCATTCCATTGGAGAACATCATGTTATTAAGGGAGGCCAGCTCTGCCAAGTGTTAGTCCCCCAGGGGGGACTCACCCATGTGTTAAACATTTTAGTTCTTGTAATAGAAGGCTATGCCCTATATTTCAATGACAATTCTCTTGTTGTTTACAGATGAGATACTTGGGAGTGCATCTCAGCAAGCAGTGTTTGCTTCTGCTGCCAAGAGAGTGGGCAATAAAATCACGTAATGCATAGTGTTTGTGAGGCAGATGCGTCT
This sequence comes from Eubucco bourcierii, assembly GCA_013396675.1. Classification (NCBI taxonomy): domain Eukaryota; kingdom Metazoa; phylum Chordata; class Aves; order Piciformes; family Ramphastidae; genus Eubucco; species Eubucco bourcierii. The sequence goes on from VWZE01015702.1 coordinate 792,414, forward strand.
TGCAGTAGCCAGCAAAACAGATACTCAGGTTCATCTTGGACACTTAATATGTGCATCATCCTTGCCCAGTTACAGAACCATAGAATCACAGAGTTGTTTAGACTGGAAAAGACCTTTAATATCATTGAGTCCAACCATTAACCCAAGACTACCAAGTGCTAAATCATGTCCTTCAGCACCACATCTCTGTGTCTTTTAAATCCCTCTAGGGCTGGTGATTACACTACTTCCCTGGGCAACCTGTTCCAGGGCTTGACAACCCTTTCAGAAAAGAAATTTTTCCTAATGTTCAACCTATACCTCCCCTGGGGCAACTTGAGGCTGTTTCCTCTTGTTCTATCACTTGTTCCTTGGGAGAAGAGACCAACCCCCACCTTGTTGCAATCTCCTTTCTGGTAGTTGTAGAGAGTGGGAAGGTCTCCACTGAGCTTCCTTTTCTTCAGGCTAAATAACCCCACTGGATTTCCACAGACAGCAAGTAGTTAGGAGAGTGGAGTGGCTAGAGAGGATCAGTGATGTAGCATCTCTTTACAGTTAGGTGAACAGACTTACTCCTTTCAACATGACACTCATTCTGAAAACATCCTGCAACAGAAAAGATGAAATTTCTCAGGCTGGTTCATCTGCATTAGAAGGGAGAGCAGGCTTCACATAACCTTATTGCTAAGCAGAGAATATGTAAACATGAAGGAGATAAAAAGCAGGGAATTACAGGAGGGATTGTATTTCTCATGGAGTCAATGGTCTCCTAAAGCAACCTGGCATCCTGAAGCAGCATGCACTTCGGAAGACTGCTCCAGTTTGATTTCCTTTAAGTAGATTTGACTTTGCCTCATTTAGAGCGAATGTGTTGCTTTGTTGACATGAAAGTTTTGATGACACACCACCCTAATTGTTCACTGCTCTAGAGAAGCACAAACCTGCAGCCGATGCTCTGTGACATGTTTTTGCGCTTCTCGTTGTTATAGTTTTCCACCAACTGATCATCACAGCAAGTCAACCTGCAAATAAGTACTCCTGAGTGCTTTAATGAGGCCCTTATCTCTGGCCAACTTAGGAATACTCATTGGACTCTCCCCTGTTGAACAGCAGCAACTCCAAATAACCCTCCCATTAAAATGAATGCATTGCTGTCAGAGATGTCAAGTTGGAAGGGCGGTAGGCTTCTGAAGCTGCTGTTGCATCATTCCTTTACTGGGCCAAGGTACAATGCCTACCAGAGTGATTAGAGCAATTACTCAGCACTGTTTGTCACAGTCAATCAGATCTGACCAGCATGAATGCAGCCTTGACCTAGACCTGCCTCTCTAGCAGAGCATTATTATTGGTTGTCATCTTTGTCTTCAGTAGCTCTATGCATGTGCCTAAGTTGGAAATGCACTAAGAAAACTTCCTAGCAATTATTTCTCTTTGATTTCTCTCCTTGGTGGGCCTCTCCAATGATTAAGTTCATATTTTCATCCACTTTTGTCTTTCTACCTGTGGTCCTGCTGATACATACTGTGACTTTCTGTCAACAAGTTAAGTAGCAAAAGACACTTAAGACTCTCTAACATCACCCCTTCGCTGTTGTTATCTTAGCATGAACCAGAGAAGGTTGCTCATTGGGAATTAACAGAAGGCAGGAGAGAAAAACCTCGATCTTAGTCAGTCCAGATCTCTGTGTGTTCCCTTTACAAGCATGTTCTGTGGCAAGTGCAACCTAGTATGAATCATTAAAATGCAACTCAAATTCAAGTACAGAAAGTTCTGTGATTTGTTTATGTATGACTGGAATTAGGATATTGAGCGTGAACTACACTTGAATATTCTGACTCAAGTTTTCTTGCTCCCGCACATGGCTGCCTGTTCTCACTCTTGCTCTTCATTTCATCTCAAGCTTTGCTTTAGCTTTGCAGGAAAGCAAGAACAAGCACATCTCTGCTCTTTATTCTTCTGCTGTGCTGCACCATTGAACTGCCACATTCTCTTCCCTCTTTTTCTTTTTATTCCCTATGCAAATACAAGAAAGATACTCTTACCAGTACTGTCAAAGACAAAGTAAAAATGCAGAGAGACATACATTTCAAGAGGCTGAGATGCCACAGTGATATAAGTTCAGGCAGAAGAATTGGTGAGGAAACTTGAGGCTACCTAGTACTGTTCAACAGCACACTGATCCAAATATCCTGCCTGCTGATGTGTGAGGGAAACTATAGCACATAATTTCATGCATGTCCTGTCAGCAGAGGTTCTTAGACCAAGTCTTTCAACTATTAGTGAGGAAAAGTAAAAGTCCTTGTGGCAAGAGTGTGTGTGAATAACAAGACTTCAAATCTCAGTAAGGGCAAGATCTTAAATGTGCATTATTGTGGCTGTTGTTACTAAGGAGAATGCCTGTGTTGTTACAGCTATTACTGGTAATGAAGGAACAAAGGCCCCTCTGATCACAAACAATCCCAGCAGCAACTTTGTCTCATTAGTGCAGTAATTTTAGTATTGCTTTTAAAACAGTCATTCAAAGCAATCAGTCATCAATATGGTATTAAGCACAAAATGCTTTGTAATTGTTTTTCCAGGAAGTAGCTACATAGTACAGAGTTTACAGAAACACAGCATCACAGCATCTCAGGATGGTGGTGAAAGGGACCTCCAGGGATCATCTGGTCCAACTCCCTTGTTAAAGCAGGGTTATCAAGAACAGGTTGTCCAGGATTGCAATGTCCAGGCAGGTTTGGAATCTCTCCAGAGAAGGAGACTCCACAACCAATCTGGGTAGCCTGGTTCGTGTTCCAGCACTCTCACAGGAAAGACGTTTTCCCTTATGTTTAGGTAGAACTTCCTGTTTTCTACTTTGTACCCATTGCCTCTTTTTGTGTTGTTGGGCACCACTGAAGGGTCTGGCCCCATCTTGTTGCCTCCTGCCATTTAGGTATTGACTAGATCCCCTCTCAGTCTTCTCCAGGCTAAACAGCCTCAAGTCTCTCACCCTTTCCTTGTCAGAGAGATGCTCCAGTCCCCTCATCATCTGTTTAGCCATAATCTGATATATACTATATCGTAACCATTATATGTCCATAGTGTATATATAACATTCTCCATGATGATCTAAGGATCTTGAATTTCAGACAGTTTCTCAAATACTTTACTGGAATCAGGGAAGATCTGCCTTGCACAGGTCACAGATAATGATGCTCTCACACACCTCTTAAACCATCTTTTCTCTGCTTGGCAGAGTCCTAAATTCAGCTTTCTGATGCTCTTTGGATACCATGGGCAAGGTTATTGTGGTGTAGAGCACAACAAAGAGTTATTTCAGCTCTCTGACTTCTAGGATAAAAAACAGGAATACTTTGTAGTTTGTCATATCCTCAAATCCCTTGAAAAGGTTTAAGGATAAAAACCTACAGTTAGTTAGAAAATAATACATGTTTGCATTAATAGAAATTACAAATAAATGAAGTGAGAAAATGTATTACTAAGATTATACTTAAGAAGTATCCTTCTGAGCTGATTTGGCATCTCAGCTGCCTGTCAGACTGGCTGATTAGCCTGTACAACATACCCCAGGGCTGGTATACTCTGGCCAAATATGAAAGGTGTATCTTTTCTCTCACTGGTGAAGGTGGTTTAGAGCCATGCCATGCAACTGCACAATCTGTTTCTTTGGTAGCTCAAAAAGGACTAGATGTCTCTTCCTGCTTGCTCTTCTTTCTTGGTACTAAGAAGGTAATGTAAGAAATCAATGTTACCTTTTTCTTTAAGCTTAACAATTATCTTAATTGGCAAATTCCTGACTTCAGCTTTAATCTGTCTATTCTTGATATCTAGGACACAACAGCAAAGCTTTATAACTCTTACAGCGTTGTCAGTAGGTGCATCTTATTAAATGTAGGTGTAATCAGCTTTTTAACACTGATCTATGTGGTCTAATTAAAAAGTGAAGGATGAAACCCTGGTTTAGATAGCTTTGATTTGGTAACATCCACATACTTGCCATTAGGTAAGGTAGGGTCTTTTCACAGACAGCTTAGAAACCAGAAACAACTCCATAACTCTGTCATCTACCTTAATCTCATGTTGACCATTTTCATCAACCATTGTTGGTGGACATTTCTTTAAGCTGAAGGGGGAATAAAAGAGAACGTTAGTACACACTTAGGTATTATTGCTAGGGAATGCATGGTCATGAAGGCAATATGGCATACAAAATAACTAGAGTAGTCTGAAACTTCAGAGGCTTGAATATATGTGTTCTTGAATCTAAGCGCTGAGTTTCACAGAGTCACAGAATCACAGAAACATTCAGGTTGGAAAGGACCCTCAGGATCACCAAGTCCAACTGATAATCCTGCTCTACAAGGTTCACCCTAAACCTCAAGCACCACATCCAGGTGACCTTTAAACACGTGCAGAGTTGGTGACTCCACCACCTCCCTGGGCAGCTCATTCCAGTGCCTGACTGCTCTTTCCGTGAATTTTTTTTTCCTGATGTCCAGTCTAAACCTATGCAGTTGCAGCATTACATGGCTGCAAAATGGGATTTCATACAATCATAGAATGATTTGGATTGGAAGGGACTGTAAGGATCACCTGGTCCCAGTCTAAGCTGCATATAGTATTAATTACATATAAATAGTCTGTTCTCATGGTTATACTCAGTCTCCCACAACTCATAGGTAAGCTTGGGAAATTGTGGGATAGATGAGTGGAGAGTTGTGATCAGTGGTGCAGGATCTAATTGGAGGCCTGTGGCTAGTGGTATTCCTGAGGGGTCAGTACTTGGTAGGGTCTTGTTCAGCACATCAGCAATCTGCATGAAGGAACAGAACATACTCTTAGCAAGTTTGCTGATGATAGAAAATTGGAAGATGTAACAGACACACCAGAAGGCTATGCTGCAGTTCAGCAAGACTTGGAAGGCTGGAGAGTTGAGCAGGGGTGAACCTCATGAAGTTCAGCAAGAACATCTGTAGAGTCCTGCAGCTGGGGAGAAATAACTCCATGCATCAGTCCAGGTTAGAGGTCCATCTGCTAGAAAGCAGCTCTGTGAAAGAAGGACCTGCTCTTGAGCAGACCAAGGTCAATGCTATATCTTGTGTGCCATGTCAGGGTGCAGTAAGGAGTGGCACCTGCAGGGAGGAGTGGACAGGACAGGTGACTCTAGCTGCCAAGTAAGAGATTCCATTCCATCTACATCATATTCAGTTTACAGATGAGAGATCAGATCACCAAGGTCAAGCCTCTTCTTCAGTGGCTGGCACACATGAAGGATTCTGTCCATTCTGCCCTTGATCCTGGCCTGTGTGTTCTTGAATCCAGTTCCAGAATCCAGCTCCTGAGTCTCAGTTCCCATCTGTGGTTTAGTCCAGTCTGGGACTTAACCCAGGAGCAAGTCTAAGTGGGAGTCTTTCTGCACTCCAGTCCTTGGCAGTAACTCTAACCATCAGTGTTATCACTGCTACAAGCAGTCAGTGTCTGAAAACATGGTGTTACCTTCAGAAAGTGCTGACACTGAGAAAAGACAGAGCTGAAAAGTCAGATCACTGAACAGAATTAGTTCTGTTCTAGCTCAAACTAGGATACTTAAGAATCTCTTAAACTAAATTTCAACTACTCTGAGCTACTTTAAACTCTTAAACTACTTGACTGAACTAATGGTACAATGCTGCTCTCAAATGAGTTGTTAGTAAAACTATGACAGATTGAAACTTTGCTAACATTGGTCTAGAGGAAGAATGGCAGATCTTAATGATTTGGAAGAGTTTTGTAAGTACCGAGGAGAATACAAAGAGAAGTCAGGTTGTTGGAACTGATTCCACTGCAGCTGATTGCATCTGGCAGTCTCTCTCTATCTAAGCTGGTAGGGGAGTAAAGTACAAGGCTGCATCATTTTGTATGCATTACATCTGAATGGATTTAATAAATTGAACTATCAGCTTTCTTTTTCTTCCTTCCCTGACTTTTTTCTGGTAGGAACTGACTTCTCTCTATGTAGCTGAACCATCATTACTGTTATTGCTTGATATTTTAATCACAGACAACGTGCCTGATGTTGTAAAAGACTGAAATAGTTTCTTTTTACCAACAAATTTATGATAAAAGATACAGAAATTCTGACTACAGCATAACTGCTCTTGAGACAGTGACTGTACTTAGTCATCTGGGAGAAAGATTTACCAAGAAGCAGACTTTTTCCAAGCCTTGTAGATAGTTTACACTTTTAAAATTATGCTTTTGGAAGACCTTGGGGAATATTTGTGCTACAGGCAAGTGTGTGGGCTTTCCCAGGTTAGCTTCAAATACTCTAAGAGGTTTGTGTGGCAGCCTGGAGCCCACTCACAAGAAGCAGAAGATTAAAGTTTTTATTGGAATGGATTGTACTTATACACAAAAGAGTGCTGCAGCATTAATCAGCAAAGCAAGCTGATTAACAGCACAAAATAATTGCTTTATTATTACACATCAAACTTCTCCCCCTTTTTTAGCATTAATAGGAATATCAGCAGTAACTGAGGTTTAGCAACCTCTGTGATAAGCAGAGATAACTGAAATATTACTCCCAGCATCAAAAAACACCACACCAAGATCACTGGTTGCCTTGGAGTAGACACTTCAGTGATGTAGATGTGCTGGGCTGGTGGTTACCCTCTAACTCCACACCAAGCCAGCTGCACAGGGGAGAAAAGCTATTAGCTGAATAAATTCGTGGCCACAGTAGGTCTAACAATAGGGCTCTAATTCCAGTCATGTATATGTGCATATCTGTATGGGACCTGTGCCCTTCTGTGCTCCAGTGAGTATTAGCTCTGCTCTGAGGTTTAGCATGGAAAGTAAACGTGAGGAAATTTTGCCTCTTGGCCTGAAACCCGCATTGTGAATTCTCACCCTGGTCTGAGCAATTTATAATATTAATTGCATATGAATAGTCTGTTCCAAGAATATGGAATGTGGGTTCCTTTGTTTCTGCTGCTGGATTCAGATTCCCTAATTCACCTGCATTAACATAGCAGTGGCCAGTCCGTTTCTGCAAAGTCTGCTCCTGATATTGCCCTTGCTGTTACATTCAGCTCTAAAAGCATCTGTGCATCGAGTGCACATCTGTGTGGGAAGCTTAAAACAAGTTGAATTCTAAACCTTTGGTCTAATAGTTAAGCCAATGAAGTAATTTGCTGCTTCTGAAATGTTTTTTTCTTCATTTCTTCTTTGAGGGAAAAGATTTTTCTCTCTCTCCTTTGGGTAGACTGAGACAGTGGAAAAAAAAATGAAATACAGTATGGAGTTAGATCAAGATGACTTGCAATATGCAAATAAAGATTCCTACAGCAAGCATTTACTTTGTAAATTTTCAATGTTCTTGTTTAAGGATTTATGCTTTTCTCATACATGCACAGTATGTCAACACTGCAGCTACAAAAATGAATACTCTTTGCTTAGGCTTTGTGAGTCAGGCTGGTTATTATGTTGTAAATATTTCCTTTTCTCTACATTCAACTTGTATCCAAGGCTAAACTATAGCAATCATCATCTGACGACCCCTCCCCGGCAGATAAGGGAGTCTGGGCAAAGGAGAGAAGACCCATGGATTGAAATAAAAAGGGATTTAGTGAAACAACCAAGCTAATACCTATGTCAATATAAAATATAGAAAGTTATATTTGGCCAAACAAATGCACTGCAGTCAGAATGAATGGGAAAGAATCCTCAGGAACAGGATCGGGAGATGCCATAGCAGGAGGCTTCAGCCCTTTATACTGAGCATGGTCTAGGTGTTTCTGGTCTGGGACACCTAGGAGTTGAGTCTAGCAACTCAACTCAGTTGCTCTGGCTGGCTCCATACTGCTAACAGTCTGCAGCCCATGGCAAGCCAAGAATTCTGTCCCAGCAAAGCCAGTACACATTTGCATTGTATTTTCAGCACATAGTTCTGCTATTCCTTACCATAAACAATTGAGAACTTGGCTTTGAGTGCTTCAGGTCTTGCAGACAGGTGCTATCTCTATAGAAGCTTTGTTACACTCTTTCCTGGAATGTGTCCAGAGCAGGTACTCAGGGTTTATCATTTAGCACTTCAAAGACATGCAGTAGTAAATGGCATGACACACAGAAATACTTTGCATAGGATCTTTAAACTATTTTTTGTGTTCCTATGTAACATGAAAAATTCAGATCTGGATAGCAATAAACGCACACATTTCATGCCTCCATTTTTGCATTACTCCCAAAACATCTTTTGGTTCAGGCCAGTGTCAAATCCCTTTTTCAGCACATCTTTTTGCTGGGAACGCTGGGACTCTGTCTTTATCTCTCTGCTCTAAGTAAACTTGCTCTGCACCTAGTTGCTGCCAGATTTAAACAGTCTTTCCCTCAACAAGGATATATTCCTTTTATTTTCTTGCTTGTCATATGCTTCTAGCCTTGCTATGCAAGTTGCATACCCAGTACTTTTGTTTCCTACAAGAGTTTTTATGTTCTATGATTCCTCCTCTGACAGAAAAATGGGATGGATTACTTTCCTCACTTCCACTGTCAGTGTTACACAGGGCTTGCATTTCAGTAGGTGACGAGAAGCTTTCAAAGGGTCATGTTTTCTCAAGGATGGCCATTATATGTTAGAGCACAGATAGCATATGGCAGATCCTACTTACTGTGCTAGATTTGATGGCTGTAATCTCACAGTAAATCAGAATTCATAAGCTGCAGATGAATTCCATCAAGTGTCACAATTTTGTTTTACAGTGTAAAGACTTGATAGACAGCGCTTGTGGGTTCTCCATTTAACATCATCTTGGTAATGAAGCTAAATATCAGTTTGAATTAAGTTTAAAGTTGGTTAGAAAGAAGAAAAAAGCCTTGTGTAGCTTGCCTGAAGTCACTGAGGCAGAGCACAGAAACATTGGGGTAGAATGATCTTCTGAGCCTTATTATTTGGTTTTAGCTGTAACAGCTTACTTACCTGAACTCCAGTAGCAGCTTAGCACATTTAGGTCATGCTGTTGTACCAGTAAAACATAGCAACCCATTAGTGGAATCAATACATAGTTCCAGCTTGCATTTTAACAAGATACCTGTAGGGAACATGCAGCTGGGTGAACACAGTACAGCTCCTGCAGCAGTGGATGAGGCTGAGTGATTCTTTCTAACAGTTCTTCAGATACTGCTTTCTTAAGTATATTAAAAGAACTGCTCAGGTCTTATGCAAGAGCAGGATCTGTACAGAAAGTATTTGCTTGTATCACTGTAGAAATAAAAGGCTGAAAAACCCTCTAATGATGAGTAATAAGCTTTAAAAAAATATGACAGGGAGAAAATTGTGCCAAAGTGAATAAATAAAAAAAGTGCCCTTTAAAAATGACTCTGTCATTACAATTTACCTGTTGACTTGATATACAGGACCTGAAGGGCACTTGCTATGGGAAGTTAAATAGGTTTTAAAGGATCTTCCTTGTTTCACCAGAGGCTGTTCAACGAAAGTAAGGTGGTTTTGCTCAGAAATCTATTTGAGGTCCTTCTAAAGTAAGGAGGACAATGTAAGACCATTGAATGTTCTGATCTCTGATGATGCATTAAAAATTTAGTTGGTGACTGTTTTCTTTTCAGCCCAGCTGGTTCTGCAGCAAAGTAGAATAGCCATTTTCCCAGACAAAACTGATTACTTCCTAATATATTTATATTTACATCTGAGGTGATCCAGCATTCCTTGCTAATGCTTAACCTTCAGTTGTGCTCCACATCAAGTATTCCTTCTCACCAATTTCTCCATTAAATGATTGATATAATTTTTACCAAAGTTCAAACTTCCCTTGCTTTGTGATCTTGTAAGTCACATCTACAGCATCTTTATAATCCATACAGGATCAGGAAATGTGCTGAAGTTCTGACAGAGTCTGTCTTCCCAGCCTGCATTCCCCAAAGCTTGTGTGGAAACTAGTATGTGTGCAGGGCTGGCAGTCAAGGGACAAGGACTCTGATGAAAAAACACAGTGCTGACAACCGGACAGCACAGTGTTTTTATAGATACTTTTAACTGCAAGGCTTCTTGGATGGTTTGGGACAGAGAATTCTCTAGGTTCACAGTTAATTCAAATACTGGCATTTTTTTGACAGATACTGTTGATTATAAGGATTACACATGGATTTCTCCCTGGCAAGCAAATCCTTCCTCTTTTGACTCTCTTGCTGCTGTTGCCATTCTTACCATCGTGATTAAGGCTCTTTTGAAATGATACTATGTGACGTAACAGATCATTTGTAACAAAATGATGCAAGCCAGGTCTGTGTGACAATGTGTTCTGAAAAAGGCAGTGGAATCCAGTTCTCTGAGCTTGACAGTATTTTACATGCCAGTGCAGAGTACACTAAACTATTCCCAATATTGTTACTATACTGTTGCTGCTGGTGTAACTGCGACCATTATTAAAGGCAAGAAGGAAGCAAAGTCATACACATGGCCTCAAAACTGAAAATCAGCACTACCTCTAAAGACCTTTGCTTGACAGAAGGTTTAAGTCAGACTTCCACAGGAACTTTACCTCCACATCTTTAAATGTCAAGAGACTTAAATAATTAAAAAAAATTTAGTAAATGGAATCTCACACCATCCTAATTGGTAGCTTCTCCAAGATGGGTGACAGAAAATTCCTACATCTGCAAATGACAAAACTCCTGTTTTACAGGAAGGACAAATCTTCATTCAAACAGTGACTGAGTGAAACGTGACAGGGAAACTGCAGCAGAAGTACTGCAGAGAACTTAGTACTCTTACAGTTAGTCCTACACTGTATCTGTCCAAAGATTTCCTCATTGCTGTATAGCAGCATTCTGGAAATTCCTGTGATCATGGAAAATACCACAGACACTTGTGGGAATGGCTCTACAGTAGGTTTAATTGTTTTCTGTCAAGTAGAGGAAAACAAACATCCTAAAGAAGACTGTCTTTATTGTAAGCAAGGAGATTGAAAATACTTAGTCTTGACTAACTGGGTGCTTGCTGCTCCTTTCCCAGTCTTATTATTTGTAGATTTAGTGCAAAGCTGTAGTATGTGCTATACAGACAGTACTGTATTAGTAGGCAAGAGAGTAGGTTGTGATAACTTACAGTAGGAGATGACTGAGTCCTGGGAGTAACTCAGGCACCAGTTGGTCTTTGGAATATTTGGAACATACACAACTTGCTTGAAGCAAACATGTAGTTAGGTGACCTTTATCTCTTAATGTATGCTTGCATGATGCACATCTGTAAAATGCTGTGGCATGTTTTAGGGGACATATCTCATTGGGAAAAGCTATAGATGTGATTTAATTTACAATAAATAACTGTCTCCTGTATATTCGTGTGGCTTATTTAGCTCAGCTCTTCAACTGGTTGTTTGCCATGTCATGCTGATCTAGGACTGTTCTCTTATCAATTCTAAAGCTTTTGACATCCTGCATTCAAGATCAGTTTGGATTAGTGGGGATTCTGGCCCCTAAACTTTTGATTACTTGCGACACCATCGTTCATCTGGTCCACAAGCGTGTACCAATGGATCATTTTATTTAAATTAAAAAATTCACTTAATCATCTTTAAATTTATTTGTCACCTCCTGTCCCCATACTAGAAATATACACACAAGCACGCATGTAGCCAGTAGGGCTTAGACACACATTCACAGTAACAGGAGCCGAACAGTAATGCTCAGGTTCCTAAGTGGATGTGGCATTGTTTAAGCCTCAGGCATATAAATTAAAGCACCTACTAGCTGGTGTAATTTGCTTGGTCAAATATCAAGACAATTCTTCCACTAGCTTTAGCCAAAGGAAAAAAAAAAAAAAAAAGCCAAACTTCAAAATCAGCCTCTGCTTGTTTTTATTCCACATATCCTGGAAGAGACCAAAGACTGCAGAATACTTTTTGGTGTTTGAAACAGACTAGCACTGGAAAATAAACAAAATAAAAGACTACCAGTTTACAGAGGCCACAACAAACTTCAGGCATGAGGATTTCTTCTTCACTGCCCAGAAAAGACTGTCCTTGAGGGAAAAGACAGGAGGGATTGCCCAAGTAAACTTGATCAGAAGTTACTGATGTAAAAAAAAAAAAATTAAAAAAATTTACTGTAGGGCCTTTAAAATCCAGCTTTCTTATTGGAGTACAATTAGACAACTAACATGGCAGTTGAAACTCAATGGGGTTTGGTACTTAATCCCTTCACTTGGCTTTCACAAGCATTCCTACTACTTAGGAATTACAAACCTAATTTAGCACAGCATCATTATCCAGATTCTCCTTACTCAGTAAATTTTTGAACTGTAAGAGATGAACCTATTGCTGGTCAGAACCATCCATGGGGGTAATACGAACGTTTACTTATGTTCACTTATACATTTGATGCTTGGCTACACTGATTATTTTCTCAGCTTCAAACAGAAGTAATGACTTGGGCAAGTATCCTCTGGAAGAGGTGGATGAGTTAAAATGTAAGGATCCTGTCTTCATTAGCTATTACCTCTAATGGAGAGTCAATATTATTGGTATTTGACTTCCCAGACCAGAGCAATGCAATCAGTTTTGTGACTGTACTCATTCCAGCTGATACATACACTCAGTAACAGTCAATGAAATCCATGATAGGGTCCCTTCAAGCATTTCTGTGTGATACTAGGTAGTATTTCTGTTTTCCATTATCAGTTAAAAGCTGGGAAGGACATTGCAGCAAGACAGCAGTTTAATGACTGATCTCATCTTCTGAAGAAAACATTGCAATAATTCTACAGGAAAGCTTTCCAAAGACTCTCAGTTGCTGAGCTGAGGCCACATAGGAAGAAGTGTCTGAGAACAAATCTATCAGAGGCTTCCAGTATGCACAAGGGAGAACAAAAAAAGGGAGTATCAGTGGCACAAGTTGCTAAGTTATTTCAGTAGTTTTTCCTCACTTTTTCTAGATTATTCTATGCTCTGTGTGCCTGTGGCCTAACTGAATTCTATTTTGACTGTTCGGTGGAAATTTTATCAATGTAAAAGTAGGTTTTCAACATTAAAACATAGTATGTTGATAGTAACTGTATGACCTTCTGTTTTAAGTAAACAGCAGTAGTTAGTCCTGAAAATCCCAAGCAATCTGACCTAAACTATTAAGTTAACTTCTGACTTTTCATCATGTTAAAAGTATCTGAAACATATTAGGGTCTGAGTAGCTTCTCTTTGTGGCCAACTTGTGGTTAATTATGTATGTATTTTCCCTCTATTCTAACCTTAGCTGAGGGTTTATAAACACATGGTTAACAAAACATTATGGATAGGAGGTGCGTTGGATAAATTAATCAATAGTTAATGTGCTTTTCTTCTTTTGGGCTCATCTTCCTTCAGGTAATCTCTCTCTTTGTGTCATCAGGGAACTCTTTGATGAAAACACTTTTTTTAAAGTCACTGAATCCCACAGAATCACAGAATAGTTTTGGTCAGAAGGGACCTCTGAAGATCATCTAGTTCAAGCCCCTCTGCAGTCAGAAGGTGCATTCTCAGCTAGATCAGGTTACCCAGAGCCCTGTCAAGCCTCACTTTGTGTATCTCTAGGCATGGGACCCCAACCACTTCCCTGGGCAACCTGTTCCAGTGTTCCACTACCCTCATGGTGCAGAACTTGTTCCTAAAATCCAATCTAAATCTGCTCTTCCCTAGTGTGAAGCCATTGCCCTCATCCTATTAACACAGGCCTTTGTAAACAGTCTCTCTCCACCCTTCTTGTAGACTCCCTTGAGGTATTGGAAGACCACTATCAAGTCTTTCAGGAGCCTTCTCTTCACCAACCCCCCTGCTAAAGCAGGATCACAGTGAGCAGGTTGCCCAGTATCTCAGGATCCAGGCAGGTTTGGAATCTCTTCAGAGAAGACAAACTCCACGACCTCTCTGGGCAGCCTGGTCCAGTGCTCCAGCATCCTCCCAGGAAAAGTTTTTCTTTGTGTTTAGATGGAACTTCTAGTGTTCCAGTTTGTGCCTGTTGCTCCTTGTCCTGTCACTGGGCATCACACGATAGATTCTGACTCCATCCTTTTACACCTGCCCCTTTAGACACCTTTAAGTCAGGCTTTCCCACACAAACCCCAGCTGAATTCACTTTCCTTCCTAAACCCAGAATTTGCTTCTTGACATGAAATCCAAGACTGAAATGCTGATAAAAGATTCCCAGTGAAATCTTCCAAGCATTCTTCATAGTATCATGTGTGATATAGTGACAAGCTGTAAGTTTTTCTGGCACCAAGATTGAAAATGGAAATGTTAAGTATAAATCTTTGTGGAAGTTTCAGTAATTTTTAATAATTTGTTCTTTTGTGGCATTCATATGTGAATGATATATTTGTCCTAGAGCAATGCGAATTCATTTCCCCACATCTATAATATCTGCAGTAAGCTAAATTAAAAATACATTTGTACTTGTACAGTTAAATGATCATATTTAATGAAATGTCGGAGATGAATCTTAGCAAATAGTCAGGAAATTATTTCAGAAAGAGCAGCATTTCATTACTGGCAGTCAGGGAAAATCAAAGAGATTAAACAAACGGTTTACTACTCTGAGGTATCAGGGGAGGCAGGGGCAGTTCTGTGTGGGGGGTTGCTGTGAATATCAGACCTCAGCGGGGATTTTTACCTGCAAGTGTGGAAGCATTTGTACTGCATGAGGCTGCAAAGGCTGGTGCTTGGTGATGTGAAAGAGCTGTTGATACCTGGGCCTGAAGAAGGCTGCAAGTGCCTCAAGAGTGCTGCATTTGGCTTCTAGGAAACATCAAGTCTATGTACTGCTCTGTTCTTCCCGCTCTTTGGTGCCACAGGTACTGGTCCAAGGGAGCCCACCAGCCATTTACCTGGTTGTGAGCAGATCCTGAGCTGCAATCCCAGGCTGGCTGAACAGGGCTCTGTAAATATAAGAGCAACAGAGTTAAAGGAGTTCTGACAAAGTCAAGGGAAAGGGGGAGTGGAAGAGGGACTACTCAAGGAAACAATGTCTAGGGAATTGTTTTTGCTGTAAACATAGAAGTATTTCTTATTACTGCAAAGGTGAAGTATAGCTGGATGGCTTTAAAAATCAGCTCCCGCTTTATTTCCATGAAAATTAGGTCTCTCTTGAAGCCTCCCCTGGGGACCTATCAACATCTTTCTAATGTGAATTTAAAGACATCTGTCCTCCAGCCTCTCAGGGAAACTTCTCTAACTGGGAGCACAGTTCCCCTTGGCTCCCTCTTTAATGGATAGGGAGATGCTCAGAGAAGAAACTCAGATCTCAGGTGGGCTGATCTGGTCTTTGCAGGGTTTTATTTCTGTCTGTTGGCTGTGTAAGGAGCAGACAGCAGTGAGGCATAGCTGCTTGTGCTGTGAATTCATCTCTCCAGTTCTCCACCTCTCTGTAAACTGACGACACTTCCCATGCTTCTCTCGCAGCCTCCATCTCTTTTAGGTATTTATATACAAGATCTTCAGGCTACAGACCATGACAGATTAAATCAGGTCTGCATGGAGGATCTGGCCTAAGAAATCTCTGTGCAACTGTAAAACAACTGCTACTAATGCATGACACAAAATAAATCATCATCCATCAATAGCATCAATATTTTAATTAATAAAATTTCTTGAGTTCTGCAAGAAATCCTGTGGGAGGACTGAACTCATCTGAATATTAGAATTTATTTCTAAAGTAAAGATACAAATATAAAGAGAGATTATAGAAAATCAGTACATTTTCTATAATTTCTGAGTTCTGCAGACAAAAAGGAGAAAGAATACAATAAAATCTCAGAATGGTTTGGTTTGGAAGGATTCTTTCAAGATCATCTAGTCCATCCCCCTTACAGCGAGCAGGGATGTTTTTAACTAGATAGGCTGCTCAGAGCCCAGTCCAGCCTGACCTGGAATATTTCCAGGGATGGGGCATCTACTACCTTTCTAGGCAACCTGGACCAGTGTTTTCACCACCCTCAGTTTAAAAAGAAGGAATTCTCTTTGTGTCTTCTTTTTAGTTTAAAACCATCACCCTTTGTTCTCTCTCAACATGCCCTGCTGAAGTTCCATTTTACTTTTAGGCCCCCTTTAAGAACTGAAAGGCTGCAATAAGATCTCCCTGAAGCCTTCTCCAGGCTGAGCCACCCCAACTCTCTCAGCCTTTCTTCCTGGCAGAGGTTCTCCAGCCCTCGGATAATTTTTGTGGCCCTCACAAAAATGTATGGAAATTGTTTCTTCGATTTTACAAGAAGAATTAGGGACTTGAAATAAATGAAGTATCTGAACTGCAACATTTAATTACTGACAGATTAATATAAGCACACACGTGTATGTACACACAGTAGACAGTGCAAAGTGAAGGCATATCCATTTGAGCAAGCATACATACAGGTTGCTGCTTCTTCCTTTCTGGTTTCTGCTCTGCCTTCAGACCTTCAACCACAATATCTTTGTGAAAGAGCTGAGCTTCTTGCACTCCATTTTCCTTTTTTATTTTGCTCGCTGTAACAATAGCAAATGAAGACAGCAGACAATATAAGTTTACTTAGTTTGTACATCTGTGCCTATATTAGGCTTAAAATAATCATCTGAAGGCAGCAACCCACATAGAGGATTTTACTTGAGATTCTTGTTTGCAAAGTGGAAAGAAAAGCTGGCTGGATTAGTTAAGCAATTAATCAGGTGTGCAAAGCCATCTGAATTCTCTGAACAACACACTGGAGAAGAGCTCAGATCATGCATACCAAATTGAATCATGGCAAAATGTTTGAGGCACATCAGGCTTGAATGAGGAGAGTGTCAATCACTTCTGTTTGTCAAGGTCTTTTGTGATGGAAGTCACCAACCTTAAGGAGAGACAAAGGATCTGTGTCAAGATCAGCATAATTCTCATGTCTACTCTAATTACCTTCAGGATACACATATAGACTCACCACATATTTCTTAAAGGGTTCTTATTTTCTTAGAATAATCTCCTTTCTCGTTTGGATGCTTGCTGGCCGTTCTTCAGGGAACTGTTCTAGGCAGACAAATGCTGTCCTTAGTGGCCAGTCTTGTGAAGTGCCCACAGTGCCACTGGGAAGGCTGAGGAAAGTGAGAGGGAAAGATAGGCAGCAAGTTCAAAACACAGATGCAAAACTTGGTTCACCCTAACTTTTCTTAATCCAGAGCCTAAGCTCTGAGAGGGTTTTGTGGCAGATGGTGAGAGCGCTTTCTACTTAGGAAAGGTGTTAATATTATTTTACTCCCTGAGGCTAGAAACTTACAGAGTAGTTTTTTCAACAAGATAATTTGTCTTACAGAATCACAGAATATTAGGGGCTGGAAGGGACCTCGAAAGATCACCCAGTCCAACCTTCCTGCCAGAGCAGGATCACCTATACCAGATCACAGAGGAATGCATCCAGCAGGTCTTGACTATCTCCAGAAAGGGAGATTTTCCTAATTGCTGAAGAATAGATGCTCAGCTACAAATCACTGCAACACAGAATGATAATCCTTAAATAGACATAATGAAACTGTCCCCTTTCAGTTCTGTTTGGATAAAGATGTGCTTCAAATCATTTACCTTTGTAATTTGAACAGGGCAGAATACACCACACACAATTTTACACAGCAACATAGTTTGGGTGGTTCTGGTGCCATTTTCTAAAAGGACATTACACAAAATAGAACCAAACTACATGCCTCAATTCATAGGAATTATGAATCCATTTACAGAGTTGAAAGATACCAGGTGAAAACAAAAATAGATGTTGAAGAAAAACAGGTTTTCTTGAGTAGCAAAATCACCTGGTTACTTCTGGTTTTAATAATGCTCAGTGCAACAGCTGAGGTTTGCAGTGAAGCTTTAAGCTTCAAGTTCTGAATAAGGGAATCACTTAATCTACCTACATTTAATCAGATAAATGTGTTACTGAACTGACTTCTTAATGCTACTTGTATTTGTCTCTTTCCCATCCCACTGCCCAGTCCTTATTAACCTTTTACTTTGTATATTCATTTTTCTTTAGCTTTGATTTCTTTAGACTTCTTAATCAGAAAAGTAGAGACACCCAAAGTACCAAGAGCAGCACAACAGTCTACATCCTAAGCAGCAGTTGCTGTGAAAATCTAGGACAGGAACAAACCTTTTTCAACGTGTGTTATATTAGGAGCACTGCATAAAACAATGAAGAATAGGAATAGCTGTTTAGGACAGGCAAGTTCAAACACAAAGATAGCAGCAAAAGCCAGAACTGTGCTTCTCTAGGTAAGAAATGAGCTTGTGCATGGGATAAACCACAACAACAACTTTAGATTTCATCCCAGCTTCACTAGGACAGTGGGAATAAAATAGTTGTTAGAGTTGTAATCTGTTTGCTCTCAAATCAGACAACAGAGGAATTAATTCCATTTGCTCAGTGTTTTGTCCTCCTGAGCTTCAGCCTCACAACACTTTCCCAAGCACATCTGAGCAATTGCACAGTGGGTTTTAATGTCTGTGATAAGTCATATATGCAGGACTTGTGTTTTACAGAGACTGCAGTGAAGGATTTTCCCTCAAGTTTGGTTCTGTAAAGAGCTACTCAACTGCTCCAAGTAATTTTTTTCAGTTTTCATCTTCTTTTACTCTTAAAGGTTTTCCCGTTTCATCTTTTCCTGATGTCCTAATGTACACAAATCACTTTTAGAGATAGTGTCATGTGTATGAAGGGAGCAATTTATCAATACAGACACCTCTTTGACGAAGGATGGTTAGTCTTTACAAGGCTGGACAGCCCCAGCTGAATTTCAATTTGCTGTGGCATGCAAGGGATTTAGGGGATTAAGGTTGGTGAGAGGCTTTGAGCATCAACCATCTTATTACCGCTGAAGGAATATACGATTTGAAAACCTTGCTTGTCTTGATTTATTTTTTTTTCTTAGTATGTGTGGGTGAGGTGAAGAGGGATGAGTGATAAAAGCAGTAACCTACTTGATGATTTAACAGTGATTATTTCCCTTCTGCTTTCCTGGTCACATGCTGCCCATTTTCTAATGGGACAAGTAGAGCTGATAGGGCCAGATCCAGCTGACACCAAATAAATATCTGGTTAATGTTTATTTTGTTAATAACACATGTAAAAGGTTATAATAAAAATAAAGCTGTAGGGGAGGGAAGGCATGAAGAAGTTAAGAAATAGAACTCATAAGCATTGATGTTAATGAAGGGGTCGTGAACCACTGCAATATTGTTCTGAACATAGTGTGTTATCTGCTCCTTAATACAAGCAAACTGCTAAGGAATATTTCCTGATGAAAAAGAAGTCTAACATTAAAGCAAGCACTACTCTTTTAGTTGACATCTCATTCTTTTAAATAAACAAACCACTACATGTATTAAGCTAAGAAAAGACCATTGTAGTTGGAGCTACATCACCATGAAGCTGAGTCTAGAGGACAATTCCAGCTGTGAGTGCCTTTCCAGGGTAAAATTCCAGTCTGAGAATCTGACCTAGCTCCCACTAAAAACATTACCTGTTTTCTTCAGAAGGATTTCAGATAGATCCATACTCCAAACAGAAAGAAAAAAAAAATTATTGTCTGAAGCAGCTTTTCCCTTTCCCTACTCTCAGAACTAGACAGCAAAGTCCTTCCTGCATCCTGAAATCAGAACAGCACAGCAGACAGGAGGTGGCTTCTATCTATTTATTGCAATCACTTCTATTTCTTGGAAAGGTTTCTTGGTAATCATCTATCAGGTCCTTCTCACACTCTCCTTGATGTGCTCTAACAAGCATTTTAAGGATTTCACTAGAAGTGGAGGAAGCGTTTCAGCAGGAGATAAAGCCTCTCCTGAATACTCAAAGGAATATATTCAGGAATATTCTGTCTTCTCCGGAGAGCTGACATTTGAACTGGGATCTTTTCTGATCCAGGCAGTTCATGGCACATAAGAGAAGCAGAATAAAATTGTCCCAGTTCTGTGAATTTATAGCATACTTCTCAAAGAAAAATATATGCATGTTTGCTAGGATGAAATCCTCTAGTTGAAATAAAATACTTTTTCCCCCTTTCAACATTTTAAGCCATATTAAAACATGGATTTTTTTTTTTCTCCCATGTCCACTCGTTGCCACAAAGCTCCTTCCTGCTACAGCAGGAACCTTAGAAAGGGTTTCCTGGTTCTACTGCATTATCTCTTTGCCAAGCCAAAAAAAAAAAAAAAAAAAAGAGTGCAAATTATCTATCATTACTCTGCTGTTTTCTGATGTAGTTGTGGCTGTGCTTTGCTAAGGATTTTGAATTTGATTTTGTTTGCCATATACCTCAGATTTTAATATAACCTTTTCAATCCTTGTCATAGTTTGAGTATGGAATTGTCCACCTCCTAAAATTCCCAGCAATTTACTGACTTCTGTGCACTGCATTATGAAACAAAGATAATCTGAAATGGCAATGCAGGGCTGTGAGGAGAGGTCAGACAACTTGTGGCAGCTTGGGCCATGCAACGCAGGTTCTTCTTGCAGGAAAAAATCTTTATGGCAGCAGGGAAATTCCAGAAGTTTCAGACATGTTTTCTTCAATCATGAGTGCTCTTTTGCTCTCTGTGCCAACCATTCCAGACAGCCATGCTACTTAGAGCAGAAAGGGTGCACATATCAGACTTCTGTCCTCCACCAATTACCCCATGTGCATGTAGCAGGTCTCATGCTCTCTGGAGCTGCACAGAGAAGGTATTACCATAAAGAAAGATGGCACAGGAAGCTCAGTCATCAGCTAGGCAGGGTGTGAGGTGGAGGCACCTAGTGAGGTTGGTCAATGCCATTGGAGCCTGTTAGTGGTGTTTCCTTCCCTCACCTTGACTCTGACATACACCTCCATGGATAGTTCAGCACACATCTTTTCTAATGGTGTCACTAAAGAATCCCCACAACATTCCAGGATCAATACAACAGCTTGGGGGAAAATACATACACTTACATATCTAGCAGCATAAATTAAATCTCTACCATCCATTTTGGGCCAGGCAACAGGAGACAAGTGGGGAAAAAAAAAAAGAAAACCAAGAAAAATCAGATTTTCTATAATTATATAAATTACAGCAAGAATGACTGTAATCACCTAAAATGCCTCTGGGGAGTTGGATTAGCAGAAGACAATTTCTCAGATCCACACTCCAGGGCTTAAATCTAGGGTTGATATTTAGAATTAGACTACCAAGCTAAAATAATTAACCCTTGGGAAGCTGAAATATGTAACTCAGAGGTGTACTATCTGGCTAAAAGGGAGGAATATGTGATTGATGGTATGTTAAAATTCCTGGAGATCCTAGTATTTGACCAGGCCATGCAGACCTCATGCTTTAGTCCAAATTGTGAATATTTTTAAATGAAGAAACCTTTACAATTTGTCTCCTCTTGATATCCAGTTAAAAAAGCCATAGTCACTGAAATAAAAATCCCTTGAAAAGAACAACAAACTTCCTTCAGTTGTGCATGTCTGTTGCTAAATGTACAATGAGAACACAGCTACAAAAAGATAAAGAAATAAAGCCAATTTGTAAGAAAGATAAAATACTATGAAGGAAATACACATACTAACTAGAACAATGAGCAGGGGAGGTGGTTAGGATATGAAAGCAGATATTAATATGGAAATAAACAGGAATGCCCTCTTTTGCTTTCTGTTCTTTAGACAAGTGAGATGTAAAAGCCTCTTATCTGGAATATGAAGAATGTCCATAGTGCGGGAATTAAAACACTTCAAGAAGATCCACTCCACACTTTGTAGTTGAGCGGTGGGGCATGGATGGGACAGTAGAGGAGGGTAAAGGGAGCAGGTCAGAGGTCACTGTTCTTCTATGTGGGTGCTTCCTTGGGTGTGGAGAGGGTTTCTAAATACCTCAGCTTAGATTTCTTACCAGCAAGGGTCAAGGGTTTGACCCTAAGTAGAACTGTGAAGCCCTAAAGTTGTGTTAACACTATCTGAATCTCTTACTTCTGTGTGCTGCAAGTTCTGTGCTTTGCCTGGAGCCTCATCCTGTGGTTTGAATCCAAACCAGCACCACAAATATCTAAAACTCAGATCAACCGAATCTGCTGTTGTTTGTGAATCCTAAATGAGATGTTACTCTCTGACAAAGAAAACATCAATAATTCCCTTTATCACAGTGAAAGGGTTTTTTTTTTTTTTTCCCATGTAGATACTGCTTTGAGAACAGAAGTTTGTATGAACAACATCAGTCAGGGAGCTCACACAAGTGACTGACTTAACAGCCCCACTGCCAGCCAGTACTGAAGATTAATGCTGATAAACACAACATTCAACATAAGATGTGATTTCTGAAAATGAATCAATTTATTGGGTTCCCAGACATTTGTATTCTGTAGTCAGCCATTGATTAGTGACTCAGCTGATTCTACTGCTCATTCATCACATGTGCTTATATAAAAGCTGAAGTATTCTCATCTAACACATAGCACAATTACTTGTGAAGCAGTGCTGTTCATGTTAAAAGAAATTACATTTGATAGCTGCACACTGAAGTGGCTCCATTTGCGTAGCACAAACATGACAGACATACAGATAGATTTTTGTGGAGATAAATATCCTGAGTCAAAGAGGCTACTGTCTGTGAACAGGTGAGGGGCTGTATGAACTTGGATGAGATGAGTTTCCCACTTCACATTAAACACACACTTAAGATGTGGCTGAACTAAGCATCAGTCCTGTTAAGTATAAATAAGAGGCCTAAGTCCATACTTTTGTGTTTTATTAATCTCGTCGTTACTGAGAGTCAATAATTGCTGGAGTCAGTAATAGCATGCCTGGTAATGACTTTATTGTACAAAGCAGTTTCATATACAAAGCAGCATTTTATTATCAACTATACCTAGAGTCACACTTGTTTGATCAACACTTGTATTTGTGACTGGAAGGTTGGTTGGTTGTGCCATATTTTTGATAAACCTGGTAAGAACATGATGACAGGGATAAAAAAAGTATGCAAACAACAGAAGCTGGAAGTTATTTCAGGAGCTGGTGCAGCTAAATGGAGTTAGAGTTAGATGCAACTTCAGCAGTTACTTCTACAGTCTTATCAGAGGTGAGGGAAATGTTCTTATTTCTTACCTGGGAACTTATCACTGGGAAAATATTTTTGGTTTGTTTTGATTCATTTGTCACATCCTGAAGGTTCCCTGATTCTGAAATTCTCCTAGGTCTTTATTAGGAGAAGTATTAACCAAAATGCTTGGAAGCAGCAGGTAATCTATGTGCACAAAAACTCATTTTCTTGTGCTTTCTCTGACTGTCTTCTCGAATCTGCCTCTCACTCCAACTTCACAGCAGATAAATATTGTTAACTTAATTTCCATCATTGGAGGTTCCTCAGCAGATGTTCTTCTTGTACATGGAATCAGCTCTGTTACCATCTCTACTGGTGGGTGCAGAATTCCACGATTCTGCTTTGTGTCTGTTTTCAGATTCACTTACATTTCCTGATGTTAACTTCAACATTAACTTAACTTCCTCCCCAGCATTGACTTCCTTGTGGATATGCTTTAAATTCCTTGTGCAAATGCTCCTTCTCTCAGCTAGCCTCATGCTGTGTTCATGTGAAGTAAGATATAGCTGTGATGAAGTACTGGTTAGCAAAACCTGCTGCTCTGCGGGGAGAGATGTGCATTGTGCAAAGCAAAGTCATTCATCACCATCATTATAATTATTATCATACTCCATATCTAATAGCCATTTGTGAAAAAGCCAGTATGATCAGCATGTTAGGATCTAGAAACTTATTCCCACTGGCATTGTAAGAGGGAACAAGATCCTGGAAAAGAACTTTCAGTTCTGCTTTGGAACTACCTAAGTGCAGTGGTTTTCTAATATTGCATGACTTAAAAAAAGAAGGTAATCTGGTGGGTGCAATGTAAAGTCAAAACCTGACACCCAAAGAGTTTTGTTTTAACAAGGGACCAGCTAAGACCATTTGATCACCAAATCTGAATGTTCATGAAAGAGAATGTAAAATAAGTAGAGTGAAGAAGAGCCATAGATGGGTTAGTGATTCAGATAAACTTGTTTAGAAATTCCACATAAAAATTGAGTTTTATGGAAAATGGTTGCTAGTCAGTCCAGAGGTGTCATGATGAGAAAATACACTGTTTTGAGAACACTAAAAAAAGTGTTACGTGCAATCTTTAATCTGGAAATAGAAAGAAAGATGCTGCTTACATTAAACTGTCCTCCAGGAAGCAGGATCAAGTACAAATTAGAGAAGAGAGAAATAAATACATGAGCATTGTACAAAAATATATGGGATTTCATTCTGAAAAACAGTTGTGAGAAGTACTCAGAACTAGTAGCAGAAATAGTAGAAGTAGTAGAAGTAATGACACTCGTTTCCACCATGGCTTTGTGTCTTCTTGTATTCATATCTACACCAGACACAAACCTCAGTGTATTAGTGACATGGTTTAGTGGTGGACTTGGCAGTGTTATGTTTACAGTTGTGCTTGATGATCTTAAAGGCCTTTTCCAACGTAAATGATTCTATGATTCTGTATACAGTACAACCCTTCCCTTCCCTTCCCTTCCCTTCCCTTCCCTTCCCTTCCCTTCCCTGTAATACAAGCACACCTCCTTATTTCTTTGCAAGGCTTTGCTTTCATTGGTGTTATGAAAAATTCCTAATTGCTTCACTGAGCTGTCATCATACTGTCAAGACAATAACACAACTGCTGTTGACTACTGACAGTTTACACACAGTCTTACTCTCTCCCCTTTGTGCAATGCAGGTTTCTTTTCTGTAGATTTAAATGAAGCCAATTGCAGGATTGACATGGTCCTCAAAGACAGCTCCTTCAGTCTCCAGCTATAACAACAATACAATTTTTAAATTAGACTGAAGTTTTGCTTTCCAAGTGGCTTTTACAGTGCAGGCATCTCTCCCCTCTGCACTGCACTGCTTGCATGTTTGTGACAACCTGACTATAATTGCAGCTGAGAAATAATTTAGATTTAAAAGCTATTAGTCCCAGATGTACAGTTGAATTCTAGTCTTCATTACAGAAAACACGGCAGGCTGAAGGAAAAGCTGGCAAGGTCGGAGCTGTCCAAGGAGCAACGAGAGGAAAAGGTGATTATCCTGGCCAAAACCCACAGGTACGCAATGTTGCCTTCTTGAGCCGGCTTTGACTGGGGAAAACTGCATCTTTAAGGAACGTTACTGTCCTTTTAGAGGTATTGTGTGGAGGCAAATGCCAGGGAGATTTATGTGGTTCATTCTGTGACCTGTGATAATGCATCATTAGAGCCCAACGTGTTTTCCACCTTTGTGAACAAAGACTCATAACGGGGACGATTAAGAAAAAAGAGAAGCTGCAGCAGCAGCAAGGGAAGCACAGCTCAGGCACACAGAGCTTCACACAGAAGTTGAACAGAGGTTGTTTGTTTCTTCTATTTGCATCATACCTTCATTTCACTTTATTCTAAGGACTTAATCACAGAATTAATTAGGTTGGAAAAGATCATTGAGATCATCAAGTCCAACCTATCACTCAGCACCATCTAATCAATCATGGCACCAGGTGCCAATTCAACCTCCTTTTAAACCCTTCCAGGGACAGTGACTTCACCACCTCCCTGGGCAGCCCATTCCAATGGCAAATCACTCTTTCTATGAAGAATCTTTTCCTAACAACCAGCCTAAACCTTCCCTGATGCAGCTTGAGACTGTGTCTCCTTGTTCTGTCGCTGGTAGCCTGGAAGTAGAGACTAACACCTACCTGGCTACGATTTCCTTTCAGGTAGTTGCAGACAGCAATAAGATGCCCCCTGAGCCTCCTCTTCTCCAGGCTAAACAATCCCAGCTCCCTCAGCTGCTCCTCAGAGGGCTGTGCTCCAGCCCCCTCACCAGCCTTGGTGCCCTTCTCTGGACATGATCAAGCACTTCAACATCTTTCTTAAACTGAGGGGCCCAGAACCGGACACAGTACTCAAGGTGTGGCCTAACCAGTGCTGAATACAGGGGCAGAAGGACTGCCTGTCCTCCTGGCCACACTATTCCTAATACAGACCAGGATGCCATTGGTCTTCTTGGCCACCTGGGCACACTGCTGGCTCATGTCCAGCTGTCAACCAGTACTCCCAGGTCCCTTTCTGCCTGGCTGCCCTCCAGGCACTCTGTCCCCAGCCTGTAGTGCTGCATGAGGTTGTTGTGGCCGAAGTGTAGAACCTGGCACTTAACCTTGTTAAATCTCATGCTGTTGGTCTATGCCCATCTCTCCAGCCTGTCAAGGTCCCTCTGCAGGGCCCTCCTACCCTCCAACAGATCAGCATTTGCTCCCAAATCCATTTGTATTTCTCCAAAGCTCAGACTTGACAGAATTAGAACATAACACAAAGCCAAAATACTACCCTCACCTCAGTTATCCTCCTTGTTTAACCCTTGGCTTTCTCAATGAACCTTGTAATAGATTTAGAAGCATAAGAAACTTACAGGGAGAGCTGAGGTCACTCATGATACCCAGTAAGAGCTCTGTTGTGTCCTCTGAAGTGAAATGATAATGGTGAAAACTATTTCCCAGCCCTGCATACCTTTGCTTTTATCCTGACCCCAGGCAATCTTTTTATTTAGCTCACTGAAGAGCAGGGCTGCTGCTCTAGCTGACTGACTGGGGAATAAGTTTCTATCTCTTTAACCAAACCAGACTAGCATCCCTTCTTCCCTGGCCATGGATGGATATGGATTCAAGCAGTTGTAATGCTTTTTTGAGAACATTACCGAGACACTTTAATCACGGCTTACTGCACTGGTAGATTAGTACCCAAACGCAATGACCTTTTTGCTGTGGACATGAGCATGCCAGAAAACCAAACTGCACTATTCTTTGCCTTGATTCAATAAATTAGGATTAAATAAACAAGAGAGACAAGTGTGATGTAGTTTGAAAAGCTGAGTGCACCTGTTTTGTAGTGGAAAATTGGATGTTCTTTCTTTTTTTTTTTTTTTCCTCCTATAAAAATGCTCCTGCCTCTGTTTGTCTCTTAGGGGACAACACTATAACCAGGATTTATGCCTGTCTTCCTACGTATTTTGAACTTGGAAATTATTAAGAAACAAAGCAACAAGGAGGTATTAGAATACATTAATCTCATTGTCTCCTCCATTACATTGAGCTGTATTGTGGGGAGGCAGAAGCATGAAGAGATACTTGAAATCTTTGCAACCACATCTAAGAGCAACTGTTATCCTGAAGTGCTAGGATCAAATGTTCCATTCCTTTGCACCATTGTGTTGGCACTTCCACTGAGGAAAAGTAAGCATCAGATACTTCCACATCAAGGTACCCGTGACCTGTATCCACTTTGTATTAGGCTGTGTAGATGTGCAGAAATAAAGAGGGCCCTGATCCTGAAATGGAATATCAGGTAACTCAGGCCAAGAGTGATTCAGAACACTTAAGTCCAGGGTCTTCTCAGTTTGACTTCCTTGTGCGTGTGGGATATGTTTTACACACTCGTGGAGGTTGTGGCACAAATACGAGTGAGCATGGCCCTAGGCAGCTCTTCCTTCTTCCATGTCTTGGAAATGGCCAGAGCAGCATCTTCCAGCTTCATGGAGAGGTGTGAGTGAATGTGTTGTCATTCTCCACAGGGAATAGGTGGTCAGCTGGATGTGTTTTGTCACATTCTACCTGTAAGTAACCGGTGTACCATCTGCAGCACCATATCACAAATTTAGAATATCTGTCTTTATTATTTAACGTGTCAACATCCAGACAAGAGCACCAGTGTGATGCTTACTGTGCATATTGAGTGGAGTCTATTTCCACATGTGCAAAAAACCAGTTCGTGTCAGAGGCAGTGGTGTGCTCTGCACGTTTACTATCAGAATTTGAATAGGGACCACCGTGATCCAAAAAGAAATAGTTTTGCGTGGTGAGTGTATGAGAAAGCCTTGATTTCATCACTGAAAGAGTCAGTAAACACTGGAACAGGCTGCCCAGGGAATTGGTGGCATCCTCATCCCTAGAAGGATTTAATAGCCATGTAGATGTGGTGCCGAGGGACATGTTTTAGTGGTGACCTGGGAATACTGAGTTAATGTCTGGACTTGATGATTTTGGAGATCTTTCCTAGCCTTAATAATTCTATTCTCTCTTTGAGCTTTTAGAACGTTTGCAAGGCTGACCTTAGTGCTTGGTTACTCTTTGCTTGCTTTTAATGGCATGGAAAATAAATAACTCACACCAAACAAAGAAGAAAAACAAGCAAACAAATTAAAAGGTAGCCGTTTGATTTTGGTGAGGCATAACAGATGTTTTGCTTAAGCACAGTTATATAATACATAAAAAATAAAGTGTTTTATTTCTTTTGTGTCCTGAAAGGCATGTAATAAAAATGTTATTAGTACCAGGTGTCTTCCTCAGGTGGTTAGCTAAAAAAGAGAAAATACTTTTATAATGGTTATAAACCATTTTACAGTATCTTAATCTTGAGTGGTTAAAGTTGAGAGACTACAGAAGGTTTTAATTTACAAGACCAATACAAGGCAAGAAAAGAGATTGCTTTTTGTACAGTTTTGTTATACATATTATCCTACCATGCTGGGATTCTGTGATTAAATTCTATAAGGGCACCTGTGCTCGTAGGAATCTGTAGTTGCCTCCAAAAGGTTATTTTTACATGGTTTCTCCTATGAAGTGACAGCTGTAGTTGTAGCACTTCTCAGAATCACAGAAGGTTAGGGCCTGGAAGGGACCTCGAAAGATCACCCAGTCCAACCTCCCTGACAGAGCAGGATCACCTAGACCAGATCACACAGCAATGCATCCAGGCAGGTCTTGAATACCTCTGGGTAGGGAGACTCCACAACCCCCTAGGCAGCCCATTGCAGTACTCTGTCACCCTCAAAGTCAAAAAAACTCTTTCTCATGTTTCCATGGAATTTCCTATGCCTCAGCTTCCACCTGTTGCCCCTTGTCCTGTCATTGGGCATCACTGAGCAGAGCCTGGCTCCATCCTCTTGGCACTCACCCTTTAAATATTTATAAACATCAATGAGGTCACCCCTCAGTCTCCTCCAAGCAGCAGAGCCCCAACTCCCTTAGTCTCTCCTCTTAAGGAAGATGTTCCATTCCCTTAATCATCTTTGTAGCTCTGCACTGGACTCTTTCAAGCAGTTCCCTGAGGTCCTTCTTGAACTGAGGGGCCCGGAACTGGACACAGTACTCCAAATGTGGCCTCACAAGGGCAGAGTAGAGGGAGAAGAGAGGCTCTCTTGACCTACTAACCACAGCCCTTCACTCATGGCATCCTTGACTCAGCTAAATCCTTATATGTCAAGCTGAGTTTAAGGTCCCACTGAGAAACTTGCTTGCGTATGGATACTCTTAGTTAAATCTGGGGTTCAATAGAAGTCTGTGCCTGTGAAGTCTCCTGTACTCCTGTCATGTGAATATCTGCTTCTACTCTGCCTATGCAGTCAAGTGTTCCTGTGAAGAAGGTGGCAATAGTCACTGAGGTTTATTAGGCATCTTATCATGAGGAACCCTACTTTAAAATCATTGGCTTTGTCTCGGTTTGAGCTAGGAAGCAGCTCTGGACTGAAGATGGAAAGAATTTACCCCAAAGGAGGCACAAAACTGTGTGTTAAATGCAAATACTGTTTACAAAATCAAACAAAATACAAAAGATACCAAGGCAGAAGCATATATATATATATATATATATATACACACACACATACACATTCAGAACCAATCCTGGCCTAGCTCCCCTGGGCTAAACCTCAAGACAGAACTCAGTAGGCCTCAACCAGCCAAACCTCTTCCCCCAACACTAGGCCTCAGTGCCCACCCGGAGCAGACCTTGAGCAAGCCTCAGATCAGGCCGGACTGCACAGGCAGTGATTAACTGCCAGCCAAGCCTGCTCCCCACAAACAGCAAACCAGGCACTCAGAGGAGAGAGGAGAGCGAGTGAGTGCAATTGGACGGTCTACCATTTTCATGTGATTTGGAATAATTTGACAAAACAGGAATTATAAAAATAAAGTAATTTTAATTTTCCTGAACAGCCCTGCCCCAAAACTATATAAAAAACTAGTTAAATTTTGTTCACACGTTCTAATTAGGTCAGGAATTTTCACAAGGATGCTTATGGGTAATTTTTGTAATTTAGTAAAGTCAGAAAATGGAAAAGGCTAAGCCACAAAACAGCTTTACCCACTTAGAAATCAGAGGCAGAGCAGAGCTCTAGTAGAAAGCCGAGAGAATGCACAGCTGGCATGTTCCTGCCAGTAGTAGCAGCTTGCAGCAGAGGCAGGGTCACTCCAGCTCGGGAGCAGGGAGCAGAAACCCAGGATATGCTGGTCAGAGGAGAAGCCAGCTCCAGGTGCCACAGACAAATCTAATGGACCTGTGTGTGCTTTCTGGTCACTCTGTTTAAAGTCTTTCCTAAACAATATGTCCCGTGCCAATATATAGTGGGCACGAAAAACTCAGCCAATCACAATCTCAGATTCCAGTGCAGGCTTTCCCACGAGTGAGTGAGTACACAGGTGGGAGTGGCAGGAAAAGGCCTTTTGCCTTTCCCCGTTCAGGCCAGCAGGGGGAGGAGAAAGCAATTTCACCCCTTTGTCTTTCCCCACTCAAACCTCTGCTGACAGAGAGGGGGAAGGGAGTTTGGACCCCCCCACAACACCTTTATATAGGGAGATACAGGAATAGGGAATAGAATAACAGATTACAATATCTTGCGCCTTCCCCTGAAGACTTTCTAGTCTCTGAAGAATTTGTATCTGTATGGTAGGACACTTAGTCCTAAACCTACAACAGACTTATATAATTTTGCTAGTTGGAAGAGACAAAATGGACAGTACAGGTGACCCTAAATTGACCAATGTGCCCAAGGCAGACTTACCTTACTCACTCTCACTTCACCACTGACAGCCCCTCAAAAGAACACACTTCCCTTCAGGGTAGCTTACTTGCACAGGATTTGTTGGGGGCTCACTGGAAATATCAAAAAGTGTAACAGCTGTAAGAAAAAGAGATTAATTCTAGCAGATCTTACGGAACCATGAGATTGTGAACAGGCTCAGCAAAAAGGAGTAAAGTCTACTTTTCAGTTAATGTAAGTCACCTTCCTCCATTCTGCCTCACTTTTCTTCTGTGTATCGGCCCTGAGAACTCCCTAAAATCAAAGTATACTCACTCAGAAATGACTGAAAAACAGTGTCTGATGAGCATCACGACCAGAGACAGATTCATATCACTGCCCTGATTAGCACACACTGCTGCTGTCTGACTGTCCTTGTCTGCAGCAATACAAAGTTACTGCTTTTGTATTACAGAGCGTCAGCCCTAAGTAGGTCATGCTCAAAGGCCAGTATAACTGAACTGGCCCTTTTTGTAACAACAGGTGTGGTACCTACTATCAGCAGTAAATTACACTCACCCCTTAAAAGTACACTTTTTGATCCTATAGATACTGCACGCATGGGTGAACCTTAGTGCCCCAGTGCCGATGTATTCACAATTCAGAGCTTCTCAATGTGGAAACAACTCGGAAAAAGAGGAAAAGCTCTTGACCCAGTAACAATGAGGTGTAGCAAGTGTTTAAAAACCATTTGTGATGAGGTTGCAAGGTATCCTCCCATCCTTTTAAATCATGACTATTCACTTCTCATGTGCAGAGAGCAAAAGAGTTTTCTAATATGGTGCACCAGGATGATAGCGGGTCCAGGAATCTGCATCTGCTTCTCCAATGAAAGCAAATCTTCCTCATTGTTC
The DNA here is from genome assembly GCA_013396675.1 of Eubucco bourcierii. Classification (NCBI taxonomy): domain Eukaryota; kingdom Metazoa; phylum Chordata; class Aves; order Piciformes; family Ramphastidae; genus Eubucco; species Eubucco bourcierii. The sequence goes on from VWZE01015702.1 coordinate 824,132, forward strand.
AGTGCTGAAAAACCTTGCAAAAGAGGAAGATGTATTTGAACTCCTGTAAATTACTTGGAATCCACCTCGCCGTTCACACACTTCTAGAACTGGGAAGTCATATCTATGTAGTTGAAGTTTAGAAAATAACGCTCCAAGAATTCCTTGCGTAAATCTCGGCATTAAACCAACCTTACCCTTGTCTTGACACTTGAATCATTTATTTAAGCGGTGATAATAAAAGGTGTCAGCAATTCGGTTGTAAGCTCTTGAAGATTTCTGTGCGCATTGACCTTTAAGTGTTTGCATCTTGACAGGTGAGCCATTCTTAACGTCTCCCATGAGATATGGTGGGGGCAAGGGGTCAGGCACGCTAATGATAAAATTACCATTTACCTTTTACCTCACCGGGCTCGGTGCCTGACATTATAAATGTAGGTAACCTTTCACCTGAAGGCTCTCTTTCTTCTGCATGGTGAGGGATTATGGGGAAATGAATGTGCTTGCAGCTGCGGAGGAGGCATCGTGGATGAAAAAAATTAAGGTGCTTTCAGTGATTCCTTCCCTTTAATTTTAATTTTTGTTATTTTAAACTAAAACTGCATTTTCAGAAGTATGAAGAGCTTTACCCTGGTTTATTTTAACAAAGAGATGGTTGTTTCTGTTCCAGCGTGTTATTTCTTCTGGAGACTGTTTTGTTCTTTCTTAGAATCCTAGAATCGTTTTGGTTGGTAAAGACCTTTAAGATCATCAAGTCCAATCATTATCTAACTCTACCAAGCGTGGTGCAAGACCACATCCCTTACAACTACACATTTTTATCCTTTAAACCCTCACAGTGATATGGATTCAGCAACCTCCTTGGGGTTCCTATTTTGAAGAAGTTTCTTCTAATATCTAATCTAAACATCTCCTGGTGCAACTTGAGGCCATTTCCTCTCATCCTACTAGGTACTAGGGAGAAGAGACCAACATCTACCTCACTTCTTATTGAGATGAAAGTGTTATTTGCTAACTGATTAATGCAACTGATACGGCAGCAGTCAATAAGATTTCTTTAAGGGATAAGTGGTCACATTAGTGAGATTCGATCCTAATTATTTGCTCAATAGATTCAACTTTTTCACATTTACATCCTGACCCAAGTTCTTGGGAGCTTCAGCAATCAAATCCCCTCTTGAGAGGAGAGTCAAGATCCTTTTTCCAATGGCAATGCCATTTGATTGGTGATAATGGGAACACAGTAAGAGCTTTGGAGGTATCAATATAAAACTGAAAACTAACAACTGTTGATCTATGACCCCCCCCTATTATGTGCCAGTTGCTCAGAAATAAACATCTCCATAATCTGATTTTTTATATATATATATATATATATATTAATATATATATAAAAATAAATCATATCTGATATAGAAGAAGCTTAAAGAATGAGAATGGGAAGTATTTACTTTTCCATGTAAAAACATTTCAGATTTTCTCAAAACCGTCTGTATTGTGGGGAGGATAACCACGATGCTTAGGAGAGAAATGGTGCTAGGTGGAAAGCTTGTATTTTGCTGATTTATGAGCAGGTGATTCATATCCTGATTTGAAATATGTATTCTTCTCCCAGAATAAAGCATATGAGGGTGGAAAACGTAAGAAGAGACAGACACAGAAAGTAAGATTAATTTCATTTCACTGATCAAGAGCCAAATGATCACAAGCTTTAGCAGAATTATCTCCCAAGAACAGCAGCCCTTTTCTGATGAACGTAGTCATGCTGCTGCTAGGGCATAAATTGTGCAAATTGAGGACCACAGTTCAAATATAAATCTTTCTATTCAGTTTAGTGCAATTTGGTGTTGTGTGACCATCACTCATATCTGTGAATCTTCAGGCACAGATCTCGTTGCAGTTTATTCATGTAATAAAGATATACATTTGGAAAAAGTTGCATTCAGTGGATATCAGCCTTCATGAAATTGAACTCTGGGAAGTCTATACAAATTGTTTCATCTTTTTCATATAAAAAAACCTGAGTAGACCTATTTCTAGCTTTATGTGTTTATATACAGATAAAAAGAATGTACTCAGAGTTGAAACATCTAATAAATGAAAAGCACAACTTCATTACAAGTAAGGAAAAGGCTCAGTCTGTACCATATTGAATGGACAGACAGGTTATGATGCTGGGAAGGAAAAAACACAACCAGAAGAAAGATTGTCCCTTCAAGAAAAGTTCATAGCTCTCCTCTCACATCAACCTGCACTGCTTCTGCTGTTGAGGACTTTGTGTAGTGAAGCAAGACAGAAAGCACAGGAAAAGCCATCCTCTGGGAAGCTTGTGCTCAAATCAAATGTGTTGAAAGACCACAGACAGGGATGTCATTCAGCCTGGCAGAGTCATTTCCAGGCTTATCAGATCATGTTCCACTTGTCTGAATACTCTTGTTTTACTTCTGTGCGTCAACACAAACTCAGCCCCCAGCACCAAACCCAGATTCATTTCCACAGCACAAAGGGCTTAACTGTGCTTTTCAGCAGGTTTCCTCCTGCCCTCTGCCCATCTTTCTCCTGGAATGGACTGCTGCTCCTACATTCAAATCCTTCATTTTCTGTGGTATAACTATTTGTTAGTTGTGGCTTAGACCATGGACACACACACAGAGTCTCATGCAGATACTACATAGTAACTTCTACAGCACTGTGAGAGGCTGCAGAGACACCACAGATGTCATATAAGTTGCTGGTAGCATTTGTCAATAGATTTTACAGATTATGTCATATTCTCATCAGCTGATCCATTTTTCTGGGACTGGGAGTTCAGGCTTCTGCAAAGTTTTGAGCACACAATATCAAATCTGTTGAAGAGAAAGAAAAATTCTACCAGTTAAATACTTCTTTCCACTCCTCCAAACCGCAGCATGTTGAAGGATTAATACAGTTTGGCAATCGGTTTCTGATTCTGCATTAGAAGCAAGAGTGCTGTGGCCACATAAAGGACAGAGAACACACAGTGAGCCCTCACAAATCCTGCAGTGTTTCCCAGCATAGACTTCCATGATCCTTCTGCTATCATGCTGATGAAATCCCTCAAATTCTGGATTACCCTCTGTCTCATCCCCTTTGTGTTCACTGAATATATGTGATGCTAACTGACTTGATGGAATCATCCTTTTGATTTCCCAAGGGATCCTGCAGTACACTGAATATGCTGAATATTTAAGGAAGCCAGAGGAAATTGAGACTGTGAAACTGTCTTCTGGCTATAGACATGAAGTAAGTTTGTAGATGACACTAAATTGGGCAAGGGTGTTGATCTGCTTGAGGGTAGGCTCTGCGGAGGCACCTGGACAGACTTGATCAATGGGCTAAAGCTAATGGTATGAGGTTCAACAAGGCCAAGTGCCAGGTCCTGTACTTGGGTCACAACTCCTTGAATGCTACAGTCTTGGGGCAGACTGGTGGCATGACCTGGCATCCCAAGCCAACCCTAGTCTGTGGGAGGTTGTGTTAAGATTCAACAATTCCCTTGGGGTAAATTAAGATGAACCAACACCAAATGTCTGATGAGTTCCCTTTATTTGAACCAATGAAAGCTCTCGATCACTTGTGCCTTAAGGATGCTTTCTTGGACCAGAGTAGAAGGAAAATGGGAAGCAAAAGGAGATGAAAAAAAAATATATATATAGAGAGAGAGAGCAAGAGAGAAAGAAAGATATCACTGCTCTTGGTTCCTCTGACGTCTCAGAGGCACAACCTGGATTCTTTGGTGGTGGGTGCACATCTGGCAGGGTCTTCTGTGGTATGTGCAACACCTGGACCTCAGAAGTTGTGGTTCTTCTATACCCTTTTGGGGGCAAGGGCAGTCTCTATGTTACAAAGATAGGTGTACATGAGGTCCTTCCAGTGTACTGTCTGTCACAGGGCTCTCCATGGCACTGTTGCAGTCGTTCTAAAATAAGAGGCAATCCCACCATTGCAGAAATTATGTCTTTCCATTGTTAAAAGCATCTGCCAGGGCAGCAGCTCTCCTGAAGAGATATTAAGGGTCATCAAAACCATCACCCTGTCTGTTCGCTCCAGGTATGCCATGTTTGAAGAAATGGGAGGCTGAGAGAGTCATTAGGGGCTACCAGCCAGGCCCTGCCACACACTGTTTGAGAACAAAGTATATTGGGCTTTTAGAATTGTCTGGAAAGCTGCCCAGCAGAAAAGGACCTGGAGATGTTGGTTGACAGGCAGTTAAATATGAGCCACCCTGTGCCCACGTGGCCAAGAATGCCAACATCATTCTGGGTTGTATATGGAGTGGAGTGACCAGCAAGACTTGGGAGGTGATTGTCCCTCTGTACTTGGCATTGGTGAGCTTCCAGTTTCAATACTGTGTTCAGTTTTGGGCTCCTCACTACAGAGAGGAAGTTGAGGTGCTGGAGGGAGTCCATAGAAGAGCAACGAAGCTGGTGAAGGATCTAGAGAACAAGTGATGTGAGGAGAGGCTGGGGCACATAGAATTGTTTATTCTGTAGAAAAGGAGGTTGAGGGGACACTATAACTACCAGAAAGGAAGTTGTAGTGAGGTAGGGATCTGTCTGTTCTCCCAAGTAACAAGCAATAAGACAAGAGGAAATGACCTCAAGTTGTGCCAGGGGAGATTTAGTTTAGACTAAACCCCAAAAGGGTTCGCAAACCTTGTAACAGACTTCCCAGTGAAGTGGTTGAGTCATCATCCCTTGAGGGATTTTAGAAGTGTAGATGTAGTGCTGAGGGACATGTTTTAGCAGTGGACTTAGTAGTTTTGGGCTCGATGATCCTGAAAGTCTTTTCCAGCATAAATGAAGAAGATGTGTTGCACCAACTATATCTTGTACAATGTTGTGCAAAGTATTTCCAGACTGGCAAGACAAAACAGTGTATTAAAAAAAAAAAAACCCAGCCACAAAATGATCTGCTAAGAAACACAGTTCCTGGGGAGAACTGGAAGATCTATGTTATCACTAGCTGCACAGGTCACATTTATTAATACCAACAGGAAGCATATCTTGCTGCCTGACTAGAAAACGGAGATAATGGGACACTTTAAAATACAGATTTATTCACTTGAGTGTGTGTTTATTGATTCTATAAGCTTTCAAAACAACATTAATCATGCAAAAAGGCCCAAATGTGGCATGCCAGTTCAGGAATGGAAGAGAAGGGACCTGACTTTGTTTGTGTCAACACCTTTCTGAAAATGAATCAATAGTCAAATAACTCTAGTGACGGATTGAGCGTTCCAGCAGAGACCACACAGTTTTGTTTATGGAAAATATAGCACATGGATCTGTCTTTTTCTATTTCAAATAAGCTTTATGTTTTTCCAGTAAAAACAAAAATAGGAGCAGCGCTGCTGGGAAAATTTACTTATAACTTAGTGAGGCTTTGAGATATATTCCGTCTGAAAAACAACCACTAAAGTAGTTCAACCTCAGTATTCAAAGCTTGCTTTACTCTGAGAGAAGACTGGACCTGGTTTCAGAGAAGGATATTAGTGAGCCCTAGAGCTAACCCTCATATGTGAAGCTGCTCCATGACTTGTACTTTATACACCAGGAAGCACATGGAAATTGGTTAAAAATCAGTAAATGCAGTTTATTTTTAATAAGTGCTTGTAGCAGGAGAGATTTGTTCCAGTGAGAAAGGCACACTTCATGGGTTTGCTTTCCAAAGTCCTCATAATAGAATCATAGAATGGTAACTTTGGAAGGGACCTCAAGGATCATCCAGTTCCAGCCCCCTGCCATAGGCAGGGACACCTCCCACTAGCACAGGTCACTCAAGGCCTTGTCCAGCCTGGCCTTGAACACCTCCAGGGAGGGAGCAGCCACAACCTCCCTGAGCAACCTGTGCCAGTGTCTCACCACCCTCACTGTAAAGAACTTCCTCCTAACATCCAGTCTAAATCTCTCCTCTACCAGTTTAAGCCCATTGCCCCTCGTCCTGTCATTGCAAGACCTTGTAAATAGTCCCTCCCCAACCTTCCTGTAGGCCCCCTTCAGATTCTGGAAGGCTACTCTAAGGTCTCTTGGAAGCCTTCTCTTCTCCAGACTGAAGAGCCCCAACTCTCTCAGTCTGTCCTCATAGGAGAGCTGCTGCAGCCCTCTGATCATCTTCGTGGCTTCCTCTGGACCCACTCCAACAGTTCCATGTCCTTCCTGTGCTGGGGGCTCCAGAACTGCACAACTGCACACAGGACTCCAGATGGGGTCTGACAAGAGCAGAATAAAGGGACTTAATCAGGGAATATGTTAAATGTGTTACCTGTAGCATAATATCCTGTGTAAACGTTTCCTAAGTGCAAAGTATCTGAATGTGTATATGTGTGTATACACATAAATACCTGTATATGAGTGTGCAGGCAGGTATAAATGTGCACATAAATGTGCACACAGGCATGTGGAAGTGCATATCCTTAGCAACAACAGTCTTCAGCCAGATTTTTTTTCCCAGTGCTCAGTGATAGAAAAAGGGGCCACAGGCACAATCACAGAATCACAGAAACATTCAGGTTGGAAGAGACCCTCTGCATCAAACCCCTTCCCTTTAATATCCAACACTGTTCTCTACTTGTGTAGCTGCTGGATCAAATCAGCTCATGCCAGCGGGCATGCTCAGCTGACTGGTCATAAAGCTTTACTGGTTGACATCAGCTCAGAATTTGGCTCCAAAATTTGAGGGAGGAAGAGACAAAGATGAAAGAAGTGTAACAGTAAGTGTCAGAGTCTATTTTCAGTTACATTAGACCAAGTCTAGAGTAAGGTCACTGAAAGCAAGGAATTTGTGTGAGATTTTCTTTGGTGTAACAGACCTGAGCATTTATGCCTTTGAAAAATCCCAGTCAGGCAAAAAACACTTCCCAGTCATTTTCTGAGGTGCTAATGAAACTCAGAGTAACCCACTGATATGCAAAGTGCTTCATTTAATGAATTTACACACACAGATATATGTGTGGGTATATCTACATAGACACATGATGTAACTGAGAAAACAAACCATGCAAAAGAAGAATCCTCAGGACTAGATACAGTACCCTTTAAGTACAGAGCTGTTTAAAATATCAATCTCCTTATTGTAATTTGATGTGTGAAATTCAGGCATGCATTTACAATTCAGATCCCATTCCTTAGGGATTCCCATTTAGGGCCTGTTCATATGATTTATTTAGTGCCTTTCTTCACTTACTTACGCTTGAGATCGTTAGGTATAATGCACATATATGCACAGGGATAAAATGTTTATCATCATTACTTCAATGAAGTCATTTGCCATCTTTGACACCCTCTAATGTCCCAAGTGCTTCAACCCACTGGCTCATTTGCCCAGCCTTGCTCTCTCTTCACTTTTTCATCTCAAATTCTCAATGTGTTCCCTTCATCAATCACGGATGTTTAGTGGGTAGCAGGAGGGAAGGCAGCAGAATAATTATCCAAATATAACAAAAGAAGGTCCCCTTTGTGTTGCAGGAGGGACAGGGGTGGGGGAGGAGGAGCAGAGTAAGCATAAGTGTGTATTTTGTGCTGCTTCGACAACATTGATGATGCTTAGCAGATCCCTCTCAAAACCACTGTGGTCTCAAAACTATGTCCCATTTCACTAGTCAAGGACCTTGTTCCTACCATACATCTTCTTGCTTCTCTGTCTCTCCTTACTCCAGGTCACCAGCATTTCACCACCACTGATGTTTGCAAGCTGTATCCACTTTGAATGCACACTTCTGGATCTCTGTTTCAAAAATCCAGGATCCAAATCACTGCGATCTGGCAATATTCAGCTAATTCGTCCTTGCTTTCAATAATGTCTGTGGAGTGGAGATGAACAAATTGAAGATGAAAGGGTGGACTGGAGTGGGATGCAGGGGGAAGTTAGCATAGCCTGGAGCACAGTGGCATACTGGGGAGAGGCAAGGAGGTGCAGGGTGTGGGGCAGCCCCAGGTGACTGTGTGCAAGATGGCTTTCTCACTTTGAGAGAAAGAACATGGATCTTTCACATTTTTGTGCCTTCCTGGTACAGACAGCAGCTGCGATCTGTCTGTCTTTGGAATATGACATGGAAATAGGAATATACAAAGAGCCTTGCAGAGTCTGATGCTGGGGAGACATATTTTAGAATCATAGAGTCATGGAATCATAGAATGCTTAAGGTTGGCAGGGACCTTTGAAGGTCGTCTAGACCAATTTCCCCACAGTGAGCAGGGAGGTCTTCAACTAAATCAGGTTGCTCAGAGCCTCTTCCAACCTGACCTGGAATGTTTCTGGCAATGAGGACTCTGCCACCTCTCTCAGCAATCTGTGCCAGTGTTTTGCCAACCTCAGTATAAAATGCTTCCTGTGTCTGGTCTAAATCTCCCCTCTTTTAGTAAAAAACCATCACCTGTCACCATAGGCTCTGTTAAAAAGTCCGCCCCCATTTTTCTTACAGGGCCTCCGTAAGAACTGAAAGACCTCTCTGAAGCCTTCTGTTCTCTAGGCTGAAGAACCCAAACTCTCTTAGGCTGCCCTCACAACAGAGGGATTCCAGCCTTCAGATCATTTCTGTGGCCTCCTTTAGACCTGCTCAACAGCTCAATGTCCTACAGATGTTCACAATCAGGAAAAACAAATGATTTTAGGGGTGCTTCAGAGCTCAGTGAAATGGTGGTTGCCGATGTATGCTAGAACTGGAAAGAAGCAGGTTGGTGCAGTATTCAGTCAAATACCAGCCATACCATGGTTGGTTATCTCAGTTAGAGCTCAGTTAGAGAATTGGTACAATCTGAAAAAGGAAAGTCTCTTGTAAATCACAAAATCAACACACAGTGGAAACTAATCCTCTTTAAACAGAATCAAACACCACCAGATGAGACTGCACAATGATTCTTCGGCTTCTTCATTTTCCCAGTTTGGGCTTTGAGCATTTACTCAAGCATTAATATTTGCCACATTCAAAATTCAATCACTGGTGATGAATAACCTTTGCCACAGCAGCAGACAAGGCTTCCTCTGTGCTTGAGGTTATGGCTGGGGTGGCAGCAGTGACTCTACCTAGCTCCCTGGTCCTTCCCCTTCCAGTGCAGGAATTACATGTCCCAGGCTCCTCTTTCTTGAAGAATCACAGAATCATTGAGTCCAATCATTATCTATCTGCTAAGTCTGGTGCTAAACCATGTCCCTGAGCACCACATCCCTGTGTCTTTTAAACACCTCCAGGGATGCAGATTCAACCGTCTTCCTGGGGAACCCATCCCAGTGTTTAATAACATTTTCAGTGAAGAAGTTTCTTCTGCTTTCCAATCTAAACCTGCTATGGTGCAGTATGAGGCCATTTCCTCTCATGCTGTCATTTTTTACTAGGGAGATTAGACTGACACCTTGCTCCTACCTCCTTTCAGGAAGTTGTAGAGAGCAAGAAGGTCTCTCCTGAACCTCTTTTTCTCCAGGCTAAACAACCCTACACCCCTCACCTGCTCCTTGTAAGACCTCTTCTCCAGACCCTTCACCAGCTTCATTGCCCTTCTCAGGACCCACACCAGCACCAAGGTTTCTTTCTTGTGGTGAGGGCCACAAAACTGATCCCAGTACTCAAGGTGTGGCAAGTAATAATATGAAATAATGTTTATTTAATAATAACAAAAAACCACATTTATTTCTACCTACATTGCTGGGGGCATCTTAAGTCAGGTCTGCTAAGTCAATGACGTGGTTCACATCTCAAGAACTTTGCAGTCCAAGCATGCAAAGTCAGAAGCTCCAGACATGACACTGTAGTTCTGTTTTTTTGCACTTGTCATGGTGTCTTTACACAGTCTTAATATCACATTTAGTCAGTGCCAGGACATTTTTTTCCCTACATATATCCATTTTTTCCCCTACATATATCCCTGCTTTATGCTCAATGAAACCTGTTCTATGTGAAACAGGTTTTCCCCTTTCTTGGGATTCAGAGGTTAGAGCAGTATAACTCCTCCTTAGTGGCATAGTGAAAGAATAAATGCTGCCTTGCACAGCTCCTATCTGAATCAGGATGTTAATGAGTAGGGAAAGAGCAGCGAGGATGATGGCTAACCAATCAATAATGACTGAATTACAGTTTTAAAACTGGATGTGTTAGATAGTTATTAACGGTGTAATTATTCATAAATGTGCCTAATTATTCATAATTATTCAGAAACCTTATTACTTCCCTGATTGTCATAAGTGATCTCCAAGGCCAATTATTATTTGATTATGGCCACAGGACTCTACATTGGTATTACTTCTTTTGTCCTAGAAAAGTGTGGAGAAAGCTGGTGAAGTGAAATTCATGGAGGACTGGCAGCATCGAGGAGTCCTTTAAGAACAAGAAGTCTGTGATTTGAAAGCCTCTGTTGTCTTCCCTCTTAGCTCTTTCTTCAGATTTCTTTGATTCCTTTATTACAGAAGCTGATTCTGCCTAATTAGGGTTTTCTTGTTGTAATTGCTGCATTTGATATCTTAATAGTGTTACAGTGAGTGTGAGGGAGGAAGGGGGAATGGGGCAAAGGGACTATCAATGCACATGTTTGTGGAGAAGCTGAAAGCTCCCCAGGCTGTATGACTGAACCAGTAAGGGCCAGGAGCCAAATCCCAGCTAGTTCAGGTGTCTTGGAACTCAGTGGGGAGCTCTGTCAGACATGGATATGGTAGCTTAACGTTAGTGTCTGAGAGGAAAAGTGATGTGGTATCTTTCCTTTAAACAAAGATTTGAGCTTGTTTAGTTGTTTCCACATAAGCAAAGTGAGAAAAATGTATTTTACATTTGCTTAATTCACACAGCTCACAGGAATGTAGACTCAGAACAAACTGCAAGCATGGTCAAGTGCTGAACCAGCTGTAATCAAGGTGTGATTGCACAGACCTTACAATCCAAAAGTCTGGGATTTTTGTCAGAATGCACCACACTATTCAAACAGGAGCATCAGCTCCTTTCCACTTTCCTTCCTCCCCTGAAAACATTACAGCCAATATATTGTGGGGCGGCATTAGGCATGTTAAAAATTAGCATATAGATGAGTTCTGGGGCTAGGAAGGAGGGGGAGATAGGTTATGATAACCTGATGCTGTAATGCAGAAATCTTTTGGCTGATATACCAAGCCCCACAGAGCACTGAGCTTGTTGCACAAGGGAAAATTGCAGTTTCCCAGCAGGGATGCAACCAGCTTCTATTGTGTCATTTTACTGACAATGTTTAATAAGAGCACACACCCAAGCACTGAAGAATCATGAGCCAGGCTCCAGAAAATCCAACTGTCTTAAAAATCATGAGATTTAAAACCTCTTTCAAGTTGTCTTTTTTTCCCCTTCTGCTTTCTGAACTAGAAGGGCTGGCAATCTTCTCTTTGAACTCACACCCAAGGTTGTCCTTTTAATGTCTTGAGGGGCTATAAGGAAGGGCATTAGATACTGAAAGGGCTGTCAGGAATGTTGAGTGGCTTACAACCACAACGGTGTGAAAGGAAGGGCTTGTTCAGCCTGGAAAAGAGGCAGCTCCAGGGAGACCTAATAGCAACCTTTCAGTATCTGAAGGGGGTCTACAAGAAGGCTGGAGAGAGACTGTTTACAAAGGCCTATGGTAATAGGACAAGGGGCAATGGCTTCAAACTAGGGAAGAGCAGATTTAGATGGAATGTTAGGAACAGGCTTTTTACCATGAGGGTGGTGAAACTTTGGAACAGGTTGCCATTGGAACAGGTTGTCCAGGGAGGTAGTTGGGGCCCCATCCCTGGAGATAGTCAAGATGAGGCTCAACAGGGCTCTGGGCAGCCTGATCTAGTAGAGGATGTCCCTGCTTAATGTGGGTTGGACTAGATGACCTTTGCAGGGCCCTTCCAACTGAGACTATTCTGTGATTCTAACGGAAATACACGTGCAGGATGCAGTCACTTCTGAGCACATTTTTGAAATTGGAACTATTTAAACTTTTGTTGAAAGCTTCAATTCATAGCAGTGGGTCTCAAACAGCACAAGGTGCTGAGATGAATGGTAATGTGAAAGGAATATTGATTCTTCGAGGTGTCTCTTTGAGGGAACAAGAGTTGTTCAAGCTGCATGTTTGGAGTCCAGGTTCTTGGCAGAATTGCAGAGGAACAGAAAGTTGACATTTTCTTTACAATATTTAGAATGTTTCTTTAGAAATAGAAAAGAACCAAAAATATAAAGACAAGGACTGGAGACCACCCCTTCCTTCAGAAGTCATTATTTCACTGTGAAAGTGAACTTTTTTAGTGACACTTGAATATCTTTGTTCTTTTCTCATCTAAATCATCAGAGCAATTCAGTTTCTGTAAGAGCTACAGGGAAATCGGTGCTCAATTTGCACACCAGAGATGCTGCCAGGGAGATGCAACATGGCTTGGCACAATAGGCCAGAACTTTTCAAAAGCTCGGTGACAACCTCTGGCAGAATGAAAATTGTGAATCTCATTTTGCCATGATTCAGTCCAAATCCAACTTTATCCTATTTCTTCCCTGAAAGCTCTGTGAAGTCCTGGAGCAGGCTGTCCCCATCCCTGGAGGGACTGAAAAGCCATCTGTATGTGCTGTTGAGGGGCATAGATTAGTGCCTCCCTGACAGTGCTGGGTTGGACTCAATGATCTTAAAGATCTCTTCCAACCAAAACGATTCTATGATCCTGTGGTTCTGTGATTCTGTATTACAGGATCCAAGTTTCATTGAACTAGATCAGGGTGTAGCTTTGGATTTTGCAAGTAGGATTATACAGCCACTTAGTTATTTTTGAATATTAACATGAATTGATCTCTGCTTCTGTCCACCTAATGGCTTGCTGCAGGTCTCCTTGGAATGACAACTCAATCTAGGCTCAGCAATAGGAAGCCATGGTAGCTGCTAGAATCACCAGGCATATCAATCAGAGATTAAAACAAGAGCTCATCTATTTAAATGGTCTCATTGAACTTTTTTTGGGCTGCTGAGTAGTGTTATTTGTCAATCCAGAGAAGAGAATGGATATGTGAAAAACATTTCACATTTAATAATACATCGTCAGTTCTCAAGCAGGGTGGAATACCTTACTTACACCTTTTTTAACATGGCTGCAGCTTTCTGGCTTGGTGGTGATAGCTGTAGCTACCTCAGTGTCTTTTGCCTGCTTGACTTAACAGTGGAGTCCCTATCGCTGCATGCTGAAGGATAAGGCTTAAATCAAGTCATTCTTAATTCACACTGGATGACAATTTTGCAGACCCTCAGTGCATGAAGAGTTAAGAAGATGCTTCCCATGAGTCTGAAAGCTCAAGACTGCTGCTTCACAAAGCACAACAGCTATCAGGTTTTTTTTTCAATGGATTTTAAGTCCTTTAAGCAAAGTTAAGTAAGGCTCTAAGCAAACCCTCACAGGCAATACGAGCTGCAGCAGTGCTTTGAAAGAGACACAAGAGAAAATGGTTGTGTGTCTGTGTTATTTGTTCCCTCTTCTGTTGTGCCTTCAAAGGGTGCAAAAGGAAGAATGTGACTACAGAGTATAATGGGTCAGCACTGCAGCTCTGATCGCTGGAGCATGCACTCTAAATTTCACGCTACATTAGGTAGATTTTTAAAACTAATCTGCTGCTACAACTGTTTTCCTGGTAATTCTCAGGAGGTGCAGACTGCTTAACAACAACGGGGACATGCAAGAGGTACCTGGTAATCCACAACTTCATGACACCCCAATGCCCTAGCACTCCAGCACATCTTGGCTCAAGGGGGTGCATTGTAACAAGCCTCCTTTCAGGTCTCATCCCCCTCTGCTGTGACACTGAAGGCCATTTATTGTACCAATTACATTCGTTTTTTCTTTGTGTCCATGTAAGTCTGATGTATCAATCTAGTAAGTGTGCATCCTGCACTGAAAGGGTAACATTGGTGTGGTTACAGATCGGTGCTCACTGGATGAACACAGCTCATGTGCTCACCTAGATACCATTTGAGGGACCAAGAAGGCTTCAGCTAACTACTAAAATGCTGTCCTACTAGTACTACTATTTTTTTTTTCCAATTTAAATTTCTCCTGTTTAAAATAAACTTTGGTCAAAGTGCTGTAATCACTAAGCCAGAGAACTGTGCTCACTTTTTCTTTGCTTAGCCCTGCTGGTCTTTAAAAATACCACTAAAACAGAGCAGCAGCAGCAAAAATGTCTGGAGCTGCAGCACAGTGACACCATACACTGAAACAGGTCACTTCTTTGACTGCTGCTTCATATAGCACCAGATGCACATCCCCTCTGCCATCCTTGAGTTGGTACCACTGTTTGTTTCAAATTTACATGAAGTGCCTCAAGAAACTAAATCAGCTAAAACCTCTTAGCAGTGAGATCTTATCAATGTTTCTTAATATCTGAAGGGTGAGGATCAAGAGGGTGGTGCCCAACAACAGGACAAGGGGCAGTAGGCACAAACAGGAACACAGGAATTACCACTTAGTAATGAAAAACTCCTTTACTTTGAGAGTGACAGAGCACTGGACCAGGCTGCTCAGAGAAGCTGTAGAGTCTCTTATCTCTGGAGACATTCCAAACCCACTTGGATGTGATCCTGGGCAAGCTGCTGTGGGTGACTTTGCTTTAGCAAGAGTTTGGACTTGATCTCGAAGGTCTTTTCCAACCTGATTGATTCTGTGATTCTGTGGACTAAATGATCCCCAGAGATCCCTTCTGACTCCCAGCATTCTGTGATTCAGGATCAAACATGCAATGCTAGGCATCTAAAGTGAGGAAATTGTAATAACTTATCTCCACAACCGGACTGCAATCCATATCTACTTGCAGCATTTAGTTTTCTTCTTTGAGAAGTTAGTCAGTGATCCTTTCTAATAGAAGTGGGAACAGAAGGATTGAACCCTTATTCAGTGGAACTTCCACCCAATTTTGAGCACACTTTCCAAGCCTTTTCTTTCTATTGCATATTTGTTGTGACCCCCAACTCTCCTATAACAGCATAATTCTTCTGGACAAGTTTTAATTTACAGCATTCTTTCTTCTTTTTTAAATTTTTTTTTTATTGTAGTAATTGTTTTACAGATGCATTACCAATAATCAAGGTCCTGGATGTTACAAACAACTCCACACGAGCCCAGACTGAATAGTCAGGTTGTAATTCAGTCTTCAGGCTGAGAGGTTTGCTACCAATACCCAAACCCTTAAGCTATGTTCTTCAGTGTGGGACATTATCAGGATCCCTCGATTGAATTACAGCATTGTATTCCATCTGGGACTCAGTATCGTAGTGTACTTAACATTGTACTACATAGGGAGGCAGAAGAGTAATGGAATCTTACAGTAATAAGATTTTTTTTTTTTTATTAAATGAAAAGTAGGCATAGAAGATCCTCAACTATGTGGCTTTAACGGAGTTAGAAATAAAGTGCCTGTAAGAATATAGCTGGCAAATAAGATTTTGCTTTGTTTTCTAAGCTGTTAAAATACAATAAACTTCTCAGAGCACTAAGACTCTCTCAAAATATAGAATTTGCTGTGAAATTTTAGATGGATTTTGCATAATCATTACAATGAATTGGTGAAATTGTTGAAATGAGCTCCGCCCACTCAATTCAGTAAAGTCTTTTGGCACATGCTTTAATTTATCCTTATCAGCACTGAGCTCATCTACATGTGCACGTTCCAGATGCTTTATGCCAGATATCTGATACTCTGTGTACTTTATATCAGATATTTTCAAGATATTTTCTGAAATCAGTGCTGAAAAGTTACTTTTTCCATTCTACTTAACAAATATATACATATGTATGTGTGTGTGTGTGTGTGTGTGTGTATAAATAAAATCAATATAGGATGAGGGGTAATGCTTTCAAACTGGAAGAAGTTCTGTTTATATTAGACTATAGGAAGAAATTCTTTGCTATGATGGTAATGGGACAGTGGAACAGGTTCCCCAAAAAAGTTGTGGAGAATCACGGAATGACAGAATCACAGAGTGGTCTCAGTTGGAAAGGACCTTCAAAGGTCATCTGGTCCAAAGGTTCCAACCCTGGAGGTATTCAAAGCCAGGTTGACTGGGGCTTTGCACAACCTGACCTAGGAGAAAGTGTCCTTGACCCTGGGAGGGGGCTTGAACCTAGATGATGTTTAAGATCTCTTCCAACCCAAAAGATTCTATGACTTTATCAGAAGGAGGATAGTGGAACAGCACCAACGAGCAAGTAAAAGAAATGCTAACATCAGTTCAAACGCTGCTACTTCTCTGTGCTGACTTGGGTCATACCACATCAAATAGTTCATAAGAAACAAACTAGAAAATCTCAAATTTTTATAGGAAGGCAAGGAGACATAAAACCCAGGATGACACAACAGAAATAACTCCCTGTCATGTATTTTCCTTTTTAATTAAGATTTCATGACCAGTTAACCAGCAGTCTGTTATCCTCCTAATAAAGGGATTATCACCAATAAAAAATATTTATTGTCACATTTTATGTTTTAATCAAGGACAAACCCCTCAACATATTATTTTTTAGCTCCTCGACATGGGGAATGATTAAAGAAAAGAAAAAGCTTTTGATGCTAAGAAGGAAATGCTGTGCATTGATTAGTTAATTAACATAGCATCCTTTGGAAATGCAATAAATCTGGGGAATGAAGAAGAAACAGAGATAATAATCTGAAAGATGTAGTGTGCAACTCAAGTTCTGATTTTAATGTGCTAATATCAGTTTTGTTGCTGGCTTCTAGGGCAGAGTTTTCCCCTTGGTACTTCTCCCAAAGACAGAGTGTGTTTAGAACTATCAAATCCTTATGGTAGTGCTGGGGCTTGAGGTTTCTGACACCACAAGCTGGAGAAAGTGCTAGTGGAACCAATATGGGCTTTACTGATCAAAATAAAACCTTAGTGAGCCCCTAGCATACAGTGGTACAGATTTCCAGTTACTGATGGGTGATAATTTGGCACATTGACCCAAGTAGACAGCTCAAACCAGTTCAAACCTGAATTTGGATCCTGCTTTAAGCTAAAATGGATGATGCTCTAAGCTGAACTTGTGGGTGTTGGCCTCTTCTCTCTAGTGACAAGTGACAGGATGAGAGGAAGTTGCCTCAAGTTGCACCAGAGGAGTTTTAGACTGGATATTAGAAGAAGGTTCTTCACTGAAAGAGTTATCAAACAGTGGAATAGACTACCCAGGGAGGTGGTTGAATCCTCATCTCTGCAGGTGTTTGAAAGACACAGAACTGGGATACTAAGGGACATTGTTTAACACCAGACTTGGTGGAATTAGATACTGGTTGGACTCAATGATCTTTAAGGCCTTCTCCAAAAAGAATGATTCAAAATGACAGGCACCTCACTCCAACCCCCTTTCAGGTAGTTGCAGAGAGGGAGAAATTCTCCCTTGAGCCTCCTTTTCTCCAGACCAAACAATCCCAGTTCACTCAGCAAATCTTGTCATCCAAAAATATTTGTGCTTCTTCCTTCCACTTGATGTTCTCAGTAGCCACCTTGATGCATACCCAAGAGAGTGACATGTACCTACACCTCAGGGTTGATTGTGGACCAGTAAAGGAAGGTGATGATCCAGCAACTCAATTATTTTGTTCTGCAGTCACAGGTACAGGGCAGAAACTTTTGGTGGAGGGACAGCACATGTAGTAAAGGGCAGAAACGCTTTCCACTCCAGTGACTGCATCTATCAACTGGTCTGTAAGAGTCCCTGGATAGAGCAGCAGTGATGCCAGCAGCCATAAGTAGATTGAGTTTATTCACTTGCAGCTTGCGTAAGACAGAGTTGATAATTTTAGCCAGTATGTCCCCTTTTATTTGCTACTCTTGCTTGGAGTCCTTGCTCAAAATATATTTCCATAAAAAAACCCTTCACAATCTGATTTGGTTCTATCTAAAATGGACAAAAAAATTGTGTGCTTGATGCTTTGTGATGCTCAGCAACTCAAGAAGAATTCCTGTGTGTTGCAGTTTCCCAGTAGCTGGTACGGTGGGAAAAGGACGTGATGTATTGTACCACTAGTTTTTCTTACTTATGTCTGCATTTACAAAATGCAAGTCTAATTCTTTAAGATGTGTAATCAAACACTAATCTGTCCTGTTGTTTCAGGGGCTTGCTCCTCTTCCACATTAAAGGTTTTTTAAATCTCACAGATTAGTGTCTGATTTAATAGATTCTAGAGTTAAAATAACAATGATAAAGCTGAATGATTAGTTGGGATCAACCCAGAGGCAGACTGAACTGGCTTATGCTGCTGAGGAAGTGAAAGAATTTTATTTTGACAGGCAGATTTCTTCCTTTTTTGGTCACACTTTTTGTTTTTATTCCAGTTTTAAGAAGTGGAGAAAGGGTTACTAAATTATTTGCAGCTGTTTTAATACATGGACTATAATAAGAGACCAGTAGCATATAAGCAGCTACAATTCCACATACTGATATGCATCTATTGCATACACTGATCCTATCTGAAATGTGCTTATAATATTCGTTAATTATTTATTAACCCTTTATAAACCACTTAAAAGTGGAATGCTAATATCCAGTAAAATATTGTGGGAACCAGGGATAATTTTTTTTCCCAGCAGAAAAATGGGATTTTCAGCCTGAGCATATGATAACTTTGGATCTTGTGGGAAAGAGTATAGAGAGACTCCATCTTGGTTTGCACATCCCAGGACAAATATTAAGTCCCAGTTTACTACATGCTTTAGTCAGAGTTTCATTTAGGTGTGTTTTGGGGGCTGTAGTCGTTTTATACCTAGAGGTGCTGCTGTAGAATTAAAAACAAACATATCCATCTAGGTCTTACCATAAAATTAATACTTCTTCTCCAACATGTTATAAAATTTCAGGACTCTGTATTTTCCATACAAAGCTCTGCTTGCTCTGAAAAAGCTTTTATTGACAGATACTTTATTCCCTTTTTTTTTGCTTGTTTACTTTTAATTGATTTAAAAATTTTATTTAATTTCTCTATCTGAGGATTCTTGTGTCACTTTGCTCTGACTTCTAAACTAGAGGTGCTAGCAGGTATCACTAGTTGTAAGAAAGCAGGATGTGGACAAGAAGAAAACTGTCATTAATGACTTCTTAAAGGTACATCTTGCTTTATTGTATTTGTAGTAGCAAGGCTGAAAGGCCTTCGCCTTCCCCTTCGCCTTCGCCTTCTCCTCCTTCTTCTCTTTTGCCTTCTCCTTCACCTTCTCCTTCGCCTTTCTCCTCCTTTCTCCTTCTCCTTCCCCGCCTCCTTCTTTTACTTTCTCCTTCTTTCTCTCCCTCCTCTTTTAACTTTAAAAATCTTCCAAACCAAAAGCAGGCTCTGATCATATTCATTATTAATTTCACCCACCTTCCCTTCTCAGCTGGAAAGCATAAGCCACAGGATTTTGAATACACAGCAGTTTTCTAATGTCGTTCCCCTTTAAATGAAGATAAAATTCACTACCAAATTTAAAGAAACAACAACAGAGCACTGAAGTGCTTCTGAAAGCCTTTATTTCAGACTATCAGCTCCCAAGGTACTTTTATCAACACTAGTGATTGCAATTGGATCATGCTGGGCTCTGCACAGCACATCACTGATCTCAGCAACTACACTTTCAGGATCAGGCCCATGGTTTATCTCAGCAGGAACAACTCACTTTTAAGGTATATCATCCATAATTGGTTTTTAAATACTACCTACAGTGAAATTAATTCAAGATGAAATTAATTCTGATACAGAAGGAGCATGTATGATACACAGACTGCTTGCTTGGGCATTCCAGCCTGGTACAGGCTATCTGTGCAGCACTGACAACATCCTTGTTATCATCTAAAGGACAGTCCTCAGCAGTCAATCAAAACCTCAAGGTTGAAAGAAACTGACATAATGCCCATCAAAATCTTCTCGTTAAAACTGATTTCAGATTGTAAGTTGACTCTCCTTGACCAGACTTTGGATGCTCATGCAGTTTATGAGGCATTGCTCAGACATTTGGTACCCCAGCAGCAAATTGTGCAACATTCTGTATATCCAGAGGGCCAGATGAATCCTCCTTCATGGGATGTTCCTTCCATGTTCTCTGGGGCCAAAGGGTTTGGTCTTCAGTTGTTTCTGTTTTATTAATTAATGAGGGTGATATTTAAGTGCCTCTGAGATACAAGGATGACTTCTACATTAGCTGATTGCTCTCAGGTTATAAATCCTCACTGCTACAATCTCTCCCACTAGACATATATTTTTCTTCTTCCTATCTTTTTTCCTGATGTCATTATTACCTCTTTCAAAAGTAATCCTACATCCTTGAAGTCAGGATGTCTTGCCAGTGGGGCTTTCTGTAGACTTGATTACATTCCAGTGCACAGTATTTGGCACATCATACTTGCTTCCATATTTTAGTACAGTTATCTTTCAGCTATTTCTGGTTATGCTGTTTTGGTTGGTAATACAAAAACATTGTGCTGGTTTTATTGTTTCCTTCTCTTTTTGTTTTGTGGATTTGCTTTTCCTGCCATGATACTGAATCAATTATTTTGTAAAAAGCAAACCCTCTCTTTTGGAGGGAGGGGTTGACAATAACAGCTAATCTTACGGTGTACAGAAAGGACTCAAAGAATCTCAACCCTCTAAACCAACAAATTTGCTATGTTGGTTGCATTACAATGTCGTTCACCTTTTGGAGTGTCATTTCCCGATCACGAAACCAGAGAATTTGCTGAAATCAGGCAACTTTTGTGCCACCTAGTGGCACCTCTTCTCTAGGTAAGAAATGGGTCGACTTGTCCAAAATTCTTCATTCTTCTGGTCTTTAAGTATGTAGGAAGCTTCAGCGGTAGTTAATTGTGAACCAAGGAGTAATGAGCACCTACTTCAACTACAAAGATTCTCCTTTGCTCTTTTTTCTTGCAGTTTTTATTTGGCCATCTACCCCTTACAGAATCTTATTTACAGGATCTCCAGGCTCTTGTCTATGCCTGGCCTCTACTATGCAGAGAGGATTGTCACAAATGTTAACCTTTTTATTTCTGGGGTGAGATCTTGTCATTTGCAATCACTTTTCACTTAGGTATGTTGATGATGTCAACAGGTGAGTCCTCAGCTCATTCTTACAGTGTGGCAGAAAATGGACCAAATTACCACCGCTCTGTAACTCAGTAGAGATAAGTCAGTGTAGTAGAAGAGGCGATGAACCTTTCCAAATAATTATTCTGTACTAGCTAACAGTTTTTGACCCTTGCTACCTGAAGTCAGTCACCTCTGTCTAAATTTGGGCAGCAGAACAGAGTAGAGCTAACAAGTTCCCAAAGGCTACAAAGATGGGCAGACCCGTTGGCTACAGAGGCAGTCTGAGGTACTGACAATGCTGGCCTGTCTCACATCTGATCTCAAGATAACCTCTGTCATAGTCCTAAAGACGTGTTATGGCATTGTGGTTCCACTAACACACTTCAGACACTAAACTCCAGCATTCAGACCAGTCAGGCTGGCTCCTGTTTATGAGAAATGTTAAATGCAGAACTAAGTGCAGAGTGCTGTTGTGAGCAGCAATGGGTAGTGGAGAGAGGGTTTGAGCAGTGAGAAAATCTGTCTTGAGCTGTATATGGAGGTTGTGTGCTTTGGTTACATCAGCCATAATGACACTGAGCTTCACAGACCTGCTGAGACCCAAACATGTATGATTTTTCTGCTGCACATCTGACACAGGATTACAGGATCACAGGGTGTTAGGGGTTGGAAGGGACCTCTGTAGATCATCGAGTCCACCCCCTCTGCAGGAACAGGATCATAGAATCTAGTGCAAGTTCTACAGGAATGCATCCAGACAGGTCTTGAAAGTCTCCAGAGAAGGAGACTCCACAACCTCTCTAGGGAACCTGTTCCAGTGCTCCATGATCCTTACACGAAAGAAGTTCTTCCTCATGTTGAGGTGGAACTTCCTGTACTGTAATTCATACCCATTACCCCTTGTCCTACATGCTAGCTAGATTTTCTCCTGCAGACTACTGCAATGCCAGCTTGACAGGACCCAAAAATTCAGTATCTAAACATTACCTTAGTCAGGAAGAACCAGGGCATGGAATCTTTCTTCAATGAAGGGTTCTCAAGCACTGGTTCAATCACCATCCTTAGCAGTGTTTAAGAGACACAGAGATGTGGTTCTGGGGGCGTGGTGGGTTTAAATTACCCTCAAAATCAAGTCACTAGACTATCTCAGAAGGTTTGGAAGCAAAAGGAAGCTATATTTGCAAGCAAGCTAAAATCGAGAAGCAGAATATACAATGTATATGTACAAATATTTACAATTATTTACAACTCAGAAATAACACAAAGATCCCCCTTGAATTGTTCCCCCACCCCTTTGAGCAGAGGAACAAGGGAATAGCTCTCCCCTCCCCAAGAGAAAAGAGAGAGAGAGGGGCCCCAGTGCTGCTGTCTACTTAACCGTAACAAGAGTCTCAGCTAAGATCAGTGTAGCAAAAGCAACAGCCTGAGCAAAGAAGAGAAAGGGAAAGAAAGGAAAGAATAGTTTGTGCAGCACACTTTGTCTGGGAGGACATGGTTTAGCAACAGACTTGGTAGAGTTAGTTAATGGTTGGACTCACTGATCCTAAAGGTCTTTCCCAAACAAAATTATTCTATGATTGTATAATTCTTTTTGTAGCTGTCCTTCTGGCATTCACCTGACAGAATCTGATGGATACTGTCTCCAGAGTGGGACTGCAATGTTTACTTGAATAAGAAGATCTACACTCTTCTTCCTTAAGTCTGCACTGTACCCTGGGGTACTCTGTTTGAAAAGGACTTTATTGTGATGATATTTATTTACAGAGACCACTGATTTGAGAAATGGCCCAAATAATAAGTGCTGTCAGAGTAATTACAAGACGATGAGGCTAGCAGGGGCGATATTTGCTCTGCTAATTGTACTTAATTTACTGTGAAGTTTTTCAGTGGCTCCTGTAGCTTTGAGTGCAGAGTTGTGGTACTGCTGTGTATATCAGAGGAGACGATTATTGGTTAGGTAGCCTCTTGAGAACTATTACTGAAATGATCTTACACAGAATCAGAATCATTGGAAAAGACCTTTAAGGTCATCAAGTGCAATCATTAACCCCACACTGCCAGGTCACCACTAAACTGTGTTCCTCAGCAACACACCTATACATCTTTTAAATCCCTGGAGGAATGGGGACTCCACCACTTTCCTGAGCAGCCTGTTCCAATACTTAACAACTCTTTTGATGAAGAAATTTGTCATAATGTCCAAACTAAACCTCCTCCAGCACAACTTGAGGGCATTTCCTCACTTGTCCTCTTGTCCTCTTGTCCTATCACTTGTTACTTGGGAGAAGAGACCAACCTCCTTTTTGTTCCAATTTGCTTTCAGGGAGTTGTAGATAGTCAGAAGGTCTTCCCTGAGCTGCCTTTTCTCCAGGCTAAACAAATTCTGTTTCCTCAGTTGGTCCTCATTGAAGGCTTTCCAGTGCTTTTGTAAACAACAAACGATGTGGGTAATACTGCTCTGGTCTGACATATGAAGTCAGGCCTCTGCCTGGGGATCCTGGGAATTCAGTTGGTACTCATAAGGTACCATGGGGAAAGCAGCAAGCTCCACATTGTCACTGAGTGCAAGTGTGAAGATTTGTTCTGTTTCCTTCCTTGTGTAAGGCCTTAAACTGGCCTTTCTGATCATGGTGATACACTGATGTGTTTGTCAGGACCATAACTGGACATCTGTTTGGAATGGATGCTGCCAGGCAGTGATGCTAGCACAGGCCACCATGGAACCATTAATGGTTTTATTTCAGTATGTGACTGTCCTAGCTTTACTGTGCCTAACTAGGTCATATGTTTACAGGCTACAAGGGAAATTCTCTCAAGGGAGCTCATGGGAGTTCTTCGTAAGGGAAGAGCCCAGCTTGAGGGAAAGAAAATTGTTTTGAGAAAAATGAAGAAGAAAAGAAAATTTGGAAGAAATGAGCCACAACCTTGGGTGCCACTGGCTGATGTTCAGGCTGCTTGCCAAGAAATAAGCTCGCGGAATTACATTTTACGTCTTTGTTTGCGCTTATGGATATATCTCCCTCCTTGGTAAATCTTGAGTCTATTGACCAATATCAGCAGCATTTCATGGAACAGAAGAGATACATGAGAGATTAAACATCTTTTATGAGGGCAGGCTGGAGGAGAAAGATCCTGCTGATATTACAGTCCAGGGAGAATACTTAAATCAGAGCTTACACCTTCTTAGATAGCAGAGCTAAAAGATACAAATGTGTAAACAGTCAGTTGTAGTGCTTATGGCTTTATTGAATTTTTTTAATTGTGAAGCTATCCTTTTGTCCTTTAAGAGCAGGGTAGGACCATGATGAGAGGGGCCAACCTCAGTTCCCTGAAATCATCATCTCTGTTTTGATTTAGATCATCAGAGTTGACAGTGGCTGGACTGTGTTTACCTCCATGCTTCTTCTCCAGGTAGAACAATGGAGACGATATCCAGGAGGTCATCAGTGTTAAAAGTTTTTAATGGATGAACTCATGACCATCAAGCTCATCTGAGTGTGGGCTGGATAAAATCCAGTGTTATGACATGTGCCAATTTGAAGGCATTTATTAAGCTCTTCCCAACTCACAGGGCAGATGTCAGGAGCTATTGCATGGGTTAAAACTTCTCCTCTTTGTCTCTTCTGCCTGTTACCTGTTTTGCATTAGCGAGGCTGACAAGACCCATAATAAGCTCACCTGCCTGTTTTTTTCCCCTTCCTCCCCCCCGATAGATAAAGATCAGTGCAGGCAAGGGGAAGAAAGAGGATTGATTTAGATGGACCTAAGAAAGGCATTCTCATCTGAAACCAGGTGTTCCTAATGCCTGCCAGAAGATTTATTGCAGTCTGCATCAGGCAGCCCATGCTGAGCATTCCTAAGTAATTGGGATTCGGTATCCTACCATCTGATGGGCACTGACCTCTCCTTGCAAGCTCTCTTAAGTGTCTGAGCCTCTTGATTCCGGCTTCCACCCCCCAGCCTACCTCTCCTGTCATATCCCAGCAGATACTTTATGACATGTCGCCATGCCAGGAAGCCGGCATGAACAATATTACTCTGCACCCAGCCTGGGGCTACTGTGAGAAATGGTCAAGTATCTGAAGTTTAAGCTAAATAATATGGTCTTAATGAGATCATGTGGGCTACAGATCAAAAGCATAACCAAAAGGTAAAAAGTTCAATCAGCTTTTTTTTTGTGTGTGTGTGTGCGACAAGAGTGACCACAGCAACTTTCCATTCAGTCCCTCTGGAAGGTTACCAGAGAAAAAGCAGCTCAGAGGGACTGGGCAGAGGAAAATATTTCTCTTCTGTTCAAATTAATGCAGGGAAATGTTATCCACTACTGTATAAAATTAGCCCAATGCTGCAAAGGTACTGATCATACTTTTGATTAGATCAGAGTCCAGCATTTCATCTACTCATTGTGGTTTTCATCTGAAAATGGAGTTTCGTTTTAGATCTTATTTGGTATTTTTTTGTGGCCATGTTGATTTTGCTAAGCTGCTCTTTCAAATGAAGCTAAGACCTCTTGCCTGGGAAGAACACTGATCATTGGCTTGTGACAGTAATAGCATAACTCAGTTCAACTTGAGGAGTCTTGCTGATCACTGGTTCTTATTTCAAGAATTTCTGCTCCATCCCTGCAGGTCTAGGATCTTCCAGTAGATACCAGCTATTCCTTGCCCTCCAGAAATCAAGGCAAGGGAGAGTGGTTAAAACTTCTCCAACGTCAGCTTACCATTTTTCCAAATTGGTTGGACAATCCAGAGTCAGTCATGAGGAATCTTTCTACTTCCTTCTCTTCCTGACAAACTTGATGACTAACAGAATTGTGCAGAGGCCTGAAGCAACAACTTTTGGCACTGCTATATTTTGGTTTTCCTAATGCTCTGTTTCTCAGAAAGCAGTCATTTAGCTGGGCTAAACAAATGCACAGCTAAAAAGTCAGAATTAAAAGGTCAATATTTGGTGTGATATGGAGCAGCCATATTCCAGATTTCTACCTGGTCAAATTGGCCAAGGCAACTTGTAGGGGGTTCAACGAGGCCAGGTGCTGCCTCCTGCCTTGGGTGCCTTGGGTCACAGCAACCTCATGAATACTCCAGCTTGGGGCAAAATGGCTAGGAAGCTGCCCAGTAGAAAAAGACCTGGGGTGCTGGCTGCCACTTGGCTGTGAGCCCAGGTAGAATCCTGGCCTGTACTCAGTGGAGAGGCCATACCTTCAATACTGAATTCAGTTTTGGGCCCCTCACTACAAGGACATCGAAGTGCTGGAGCCTGTCCAAAGAAAGGCAACAAAACTGGTGAGGAGTCTAGACCAGAATGTTGTGAGGAATGGCCGAGGGACCTGGGCTTGTTATGTCTGGAGAAAAGGAGGCTGAGGGAAGACCTTTTTGCCCTCTACAGCTACCTACTCAGCCCTGATTGCACACATTTGGAGTGTTGGGTGCAATTATGTGCTTCTCAGTACTAAAAACACTGGAGCAAGGACAGTGTAGGACTGCCAGGATGATTAAGGGATAAGTCATATAAGGAGAAAATGGGGGAGCTGGGACTGCTGAACCTCAAGAAAAGAAGACTCAAAGGAATCTTATCCAGGGAGCTTGGACTAGAAAAATCTTCAGAGGACTCTTCCAACTTCAAGGATTCTATGATTCTGTGATGAGTTTCGCTACAAATACTGCCAAGTAGTAACAGCAAAAACAGATTAAAACACTAGGGAAGGTCTAGACAACTATTTGAAGTAGCACTCTAAATAAAGAAAATTCAAACTCTTCTCTTACTGTGTCCCACATTTAACATTAAATTTCACCATAACTGATTTTTGTGAGAGGAAAATTATGTTTTACTGTAAAATAGTTTGTTCATTGAGAGCTATACAGTTGTTTACATTAGCACTGATAAAACAGGAGCCTCCCAACTGACATTTAAGCTAGGCAAGGATTGGAGTTAAGGCACAGTGGAATTCATGAGACCATTTATATTTTTTTGTTGATGATTATTTGAGGATAAAATGCAGAATTCCTCACTCCAGCACTCAGATTCTGCTCCAGGAGAAATCTGAAGTGAATATTTGGCCACTTTCATGTACAAAGATTTTGATTTCTGGCAGAGAAACACTCTTGTTCCATGGCCTTTATTAAAATTTAAAGGAAGTGTTGACTTTTCCCAGTATTTCATGCTGAGGAGGGAAGAAACAAACTTCTTTCAGAGCTGACCTTTAGGAGATGTTGTGTTGCCTCAAGCCCTGTCATTAAACATAGCAGCAAGCACTAATGTTTATGATAGAATGTTAAAGAAGTATCTAGAAAATAGGAATCCTTATTTTGTGCTGCATTCTGCTGTCATATAAATATATGTCTGTTGTTCAGAGTTGCTTAGTGTTTTGCATGTGTGTTTATATTTTATACATATAGAAGTATCGTATGGATTGTATCACAGAATCATAGAATGGTTTCAGTTGGAAAAGACACTAAAGATCATCTAGTTTCAATATCTCCTACTAGACCAAGTTGCTCAAGGTCCCATCCAACCTGGCTTCAAACACTTTAAGGCTTGCAGCCTCCACAGCTTCTTTGGGCAACCTGTTTCAGTGCCTCACCACCTTCATGGGGAAGTATTTGCACCTAATGCCTAACCTATGTCAATCATCTTCCATTTTGAAGCCACTAGCCTTCATCCTCTCACTACATGCCTTTGTGAAAAGTTGGTCTCCACCCCTCCTGTAGCCCACTTCAGATACTGGAAGGCTGCTCTAATGTCTCCCTGGAGCCTTCTCTAGACTGAACAACTCCAACTCTCTCAGTTTCTCTTCCCAGAAGAGGTGCTCCAGCCTTATGATCGATCACCTTTGTGGCTTTCCTCTGGACCTCCTTTAATGGTTCCATGTCCTTCTAGTGCTGGGGGCTCCAGAGCTGGGTGCGATACTCCAGCTGCGGTCTCAAAACATCATTTGTAGACATCTGTGGATGTTCTGAAAATCATCAAAAGAGTCTAACCTGGATGGCAACAAGCAGGAATTGTGCTGTTTCACTGGTCTGTTTAGAGAGAGACCCTGGGTTTCCCTTTTGCCCTCTGTGCATTATGATCAACAGTATGGGGCAAAAAACAGGGCTAGGAAAAAACCCTTTCTTCTGCCAAATATCTGCCGCCTTCATAAGATCACATCTTCTGATTTTTTTCTTAACTGTTTTTTCTTTGGGGTGCATTTAAGGCCTGAAAACAGTGACCCTGTTGCTAAGCAACCGAGATGCTTAGGCCTCAGTCCTGGTGCTCTAGATGAAAAAAGGTCAATTAATGTGGCAGGCCTGTCCTTATCAATATGCTGCTGTGGCACCAACTTTTATTCCTTTACTGTAATATATCATAATAAGTTTTGTAAGTCTTTATACTGTGGTTCTCCTTTTGAATAAAAGCATAACTAAGACTTGAGGGTATGTCTGATATAACAGAAAATGTAACCATAAAAAAAAGAAACCCAGAATAGAAATCATCTGACTGCTGACTATCCTGCTGTGCTGCCTGAGGCACTTACACATTTCCATTGAGTTATTTTATGATCAGGCCAGTATGTTATTGAAATATTATCTCTTTAGCCTTTCTCATTCTGATAAGAAATGACAGGCTCTCAGAACAGTAATGCACATGGAGAACAAAATATGGAGCTGTGGAGAAAATTCAGTTGGGGTAAGGAACAGCTGCTCTAAGCATATTCCTATTAAAACTTCCTCACCATTCTTGTGCTGAATTTTAAAGAACAGTCTCTCTCTTTTTTTTTTTTTTATTTTTTTTTTTTTATTCCAAAGTGAGCATCAGAAACCTTTCCTAGAGCTATTCCTACTACTACTAGTAGTGGTGCTACTACTACAAAATTTTGTCAAATAATTGAGCAGTATGAATTACTTGCTATATGGAAAATCTCCTTCAGTTTGAAATCCTGGTATTTAAAAGGCTGTCAGCTCATTACTGGATTTTTAGGTTTTTAAAGCTTTTAGAGGTGTAATCTAAAATCCATTGACTGTTCCTTCTATCCTCATCTGTCCATTGCTCAGGCACTTGACTGTGAAGATTTACTGTATTTGGCACTGGTGAGGCTGCAATTCTAACACTATGAAGAGTTTTGGGCCCCTCACTACAAGGATGTTGAGGTGCTGGAACATGTCCAGAGAAGGGGAAGAAAGCTGCTGAAGGGTCTGGATTGTATGAGGAGCGTCTGAGGGAACTGGGGTTGCTTAGCCTGAAGAAAAGGAGGCTCACAGGAGGCCTTCTCAGTCTCTACAACCCCCTGAAAGGAGGTTGATGCGAGGTAGAGGCTAGTCTCTTATCCTAAGTAACACACAGTTAGACAAGAGAAAATGGCCTTAGCTCATGTCAGGGGAAGTTAGCTTTGATATTGGGAAAAACGTTTTCCATGCAAGGGTTGTTAAGCCCTGGAACAGGCTTCCCAGAGAAGTGGTGGAGTTGCCATCCCTGGAGGGATTTAAAAGCCATATAGATGTGGTGTTGAGGGACGTGGTTTAGTGGTGACCTGACAGTGCTGGGTTAATGTTTGGACTTGGTGATCTTAAAGGTCTCCTCCAATCAAAATGATTCTATGACTCTATGATTCTGTGATCTCCCCCTCAGGGAATTATCAAAGGTCAACAGCTGCACGGGTTTCTAAGGAGGAGGCTGCTGGTGGTGGCTCTGGTCATTTGGGGATCGAAGGATGACAAAGCCAACCACCTGTCTCTATTCTGGGGTGCATGGTGTTTGGGCTATTATAAGCAGAGGTTTCCTTTTGATCCCTCAGGGTGGGATTGAAGAAGCATTCTGGCTGTTCCTGAAGCTGGTGGTTTCTAATTTGGCAGCACTCTGCACATATTCAAGGCACTGCCAGCAAGGTAAAGTGTGTGGGGTCATGCTGCCATTCATCAGCTGCTACAGAGATGATCAGTGTTCAGATGAGATGCCATAAAGAGAAACCAATTTCTCCATGGTGATTTGAAAACACGTTATGCTTTGCCTGCATTACTGATCATTATTCTTTTCCAAGTGCTATTAAGGTCACAAGAAAGCTTAGTCTTCCTTATTTTTGACAGTCTTGTCTACCCAAGCACTGCACTATCAAGAGTGATGCTCAGTGCAGATGTTGATGGACTGGGAGTGCTATTTCTTGACTGCTCTTTGCCCATCCTTCTCCTGTTCCCCATGGCAGGTAAAAGAATGTCAGAGTAAGGTCCAAGTGCTTGATTATGTATCCATCTCAGCATTAAACAAGGATTACATCTAGTTAATGCTGGTTGTTTCCATGAGTGATCCCCATTGATGAAATATCAGGGGAAAAGTTTGATAAGGGTCTTCTAATAGCATTGTTTCAAGCTCTCCAGTCTGGAGGAAATACTAGTTAAAAACCAGAAAGGACACTTTGATTCTAATCCTATAGCTACTCCAGGTAGACAACCTCTAGAAGACCGTTTTGTTCCTGTCAGATGAAAGAAATTCAAACCACAGCCTTCTATATCTTATTTTCAGTCATTCTGTGATTCTGGGTGGGTAAATGCTGTCTTATTAATACTACTTATAGATGAGAATAAAACTAAAGGTCTCACACTCTGTTTTGAAAGCACAGCTATCCCTTCTTTTCCCCACACTTCTTACCCCAGTTCAATAATTTGCTTTCACAAAATCCATGCTGACTTTACATTAATGCCAGACTAGGCTCAAGGCCTGCAGTTGTCACCCTACTTCAAGGAGTGGGGTTTCCTATTTCCTCTGTTCTTATACCCTATGTACGTAATGGCATAAACTGACCTCCAGTGCATTTGGAGGAAAGACTCTCAGCCGTTCAGCCTGGTTCCCCTACAGTTACGACGCTCATGTGTGTTTTACTTCCTTGTTTTATAGCATTAATGGAGAAGCAGATGTTGCCTTCCTTCCTGCAAATGCTATCCAGTGAATCATCTTAGCCTCTCTGTAAAATTTTAACTTAATGGAGTCCTGGCATTTGTGATGAGCTGAGGAACTTAATTTTATAGAACAACGTATTGAACAAGCTGTTCTTGGA
The DNA here is from genome assembly GCA_013396675.1 of Eubucco bourcierii. Lineage (NCBI taxonomy): Eukaryota > Metazoa > Chordata > Aves > Piciformes > Ramphastidae > Eubucco > Eubucco bourcierii. The sequence goes on from VWZE01015702.1 coordinate 855,154, forward strand.
CATTCCCATCTCAACTAAATGTTAAAAGTATTAAAATTCACATTAGCACAAGAGGAAATTTTGCATGGGTAATCCTTTAATACAGTGTTTTATGGCTCTATTAGCTGCACAGCAGCTGGTGACATGATGAATTTAATCCATTAAAAAATTCAGTAAGAGGTTTAAAAGTCAGCTTTTTAAAACATAATCTTGCTGCAAGGGAAGAGAACTTCTCCTCAGGGCCAGAGACCTGGTGAGTTCACAGTGTGGCAGGTACACGAAATACACCTGCATAACAAGATTTCATATGTTTATGGCTTCACACCTAGCAAAGAACTTATGGTGATGCAAAAGAACTCAGGAGCACAAGAGAATTCTTAAGGAGCACATTTAACTAATGCATCTGTCCAGCTTTCTTTCCATCCCTGTTTTCTTGCTGTTAAATAATAATAATATATTATGGGAGAGTTAAAAGGTCTCCTTTCAGTTTCTTGTATATGTAGTCCACACAACAAGAGCACAGCAGCTATTTATTTCTCTCTTGAAGATTTACTACCTGCCAAATCCTGGTAGAACTAGAAAATTCTTGTGTTTGCTGTTTGCTACCTGAAGACAAATTACAGACCTCTGAAAAGTTTTTGCTACCAAGATAGAGGTTAACATTTTGGAGTGTCATGTATGCTTTATAAATGTGTGTGGGTACACAGTCTTGCCAAATTGTTATTTAACTGTGGTATTTAACAACCTTCTTAAGGAAACTCTTACAACCCCACAGACTTAGTGGTAGTCTGAGCTTCCATTTCATAGCCTTGCTCATGACTGAAATCCTACTGCTTTGTAACCTAAAAAGTTAATTAAAAAGTACCCAAAAATTAATTATTAGTATTGTAAGCTGCATGACTTTTAGGACATTTTAATTATTTTTAGGAGCCTTCTCTTCCAGCACTGTTGGCAGTGATATTAGCACATATCCTTGCTCCCTGCCAGTTCTCTGGAATCTACTCTTTATGCAACTAGATGGCTTGAAACTAATTTATTTTGACTGCAGCTTTTTCAGTCATGATTTCCCCATAAAACTATTTTACCAATGTCTACACTCTGTTGGATGACTTCTTTCGCCCAGCACAAATGCATTCTCACTTCTCTTCCTAGGCGTTCACCTTGGCTAGGTTCCCCTGGGGAAACACTAACTGTGATTTAAATCAAGGTAAACACATTTCTTTATCACACAATCACAGAATCAGTCAGATTGGAAAAGACCTTAGAGATCATCAAGTCCAACTTACTGGCCAACATTATCTAATCAACTAACCCATGGCACCAAGCGCTGCATCCAGTCTCTTTTCAAACACCTCTAGGGATGGTGACTCCACCACCTCCGCAGGCATCCCATTCCAACACCAATCATTCTTGCTGTGAAGAACTTCTTCCTAACACCCAGCCTAAACCTGCCCTGGTGCAGCTTGAGACTGTGTCCTCTTGTTCTGTCACTGGTTTCCTGGGAGAAGAGACCAACCCCTATCTGGCTACAACCTCCTTTCAGGTAGTTGTAGAGAGCAATGAGGTCAGCCCTGAGCCTCCTCCAGGCTAAACAACCCCAGCTCCCTTAGCTACTCCTTGTAGGGCTGTGCTCCAGCCCCCTCACCAGCCTTGCTGCCCTTCTCTGGACACGTTTGAACATCTTAACATCTTTCCTAAACTGAGGAGCCTAGAACTGGACACAGTACTCAAAGTGTGGCCTAACAAGTGCTGAGTACAGGGGCAGAATGACTTCCCTGGTCCTGCTGGCCTGATACAAGCTGGGATGCCTATTGGTAAATTTCGTTTATTGCACATCTGATTGTGATCTAGGATAGACTTTTGGAGATCATCAAACAATAAAGCACACTTTACGTAAATAATTAATTGGCCTTTAGCCAATCCAACTATATCATAGAATGGTTTGGGTTGGAAGGGACCTTAAAGATCATCTAGTTCCAACACCCTCTGCCATGGACAGGGACACCTTCCACCAGATCAGGTTGCTCAAGGCCTCATCCAACCTGGTCTTGAACACTTCCAGGGAATGGGCTTCCCCAGCTTCCCTGGGCCACTTCTTCCAGCGTCTCACCACCCTCACAGTAAAGAATTTCTTCCTAATATCCAGCATAAATCTACTCTCTTTCAGCTTTAAGCCATTCCCCCTTATCCTATCACTACAGGCCCTTGTAAAAAGTCCTTTCCTGTCTTTCTTGTAGAGCCTCTTCAAGTACTGGAAGGCTGCTATAAAGTCTCCTTGGAACCTTCACTTCTTCAGGCTGAGTGACTCCAACTCTTGCCGTCTGTCCCCATAGGGCAGGTGCTGCAGTCCTCTGATCACCTTCTTGGCCTCCTCTGGACCTGCTCTAACAGATCCATGTCCTTGCTGTGTTGGGAGCCTCAGAACTGGACACGGTGCTCCAGATGGGGTTGCACAAGAGAAGAGTGGAGTGTGAGAATCACCTCCCTCATCCTACTGGTCACACTTTTTTGATGCTGCCCAGGACATGGTTGCCTTCTGGGCTGCAAATGCGCATTGCTGACTCATGTTGAGTTTTTCTTCAGCTGACACCCTCAGCTCCTTCCACTTGAGCTTGCTCTCAAGCCATTCTCCACCCAATCTGTATTTGTTCTTTGAATTGCCCCAAACCAGATGCAAGACCTTGCATTTGTGCTATTTAATATCTTTGGCAGCAATACGGACAGTGGGACCAAGGCACCCTCAGCAAGTTTGTGGATGACACCAAGCTGTATGGTCTGATTGACATATTGGAAAGAAGGGATGCCACCCAGAGGGGCTTGGACAAGCTTGAGAGGTGAGACCATGGCAACCTCATGAAGTTCAACAAGGCCAAGTGCTTTGCACAATACTGTACTCAACGAAGTTCTTCAGCACCATGTCTACACAGCTTTTCAGTTCCTCCACATATAATGATGCAACCTCTTTCCTGAGCAGTCTGTTCTAGAGCTTGGCAACTCTTGCAGGGAAGAAATTTTTCCCAATGTCCAACCAGAATCCCGTTTAGTGTAATTTGGTGCCATTTCCTCTCATCCTGTCACTTGTTACATGGGAGAAGAGACCTACCCCTACCTTACTCCAACCTCCTTTCAGGAATTTGTAGCAAGTGAGAAGGTCTCCACTGAGCTTCCTTTTTTCCAGGCTAAACAATCCCAGTTCCCTCAACTGTTCCTCGTACCACCTGGTCTCCAGGATCCCTTTCCAAAGGGAAGCTTTGTTACAAAATGAAGTTGATAGAAAATTATGAAGATTTTGCATTCACTAAAATAACTCCCAACAAGAATGTGTGTTCTAATTTGCTATGTTGATGTGTACATCTAACCTCCTAAGCGGGCTACAGGGTAGTATATCTAATAATGAAAAACAACCTAGATTGTCCTTTGCAAAATCTCAGGATTTTGTTAAGTCTTAAAAAAAAGATCAAAATAGCTCCTAAAAATCTCTGCCATGCTTTTCCTTAAAACCTATTTTCAGATAAATTGGTGTGAAGGTTACAACACTGGCTGAGAGAACAAGTTGTCTTTTGCCCCCTCAAGTGCTCTAGCTGTTTAGGACGTAACTGTTTGTGTGGCTTTTTGGTTTGTTGAGTACAGTATTGTGCAAAGCAACTGACATCTCCTAAAGTCCAGAATGAAATTCTTTGAGATTAGTGTCATTAATAGTCGCAAAAATCTGAGTGTAATTAATAAAGAGAGAGGTAACTTATTTGCCCTCTTAGAGTCATGAAACTTAGAATCATAGAATTGTTTAGGTTGGAAGATACCTTTAAGGTCATCAAGTCCAATCATTAACCCGGCATTGCCAGGTCATCGCTAAACCATATCCCTTAGCACCACATCTATTCATCTTTTAAATCCAACAAGGGACGGTGGCTCTACCAATTCTCTCTGGGCAGCCTGTTCCAGGGCTTGACAAAACTTTTGGGGAAGAAATTTTTCCTGTTATGCAACCTAAACCTCCCCGGCACAACTTAAAAGTGTTTCTTGTCACTGTGTCACAGTGGAAGAAGAGATCAACCCTCACCTCACTACATTTCAACCCCCTTTCAGGTAGTTGTAGAGGGTGCAAAGATCTCCCCCGAGCCTTCAGTCTTCCAGATTAAACAACCTGAAGAACAACTGGTCTTACTATTAAAGACTGAGGCAAAGAAGGCATTAACTACATCATCCTTTTCCTCATCCTTTGTCACTATATCTTAGCCCCACATTCATAATACATGGAGAATCTCCTTAGCCCTCATTTTGTTGCTAATATAAGAAACTACTTTTATTGCCTTTTATGGCAGTAGTCATATCAAGTTGTAGTTAGCTTTGGCTCTTCTAATTTTCTCCCTGCATAACCTTATGACATCTTTGTAGTCCTGCCCCTTCTTCCAAAGATCCTAAACTCTCCTTTTCTTCCTGAGCTGCAGCCAAAGCTCTCTTTTTCACCCAGGTCTGTCTTCTTCCCTGCCATTTCATCTTTCAATACATACGGATGGCCTGCTCCTGCACCTTTATGATTTCCTTCTTGGAGAATATCCAGCCTTCCTGAACTCTTTTCCCCTTCAGAACTGCCTCATAAGGGACTCTTTTAACCAGGCTTCTAAACAGGCCAAAGTTTGCTGCCAGTTCTGCTGATCATCCCCTCCTTACTTCTCTGAGAATCAGAAACTCTATCATGTCATGATCTTTGTGCCTGAGATGGCCTCCAACCATCACAATACCCACAACTCCTTCTCTGTTCACAAACAAAACTCGTTGTAAAACATCTTTAGCAATACATTCTACTTAAAATTGGATTTGTCAGAGTAGCATTTACTGGCAAACGTGATTCTTTTTTCCTTGTTACAGTGCATATCACAGAAGGCTGATTTAAAGATATTTAAATAATTGACTGTATTTCACACTTCCAATGATTTTTAAAATAAGATTTTGATGCAGGAGAGAGAAGAGAGAAGAAAGATGTAGAGCAACCAGAATAATACATTTACACTATACTTTGTATATATATATGTGTGTGTGTGTGTACACAGACACATACATAGATAAACATTTGCATTAAAAAACTTGATAAAGAAAATCAATTAATAAATACCTACCTACCTTGCTGGGGTAGCAATTGTTATTATTCAACACACAAAAATGACAGGAAAGAGCTCATCAAATGTAAATGAGGAGTTCTTTTTATTATTGAGACAAAGTTTAAAGTGTTTACTGTATAGTATAAAAGCCTGTGCCTATAGGCAATTTCTGAAAGCATTCTATTTATTATAACAATAAAATGTTACAATGTTTTATTACTGGAATTTGTCTGATATGAAGAAGAGCATTTTAAAGACCTAGACTACTTCTTTGCTAATGTCGGTTAAGATTTGTTTAAACTCAGGTTGTACATTTTTTGCATTTTTCATTTCAACCATGTTCTAATTCAGTGTGGCAGTTTTGCCCATTTGGCAACTCCATTTTGTGGAAGAAAACAGTAAGAATATTGTGATTTAAATTAATGCCATGGCTTCAGTTATCTCTTGATTACCATTTAACCAATTATTGTAAAACCTCCCTAACTTTAGGAACGCAAATTATCCCTATAAGCTTTGTGTAAAACAAAGTCAGTAAAGAGGCTATGGAAATGTTCATGGCTGTTACTAAATAAACATTCTGAGGTGAGCAACTTCCATATGCGTTATGTCAAAAACATTTAGCAACCCCTGATCTGTGGTAGCTGGATGAATATAATTTGTAATGAAGGTGTGGAAATAGAATCACACCATCATGGAATCATTTTGGTTAGAAAAAACAATTGAGTCCAGCCATTACCTAACTCTACCAAGTCTCTTGCTAAACCATGTCCCTCAGCACCGCATCTTTGTCTTTCAAATACTTTCAGGGATGGGGATTCAACCACCTCCCTGGGCAGCCTATTCCAGTGTTTGATAACTCCTTCAGTGAAGAAGTTTCTTCTAATACCCAACCTAAACCTCCTCTGGTGCGATGTGAGGCTGCTTTGTCTTGTCCTATCACTTGTTACTAAGAAAAACACTCTAAGGACCAACGCTCACCTCATAACAACCTCCTTTCAAGGTAGTTGTAAAGAGCAAGAATATTTCCCCTGAGCTTCCTTTTCTGCAGACTAAAAAAAACACAGTTCCCTTGGCTGCTTGTCATAAGACCTGTTCTCTAGAGCCTTCACCAGCTTTGTTGTCCTTTTCTGGACCTGCTCCAGCACTCAATGTCTATCTTGTAGTGAGGGCAAAGAGTTTACTATGGGCAGCTTATGAGACCTCTAAAAAGTGGGTTTTCTTTGTAAGGAACCATGAATCATCAGTGACAAAAACGATCTTTGAAGTTGCCAAGAAAGACCACAAAGGTATTGTAGGAAAATGAGCACCATCCTAAAAATGGCTAAAAAAAAAGATAATGTGGAATCTCCCACCTGTGAAGGGGCAAACAAAGCAAGCAGTGAAAAAATGAGAGCTGACATGTGTGTTATATATGAAGAAGACAGAGCAGATAACAAGAACTGACATGTAGGAAGATGCCTTTGTCAAATTGCCAGAAATTTCAGAGTTGGGGACACCTTGCTGAAGGCAGATGAAGTTGGGAAAGATGAATGTGCTGCACCATCTTTCAAAGGTCAAGACCATGCAACAGCGTTGAGGAAACACTGCCACAGCTGCCATACGATCTAGGTAGAGAAAGGGAACTTTTCATTCCTTCCTGCAACTCAAAAATTGAAGGAAAATCTAATAATTAGCCTATTACAGGATAGTCAATCATTTAACTACTGAAAATCAGGAGAGATATATTCTAATCTCATTTCACTTGAGAAATCCTATTGCCTTTATTGGCAGAATTTGTGCCACTGGTGGGAAATCTCTCATTCTGACTTCACAAGCAGTTGTTCTCTTGCGGCCTGATTCATTAAGTTAATGGGACACTTTCTCTTCAGTCCTCTGAGAATAAGATCTGTGCACTGATAAATCTCAATAGTTTCAGAAGTTCATCTAATCAAAGGTGATCTGAATGTCTTCCATCCAATTACTGCTCCAAAGACAATCAGTTCTCTAATACTTGCAGATACTGCTTTTTCAGCGGGGCTCATCAAGCCAGGAAAAACAGTTCCTTGCACTTTGTTGTACATCTGTATCCTTGCTAACAGCTCCTGCCAAGCCAGAAAGAAAAAGGGCAGCCAGCAGGGAAGGACTAGAGTAGCATTATGTCTTTTACGCCAGCACAAAGAAGTTGGTTTAGGAGTTTAGAAAAGATTCGGAATCTGATGTTCATTTTGTCTGAATCACTACAACCATTCCTAGATTCTGAACCCCAAAGTGCAAAATCCCTTCCTCTGAAAATTCGGTGTTCTCCATTTCCATCATATCTTACTTCCAGATGCTGGTCAGTTTTTCCTCACAATTTTCACCTTTCTACCGTTCATTCCCCGCTCCCTGCCCCCCTCCCCCCCCCACTTTTCCTAAATAATGGGTATATGTGGCAATTTCTTCTGTTTGTTAATTCATTTCCATTATCAGGGATGATGTCTCCTCTGCACGCTTGCACTGTCCGTGGCTGCCAGGCTTAGACAGCTCCTCATACGTAAGGCACCCTCCCTTAACTGGAAAAAGGTCAAAGTGATCTTTGCTTGTGATACACAATAATTCACTGTCCTTACATTCCAAACTGTGACCAAGACACTGCATTTTGCTACGTGTTTTATGATGTTTAATGTACCCACGTGATGTTCAGCAAAGGTCTTGCAATAAAAGCAGTAATCCCCACTTTACCAATGGAATTTAAATCAGGAAGCCCCACCTGCTTCATACTTTCCTAGCACTGGTGATTAGATTATATTATGTACACAGAAGCTTAGGGGAAAATAGGTGAATTGAAATTGATATTGTATGTTACAAGCAGTCACAGGGTGTGTAGGAACTTAACGCAGGCTTCATGGTTCTTTGTCATGCTGTCTCAGATTGTATGTCCTCCATCTGCAGTGCTGGGCAGTGCTGTTTTTTTCCTAGTTTGTTTGTTTGGTCTTGTTGAGAAACATTGGGAAGTAGGTATGGCACAGAAACAGAGGGTGTCTTGCTTGTAGAATTTGGCTTCTCTGATTGCAAAGTGTTGGTGGAGGGTGAAGAAGGTTGTCAAAAGTGTAATATAAAAAACCATCAGACAATGCTGGCCTCCTTCTGCACTGCCTGCCTGCTAATCTTTCACATTTCAGTGCACCTAATGGAGATGAGAGATGGAGCAGCTAAGCTAGTCTCAGTTACAATAGGTAATCTTGCTGGGGTCATGTGTTTGGTCTGAGTAATTGTCAATGTGTTAACAAGACCTGCATTTAAAGGAAGAGAGAACAAAAAGGGTAGAAGCCAAAATTTAGCTGCCTGAACTCTCCATTCTTACTAGAGACCAACTAAATCGAATGCTCCTGATTCCATCAAGGGCATTTCTTCCATTTAATGAGCACATAGGAAAGAGAGACATTGTTCAAGTACAAGGGTTCAGTTTGCAGCAAGCCACAAATCACATTTCATTTATCAGGCCTACAGATGACAGGATATCATCAAATCCCCAGAGAGTCATATTCATTAAAAAGAAATCTTAAGTAATTACAACAATTAATTGACTTGAAACAGTTTCGGGTGGAGAAGGTTTACATAATTCATTTGCCAGACAAAACAAGCCTTATGAAGTCAGGGCAACATATTATTTAGAGGCACCCTCCCCTTCCTGTCATCTTGAAAAGCACAGAATAACACCTGGAGACAACTGGCATTGCCAAACAAACAAACAAAAGACACAAAAGGCATCTTGACTTTTATAACTTTATAGAAGGGATAATACTTCACTGACCTGCCCATATCACTACTTAAAAATCTGAGAATAAAACATTTTCACATCTCTCCTTGTGTTTATTCTAAATAGGCTGAAGATTTCCAAGGATTAATTAAGTAATAGCGAATCTAGGAAGACAAACTAAAACCCTTCACACAGCCACGGTACAGTGCAGGCATTATGGATGTCTACTTGAAAATTCAGTCTGAAGTTTCTTCCAGGTTTTGAAGTGTGCAGATATATTTTGCTACTTCCTGTTGACTGATCTTGAATTTATAGATACCAGAATCTGTCCTAGTTTTGAACCATGAGCTGCCTGGGGCAAGAGGACAGAAAAGTTTTTTTACCCCTTCCCAAAGGGTAAAATAAAATTGCTCCACACTGGATTGGAAGTTTAAATGGAAATTCTATATACAAATATACACAAAATGTATCCAGGTAAAAAGAATACATATACAAATTAGACCCAGATCTCCAGCTGGGCCTACCAGGCCAACCTTCAGAGCCTTAAAAAAAAAATCCTTCCCAACTGCTAGACTCAGTCCTACCACAACCCTCAATAGGCCCAGTGGTGTAGTTGGAAACTTGCTGCCAGCCAAGGCCAGGAGAAAGTTTCTGCTCCACAAAAGAAACAAGGTAACGGTGCATGTGTCCTGAGGAGAGAAGAAGGGAGAGGGGAGAGGAGAGTGAAAATTGGCTGTGCACTGCCTTAAATAGGGAGTTACAAGAACATGAAATAGAATTAACAATTGCAATGTTCTGTGTCCTCCCCCAAGACTTTCTAGCTTCTGGAGGACCTTCTCTGTGGTTATGCCAATTAACTCTTAATTTCCCTTAACCTACAACAGAATTTTACATCTATACCATCAGTGAACAGAAGGATTCCTGAGATGACTCCTATTATGCTATCCAATTTTCATTTTTTTTGGTTCCCTAATCTGCCTGTTTCTCTGTTTTATTTCTTGTTCTATACTCATTATAAAAATTGAGGAAGAGGTTTTGCGGTTCTCTGGTTTTGGTTTCTAATACAATAGTAATCCCTGAGTAAGACTTCTAGGTATTACTAGAAGGGGTACAGCCTGAGATTACCACAGTAATTCTGCTTCTTGAGTTGAGAAAATTCACTAAGTACTCAAAATGTTATTTAGTGTGTTATTGTTGCTAAAGGTGACCCCCTTTGGAATTCCTCTTCTCTGCACATGCGTATTGATGTATTTGGGGAAGTGAAGGAAAAGAATAGGCATGCTTCACAAAAAGCATATTCTGGAATAACAGCAACAGAAAAGTGCCAAACATACTCTGGGATGCTTATAAAAGCATTTCAGTTCAATGTCTAGGGATGCAATTCATTTATCGTTCAGTTTCACTTGAAGAACAGAGTAAATATTATTGTGCGAGTTAAAAACTGAGTTTCCTGTATCATTGATTAAGACAAATAGACAACTGTACCTAAAAATTAGGAAATGCCCAGTTCAAATGATTAATGGTACATGGTGTCAGAGGCTGACAACGATCAGTCCACATATTTGACAAGGAGCAATGCCCTTTTAAAAAAATTTTGACCGTTAAAGACCATCCCAGTTAATGACTTTCTGGCCACTGCTATCTGCCTGCTACATCCTGTTATTAACAGAGATCCTCATCTCAATTCAAAGCTCTTCCCATGATGTCTGTAGAATAAGAAATAAAAATATCCTTATTTCTGGTAGGGCCAAACACTGAGATGATAATTCAAGAATTCCCTGTGTTTTATGAGTATCTATAATTACAAGAGACTAATTTCAGATATATTCTGTCTAATTCAAAGATAGTCTGAATATTCGTCAGCCACCATTGTATTCCTTTGAAGCAGACATTTTGAACTCGGTGGAAAAATTCACGTTTATGAGTTTTAATATAGTGGGTTTTTCCCCCCACCCCTTCTCATTTTTTTCCATATGTACAAACCTATAAATTTTAAAAGCCTGGATTTTGTGAATTCCAACCCCCTGATAAAATGCAAGTAGTGCAAGTAACATTGTTTTTCTTATCAACCAGTTACTGCCTATCCAAGAAAATAAGATAACATAGAGGAGTTGCATTTCACTTAATTTTTTATAACCCTTTGTAGGTTTAATTTGTAGAGTACAGTTTTGCTGTTGTGTACTGGTATGACCAAGGGAGGATTTAAAATATAAGCATTGTGTTTTTCTCAGCTTATGAACACAGTGGGCAGCTTAAAAAAAAAAAAAATCCCTACAGAATATATAAAAGCACCATACGTGTTATTTCTGGACATTTCATACAAGAATGAGGCGACAAACCCATCACAAAACAGGACTTCATGACTGCAGCAATGATTAATGAGATGCTAAGTGCAAGTAGAAAACATTATTCTTTTCTGCCTAAGCATACAATCACCATACTCCACACATTTTTTTTTTTTTCCCCAATATTGAACACAATTCACATGTGCTGGAGCTTACATAGCAGAAGTGATGCATTTAAAGTAGCATAGATAATCCGCATACTAAGTTTCAGACCATTAAAAATGCAGACAACCAAAAACCAAAGCCTACTAAACCTTCAATTAGGCAAGCAAACAAAGTGAACATCTTACCAGCTCAAGAAAATTGGAGCTTGATGGCTGACTGCAGATTGTGGGCAGTGTCAGAGATTCCTGCCAGTCCCCAACAGGGCAGGTCCCACCTAGATCAGCAAGGTGCACCTCAGCACATGACCAGGCCCTGCCAGATCCTGAGCTTATTGTCTGCTGAAGCCTACTTTGAAAGAAGAAATTCTGTTCTATACCCTTCCACTATCTAATCCTGGGAGTCTGAATCCAAATACCCCTTGGAGGGCAGAAAAGGCTCAATCCTTGTGTTTCCCATTGCCCTATGGGACTGTGCCCTTGCTGTGGCTCCCAGAGATGTTCTTAAGGTAGGGGTGACTTCCCAGGGGGTTTGTCACAGTCCCCACAGCCCTGTGGGAGACACTTTCCCCCTCAGGTATATACAAGGAGCAGGGGTGCTGTCCAAGGAGCACCCAAAGTGTTTTCTGCATAGGTTTATTTTGTCTAAGGCACCCTTGGCACACATGGCACTATATAGCAGGCCATGGCTGGCCTCAAGCACTGCCTCCACATTTCTAAGGGGCCTGTTAAAGAAACCAAGTCCTGCTGGCACTAGTTAAAAAAAGCAGGCAACTAAACCACTGCACAACCCTCCTGCCATAATGCTTTTTGTCTTCTCTGTTAGGAAACAGTTTGAGCAGGATGAGGTTTAAACCCCAAAGCCTCCAGCTACTGCCATCTTGAGCCAAGTCTTATTCCTCAGGGAGCCCCAAAGCCCATGTCTCACTGCTGCTGCTGTTTCTTTGGCAGGCCTACCCCACTGATGTCGACAGGATTCATAGAGAATCACAGAATTGTCAGGGCTGGAAGTGACCTCAAGGATCATATAGTTCCAATCCCTCTGCCATAGGCAGGGACACCTCACACCTCACACTAGCTCAGGTTGCTCAGAACCACATCCATCCTGGCCCTAAAGACCTCCAGGGATGAGGCTTCTACCACCTCCCTGGGCAACCTGTTCCAGTGTCTCACCACCCTCATGATGAAGAACTTCTTCCTAACATCCAATCTGAATCTACCCACTTGTGGGTTTGCTCCATTATCCCTACATCTATCACTATCTGATAGCCTAAAAAGTCCCTCCCCAGCTTTCCTGTAGGCCCCTTTCAGATACTGGAAAACCACCATAAGGTCTTCTTGAAGCCTTCTCTTCTCCAGACTGAGTAGCCCCAACTCTCTCAGTCTCTCTTTGTAGGGGAGGAGTTCCAGACCTCTGATTATCCTTATGGCCTTTCTCTGGATTAGTTCCAGATCTTTCTTGTAGTGAGGGCTCCAGAACTGGATGCAGTACTCCAGGTGGGGTCTCATGGTGGCAGCCTCTCTCTGGGCTGACTTGGGTGATGTGATAGGGCTCTTCCAGCTGCCCTCTTGCTTTTCCCCTCACAGAGTGCTGCAGGAGCCAGAGGGCCTGGGCCCACTGCAGGCCTCTGATGGTGGGAGCTGCTTCCCTGCTGGCCTACTGCCTCATCACGCCTGCCTGCACAGCCACCTCTGCCTGTTCTTATCCACTTCCTTGTGAACTTCTGAAAAATCTTGTGAGTGTATCTGTAAGGCCATGAGTGAACCACATTCTGAGGTGGCCAATTTGTGAGGGATAGCTGCTTGGTAGTGCTGCTGTTTCTTCCCACGGGGCTCCCCGCAGGCAACCATGAGCCCCAGAGGTTTTACCATCTTGCTCTGCACTCAAGAAGGAGATTTGTCTGCATATGGGCAAGACTTAAGTTCAAGGTCTTAACCATCCCTTTACTACATTTTCCCTTTATTCAGATTTCTTCCCTTTCCCCCTCAGATTTCTCTGCAGTACCCAGGAGGCAGAAGGAACATTGCCCTCAGATTTCCCTGCAATCCATAGAAGAAAAACACTATTGTTTTTAAAGAACTACACTTTAAAAAATACTTAGTTTGCTTTGTATTACAAAGTAAAGAGGAAGTGTCCTCCCCAGTGTGATCCAGTCTCTTCAGTGCAAATCAAACTGAAATCTAGAGCAGCTGAGGCTTTTGCTTTGTCTAATCAAGGGTAACTGGGAAATGCTGGTGAAACAGATAGAACCCATTTTAAGTCTGTACAATTATGGTCAACGTGTCTTGTTTGACCTCAGTGGACACTACTTCTTCTATCTTCTCTGTTTCTTTTCCTTCACAGTCAAGTTTATGATTTACCTTCTGCCTGCACTGCGTGGAACACTGGAGGAATGGGACTGAAGAATATGTGGAAGGTAAAATACTTACAATGAGTGAATAATCTCTTTTGCTGTTTATACTCATTTCTTACTAATGCATGTCTCAAAATGGAAAAAAAGAAAAAAAAGTGAAATAATAAGGACTTAGTTGGAAATACGAAAGGATTCAGTGTTAGAAATAAAAATTACATTGATATGACATCTGCATGTGTAACATTTGTGTGCATGTCAGGTATCAACACTAGAAGGTGAGTTAAATGTGGGCATTCCCTGTTGACTCTTTATTTGGGATGCAGTAAATCAGTGAACCACACTGTGGTCAATGGATCTGTATAGATTTACACTAAGAATGCAGCTGAGTTGATGCATATGGCAAAGAAAATGCTGTTAATTCTCAACCTCAAAAATGTAATTACACTCACCTTTATTTTTTTTTTTTTAAGAGAAAAATTCTTTTCAAACAATCACAAATATAAATGAAGGAAAGAGGATAAGAAATTTTATTTGGAAGCTTCTGTTTTAAAGCAAAGCAAAACAGAGCAAAGTCCTGAACCAGAAACGATGTCAGCAAATTGGGCAGGAGCACTGATCTGCTTAGAAGGTTCTGCAGAGGGACCCAGACAGGCTTGATTGAAGGGCTAAAGCCGATTGTATGAAGTTCAACAAGGCCGACAGCCCAATGCAACTCTATAGGTATGGGGTGGAGTGTCTGGAAAGCTGCCCAGTGGAAAAGGCCCTGGAGGTGCTGATAGACTTCTGGCTGAACATGAACTGGCAGTGTGCTCAGGTGGCCAAGAAGGCCAACAGCTTACTGACCTGTATGATGAATAGTGAGGCCAGCAAGAGTAGAGAAGCAGTTGTGTCCCTGTACTCAGGCATGGGTGAGGCTGCACCTTGAATACTGTGTTCAGTTTTGGGCACCTCACTACAAAAAGGACGTTGAGGTGCTGCACAGAATCTGGAGAATGGCACCAAAGCTGGTAAAGGGTTTGGAGAACAGGTCTTATGAGGAGTGTCTGGGGGAACTGGAATTGTTGTGGTGGGTTAAGGAACTACACCCCCCACCCCCCCACTATTGAAATTTAGCAGACTAGCTCATATGGCTTGGAGGTAAGATAAAGCTCTATTTACAGTAAAGCTAAATTTACAAGCATGTATATACAGTATATTTACAAGCATTTACAATTACATACAAATTAAAAATAATACAGAAATCCAAATTCCCTCCCAGACAAAGGAACTGCCCAAAAGATGGTCAAAGCCTCTCTCTCTCTCTCTCTCTCTCTCTCTCCCTCTCTCCCTCTCTCTCCCCCTCTCTCTCCCAGACAGACAAAACAATCAGCAGAGCTTATTTGTTATCTGTTAGTGGAAGATATTAGAGCGAAATAAAGGAGAATCGAAGAGAAGAGGTGTTCCAGAGCAAAGAGGGACAAGTATTTATATTTTGGCTTTTTATCCCATTTAGCAAACCAATGAATGATACAGACTTTGTCATTATTATTCTTTTACAACCAGTGATCTAATTTCTCTCAATAGAATATTCCAATTAATCTCAAACCAGTACAATTGTGTAGTCTGGAGAAGAGGAGGCTGAGAGGACACCTTGCTCTCTATAAATATCTGAAAGGAGTTTGTAGTGAGGTGGGGATTGGCATCTTCTCCCCAAGTAACTATCAATAGAATGAGAAGAAATGGCCTGAGGTTGCACCAAGGGAGGCTTAGATTGCATATTATGATTTTTTTTTTTTTCTGAAAGAGTGGTCAAGCATTGGAACAGGCTGCCTAGGGAGGTGGTGGAGTCACCATCCCTGGAGGTGTTAAAAAGATGCATAGACATAGCATTTTGAGATACGGTTTAGTGGGCATGGTGGTGTTGGATTGGCAATTGAAATCAATGATCTTGAAGGTCTTTTCTGACCTTAATGATTCTATGATTTTTGAAGGTAAAAAAAACCCTGGATATTTGAGATTGTGCTGCATTAACCCAAAATCCATTGAACTTGATGGGAGATTTTAATTGCATCTATCAGGTTTGGATTGCCATGTTCAAGCGAAGCATGAATCTGCAGCCATGTTACAAACCCTATAAAAAGAAAAAAAAAAAAAAAAGAAGATGTTTGTAATGGAATTGCTGACAGATCCTTAACCATAGTGGTGCTAGCAGGAGTCACTATAATATTGTAAATAAGGTGAATAGGCTCTTCTTATCTCATTTCACAGCTGAGCAGTGTATTGCCAGATAAATCAAATCAGAGTAAACGGCTTCATCTAATAAACTGGGTCAACATATAATGTATTTGTTCAGGTTTGCACTTTCATTGATTCTCATTTGATTTAAGAAGAGATATTTCAGTTTGTGTTTCCAACATTTTTAAATATCTTCTTGTCCCCCCTTCTCTAGAGAACAAGCCAGCAAAAGAGAGTATGCAAGCCGGTAGCATCACAAAAAGACAATGTCAAGTTTTTCTAAGTTCTGCTTTCCATTTTTATGCATCTGGAAGAGAGTGGGGGTAGGGAATGAGGTAGTTACTATCTCTTATCTGCATTTTCTCAATAATGTTTTAGTGATGTTTGCTAATGTATCATTCATTAACCATCAGCCACTATAAAAAACATAATCTATCTCACAAAGTGGACATTATTATCGCATTAAATCATTTCACAATATACCTGAACGGTTCCACATGAGGGGCCTGGCCTGACTGAGCTCAAATGCCTTGGGGGCAAACTCTTCAGTAGTAATGAGATACGAGGTCTGTCTGTGATGAATCTGATATTACTCGTGTCAGTGGCTGTGGACTGCACCCAGAATATTTCTTCGTACAGTGGTTTTTTTTTTTCCCTATTGCAAAGGAACTCAGGCAAAGCACTATTAACCCAGTAAATGAAGCTCTAAAGATCACAGAGAGTGCCCATTAGTCGACAAGATTGTGACTAATCCAATTTTTCTTGCAGGGAGCAATTCTAATGCTTCTGTAACATCTGGGGATGGCAGGGCCTGCATTACTGATGAACCTGGGTATTTTTTCTTCTACCTCTTTCTTCATCAAAGAAAAATTATTGCATTCACTTATTTCACTGTTTCTCCTCCCTCCCCCATGTTTTGCCCCTGACTCCTCCTGCCATGATAACCTCTTTGAAAATGGTTAAAATAATATTCCAGGCAGACAGCAGAAGTAGATAGAGTGAGGACTATGAAGGAGGCTAAAAAAGAAACCCATTGTGTTGGTAGGAGTGTGGAAAGAAAATGTGCTTGTTCAGTGGAGGAAAAGAATGAGTTCCCCTAAAATAAGCAGAAAAAGGACCTAGAACCTTTTATTCTCAGTCACCATTAAAAGCATGCTGTTTTAACTTCTCCCAGTGTTGGAAGAAAATGTCATTTTGTTTCTACTTTGGTAAAAGCATTCTGTATTTTTCTTTGAGTGGCAGCATTACAGGTCAGGAGCAGCAAAATCCTCCTTTTCTGATTTATTTATTGTTAATTGTGGAATTTCATTCTAATACAAACTGCCACTTAGGACAGACTTGGGCAATTTCTGTTAAATGGAAGCTTAAAATTTTTTTTTATGATAGTAAAAAAATCCTTCAGCTGCTAATGGCTAACATCTGTAGATATTACAGGTTAATTTTTCTGTGTTCAGGAGCAAATTTTAACCTTCACCTATTCAGAGATGCAAAAGATGCTCAGTACCAATGAAATTCTGCTCTTATGGCTAGGGAGCAATGCAATAACATAAAGGAATAATGAATTAAATCCAGTTTAGTGGATATTAGAAGACACACTGGATATTAGCGCAACATTTGCAGTGTCGCAAGACAGAAGGATGTTCAGGGATAGAAAATAAGTCATGGAACTCTGCATCTTGTTGCTTACATCTTTGTGTGAACAAAGTTTGTTGTTGCTCTTGAAAACCAGCTGCAAGCCTGTGAATTGTATTGGAGTTTCATACTTAATTTCTCTTGTATGTCTCTCATGCAAGGCTATTTTATTGAGGTCCACACTGAGAGTCAGAATTTGTCCCACCTTCAGAATATCTGAGCTAGAAATCTCTCAACAGCTGCTATTTCATTGTTATTATTTTATTATTTTGTTATGATAGGTGCTGGCACTGTGGCAGGGTCTCTACAGAAAACTGTGGCTAGTTAACACATCCCTGGAAGTCTGGGTTCTGAAAGCAGAAACACCTTTTTCACAGTGCATTTATATTTCTGCTTCTGACCAAGAGCAGAATAATTGTGAATAAGAAAGGAGGAGAGATGGTTTTAAACACAGCTTTTCTTCTTTTCTAGAGTCCAAGGATATGATGAGGATACTGCTAAATGTAAGTTACAATTCTACAGTGCCTTGTGCATTTTGTTATCAAATAAATCTGGGGACTGTCATAAAGTGATTTCAGCGACTCTCCTTGAAATGCTGATGCTAGTCAATATAAGGAAGAAAATAATAAAAGAGATGATAGGCTGCAACCAATGTTTGCTAATGTTTGTAAGGGTGTAAATGTAGCAGGTAGGAAGGAAAAAGGTGCCTGGGTCATTAAATAAAAATATATCTTACTTTAGAGGAACAGAATAAAGTCAGAGATGCCATGAACCAGATATGAGTCTATTTATTACATAGAACAGCCATGTGAGGTAGTGACAAAGGAAAGGATGAAGGAAAGAAATATCTTTGATGCTATCAGTCCAGCTGAAATACCAAAACCCAGCAATCCAGACAGTGGCTTTCATCAACAGGAAATGGAGAAAAAGCAGCACAAAGAGGAAATGCCATCATTGCCTTGAAGAAGCTGTGGTTTAGTTTCACAGGGAACAATCATGTTTAATTTGAGGCACTATTTATCATTCGACAGGAAAGCAAACGTTGGACTACACAGTGGTTTGTCAGCTGTTGAGAAAGAATGTAGTGAAAATGGGCATGTTGGTACAAATCCTTCTATCAGACCTTAGTTTAAGTAAATTAGATGTATTCTGAACTCTTCCTTAATTACTTGTGTAGACTAGAAAATCTCTATCTCTGGTTTGAGATTACAGAGGGGTTTAAGCTAGGTACTTTTGAGATGCATATGTAGTGCATAGCAGATACTAGTAACTGGAGTTACTGCAAATCAGCAACAAAACCAGGACTGGACCCATTGAGCCATGCTTTTATACACAGATTCATACAGAAGAACATTTGTGAATGTGTTCATCTGATTCTGTTGCTCTTTTGATTTTTGCTGACACAGATGAAAGATCATTCATCCAGTGATGTCTAGAGATGATACATGGAATCACAATACTGCCATGACATTTTCCAGCCCAGATTAGCCAGGAACTTGGCCATATGTGTCTTACATGCTTTTCCTAAGAGCTGCATGCATGTAATATTGAATATGAGTCTTGAAGACAGAAAACACTTGTGCTTGTGGTTGAAGTGATTATGTGTGCAGGTGTTTGTTGGATTAGGGCCTTTAAAGAGATCTTGCCTAACTGCTGTAAATGTTGTAGGTATAAGTCGTGAATCAAATCAAATTAGTTCATGTATGATGATGTTACGATGCTGGATGGAGAAAGGTAGTTATTTGTGCTTTTGAGTTGACAGCAAACATCATAAATTTTAATGTCAACTTCTGCTGTTATTCTCTGAGCAGTTTATTTTTATCTTTGTTGTTGTTGTTGTTGGTGGTGGTGGTTTTGGTTTTGTTTGTCAGTTGTCAGAAGCCACCTTTGACTTTTCTTTGAACAGCTGAATCTGGTAAGCTGTCAGCTGGCCTGTGTGAAACTGAAGCAAAACTGCTGATGGCTTCAGTGGTATCAGGTTTTCACTCACAATTTCCAGTGTGGTTTGAACAGACATGCAAATCCAAATTCAGCTGTACAATGACAGCATAAGGATTTTCTTCAACCTACAGATTGTTAAACTGCCCAGAGGGCACTGCTTTCTTACAGACAATGCATCTCTAGAAATGCTTGAGAACCCTTGCGCTTCATTGTGCCTCAGGAATTCCACCAGTGATAGAATTACAGAATCACAGAAGGTTAGGGGTTGGAAGGAACCTTGAAAGATCATCCAGTCCAACCCTCCTGCCAGAGCAGGATCCCCTATACCAAAACACGCAGGAATGCATCCAGGCAGGTCTTGAATAACTCCAGAGAGGGAGACTCCACAACCACCCATGCAGCCTGTGTTCTGTCACCCTCACAGGGAAAAAAAAATCCTCTTCATGTTTACTTGAAACTTCCTGTGCCTGAACTTCCAGCCATTGCCCCTTGTCCTGTAACTGAGCATCACCAAGCAGAACCTGGCTCCATCTCCTTGTCATTCACCCTTTACATATTTATGAACACGAATGAGGTCACCTCTCAGTCTCCTCTCCAAGCAGCAGAGCCCCAACTACCTCAGTCTCTCCTCATAAGGAATAGTTCCCTCAAGAGTTCCTCAACCAGTTCCCTGAGGATAGTCCTTGCTCAAAGTGTTTCTTAGACTATACATATACTTGCAAAACACAACCTTGAAGATGGTGTTGGTAGCAGATCATCAAAAATTGCCCAGTGATACAACTCAGTAGTTGTGACATGAATCTTCTCCTCTGATGTTTATCATAATTGATCATTGATACTGGATACATTTTCCTTTATCAAAGATAATTGAGTTTTCTCTCTTAAATTCCAATTGTTGCAACTTTCTTTAATGCTTACTTCAGTCCAAAGACATTTATAATTTACATGCCCAAGTTTTGAATTAAGTTCCTGACAGTTAAATTTAGCAAGAAAATCCATTCACTGCAGGATTCTAAATGGAAACTAAGGAGTCACAGAATCACAGAGTGCTGACATGGTGGGGGTTGGAAGCTACCTATGGAGATGATCTAGTCTAAGTACCCTGCTAAAACAGGGTCACCCACAGCAGGTTGCCCTGGATCGCAATGCGCATGTGAGTTTGGAACCTCTTCAGAGAAGGAGATTCTACAGCCTGTCCAGGCAGCCTGTTGCAGTGCTCTGGCACCTTCATAGGGAAGAAATTTTTCCTCATGTTTAAGTGGAGCTTCTTTTGTTTTAGTTTGTGCCTGTTGTCTCTTGTCCTGTCACTGAGCACCACTGAGAAGAGCCTTTTGATCCCAGTTTTTTAGATACTGATGACAATTGGTAAGATCCTTTCTCAATCTTCCTTTCTCCAGACTAAACAGATCCAGGTCTCTCAGCCTTTCCTCATCAGTGAGGTGCTTCAGTCCTCTTACCATCTTTATAACCTCTGCTGGACTCTTTCCAGTAATTTCTTGTCTCTCCTGAACTGGAGAGCTCAGAGCTGGACACAGTAGTTCACATGTGACCTCCCTAGGGCAAAGTAGGGAGGAGGGAGAACCTTTTTCAAGCTGCAAGTAGTCACTGAACTCTTGGTTCTGTTTAAATATTCAACTGATATCAAACCATACTAGTAGTCAATTTATTACTGAAGAATGTTGTTTTACTGCTTTTTAAAAACCCTCTGGTATCTGGGCATAAACTGTGTGCTAGCTACTTAGACATAAGAGATGTAAGATTTTGTTAGGGGTGTTGGAAGTTGGGCAGTCACATGCCAGCAGGTGGTAGGGAACATTTATGAAGGGTGTTAATCCTGCTTTGCAGCCCAGTGGATTTTTAGGTGTTATGGCAATCAGTGTAAACTAACAACCCCTTTGAAAATGATCATAAAGGAAAAGAGAATGAGTGTGTAAGAGGAAAGCAGACAAACTTAGGGGATAGAATCACAGAACAGTAGAATTGTTTTGGTAGGAAAAGACCTGTAAGATCACTGAGTCCAGCTCTGATGGGTTTGCTGCTAAACCATGTCCCTTAGCACCACATCTCTGTGTCTTTTAAATACCTCTAGGGATGGGGATTCAATCATCTCCCTGGGCAGCCTATTCTGGTGTCTGATAACCCTTAAAGTGAAGAATTTTCCTCTAATACCTAACCTGAATTTCCCCAGGTGCAGTGTGAGGCCATTTCATCTTGTCCTATCACTTTGTACTAGGGAGAAGAGATCAGCCCCCACCTCAATCCAGTCTTATTCCAGGTGGTTGCAGAGAGTGAGAAGGTCTCACCTCACCCTCCTTTTCTCCAGGCTAAACCAGCCCCAGTTCCCTCAGTTGCTCCTCAGAAGACCCCTTCTCCAGACTCTTCACCAGCTTCATTACTCTTCTCTGGACCTGCTTCAGCACTTCAGTGTCTTTCTTGTAGTAAGGGATCAATGATGCAGTTGTGCTAATCTAAAGGGAGCTTCATCCCTTTGTTCAGGAATAACTACAGATAGCTTAGTGTCATCTTGCAAGATGATTGAGTGAAGTTTGTGCCTGATTCTGACAGGACTAATGGGAAAGGAGCTGAGCAACATATTTTTGAGTGATAGTGCAGTAAACGGAAGTGGACCTGCTCATGTGGTAATGCTCTATTAATTAGGATCATCAGGAGGCATTAGGAAGGAGAAGTGAAAGAGACGGAAATGTTTAAAAAGAATTATTCAAGGTATTATTTATGAGCTCTATTTCTAGGACTGCAGCTAGTCTTATACCTCTCTCAAAAATAAATGATAGCGTCTCTGATGCTTCATCATGGGACAATTTACAAACAGAAATGAAATAATTTTGACCTTCGTGACTCCAGTAAGATCAGTCCTTTACTGGTTTAATATTGTTTTACAGTTTGTGCTGTTAAATCAAAAGGTTATCTATAATACATCTGGCACTATTAATGCAAAGGATCAGGGGTATTCAACAGACATTTATTCATTATTAATATAGATAATAAAGGATCATTTATGAGGCTACAGATGAGATTTTTATCATCAAAAGCTTAAAAAGGGAAATTTATTTTTGCTCCAGGACAGAGATGAAAAGAGTTAGTAATGGGAAATGTAGGAGTCAACACAAAACTGTCAGATTCATTCTGTTCCTGAGGACAGCTAGGACTTGATAGCAAAATAAAATTAAAACCAAAATAAAACTAAATGTTTTTACTGTAAAACCTCTTTATTGACAGGGAGGGGCTTTCAGTGCCAGTGTGGTTTGTTCTGGTTTTCTCTTAGCAAGGCTATTGTCATTGCTTTTCCCTCAGCCAAATGTGCTGTCCAACGCCTTCTATGAAGACCTAAATTAAGGAAAGATATAATTTTCTCATGAATTTCTGGCAGCTGTTTGAAATTGGATTTAACAAGACTGAAAGTCAGCTCTAGGGACTCTGTTGTTGAGTGCACACATCAAACTTGGCTTCTTTGTTGTAGGAATGTAGCTCTGTGGCACATGGGGGTAAAAATGCACTTACTAGTAGAAGGATGTGCGCAAGTGAAACAGAAGTGACAAGAAGAGTAAAATATTGAATTTTTTGCTGTCTTGTAGTTGTTGATATTTACAGAGGGAGAATGAACCCCTAGTGCTACTGAGGGTGCTTATAAAGTGGCAGACTTTGATGAATTGAAGCTGGTGGAGATTTCTTAGTATCAAAGGACCCATAATATTTGTGGAGACTGCCCCTGCATTCCCAAGGCTGCAGTCACCTGGTAAAGTATTGCTTGTGCAAATGCTGAATGCCAGGATATTCAGAGTTAAGCCTAAAACTCTCCTCATTTCACCTATCAGTCTTATCTAGGGCAGTTGTTTGAATCAGCTTCTAGGGTTCTCTGAACATTCAATTATCTTCTTTCCCACATGATCTGTAATACCCAAGGGTGGATTTGGAATTTGATGAAGTTGTTTCTGATCTGAGGGTATGGACTGACCAGTCTGCTTGAGATGACCTCAAATCCTCACTAGGAACAACACTGGTAGTACCATAGAAATAAATGCATTGGAAAATTAATTTTATTACTTACTGTCCTTGCATTGTCTAGAGTTTGGGTACAATTCTGAAAATCCTCATTTACAGTCCCTTTTCCCCTTTTATTTTACCACCACCACCACCTTTTTTTTTTTTTTTTTTTTTTTTTTTTTTAATACCAGAAAGAGAGTCCACATTCTTCTTGCTGTTTATATGATCTTACAGAAATCATGTAGCTTTTTCTCAGTCAAGCAGATGAAACCTGGCAGGCAACATAGAGCCAAGAGCAAATTTGAGCTTATATGATCTCAAGGCTTTTTCAGGAAAAGTTTTTCTCTTCTTGGCTCTAAACTTGTTGAAAAACACTGCATATTCTAATGACCTGGGGAAAAAAAATTAGAAAGTTCTTTCTGAGACTTGATCCAGTAGAGAAAAACCCACAGGGTCATATCTGGATGTGAAAATCTGTCCCCTCCAAACTGAACAGGGCTGGAATGTTTTGGATTTGGAACTGTGAATAACACTTGTATCTAAAAGAAATATTTTATAAGCAAACTAATTATCCCCTGGAGGTGTAGAATGGCCCCTGGATGAGCTTGAGAACTCAGATTCTTCATTGCGTGTCAGAATTTGTTGGAAAATGATGTATGATGGCAGGTGAGTGTATATGTGTGTGTGTGTGTGTGTGTGTGTGTGAATGAGGAACTGCAGACCACAGTGGGAATTTCTGTCAGTTTTCTTTCTTTTTGTTATGCTGTTACAGCCTCTAACTCAAACATGATGACAGGTAAGCCCTGACTCATCTAGCTGAGCCTGAGAAGAGGCCTTCCCAGCTGTCCATTTCAACTTACTACAGATAGTACTCTCATCAGAATGAGTTAGCAGTGTTTAATGTGCATGTGCTTCACTCAGCTGCTTTCCTGCAAACTCCACTGTATGAAATTACCAGTCTTTGTGGGAAAGCAACATTCTTCTGGCTCTTATGTGGGGCTTGTCACCTCTGGTGTAACAAACAGCTGGGCATGGCAACATCCTCAATCCCTCTAGCTATCTGCTAAGTGAAGATATATAAAACCCTGTTGAGTAAATCCCAGGAAGCACTAGTCTAAAATTGATCATGCAAGCAGACCACAACACCTGGACAGACTTCTCTTGGAATCAGTGGAAAGAACAGTCTACAAAGTATGTTTTGGACCAAAATAGTAAAAGAAAAAAACCTGCAGACCAAGTAACCTTGCAGAAGATAACTTCCTTGTAATACCTTGTTAGTTTGGGCTTCCTTCAATATATGACATGGGAGACGAAAAATAAATATGCTTTTGGCTGCAGGACAGCAAATGAGTTTTAACTTCTGGCTGCCCATTGGAGGTTTTATTGAATAGGGAGATTTTGAATAGCAACTTAATTTAGAGAATTTGTCAAGTTCTAGAAATTCCTTCTCCTTCCTTTCCTTGTGTCTCTAACAGGTTGGTATCTTACATAAACTCGTTGCTAGTCCCAGTGCAGAATATTCTTCCAATGAACAGCTCCATATCTAATTAAAGAAATCACCCTAGCAGCATCTGTACTCACTCCTAGATGCTGATGGAGACCTATGAAAATGCACTGATGACCTTCAAGCTGCAGAAGAACTGAGAGTGCAACAGAAAGAGAGAGAAGCCAAGCAGCTGGTAAATATGAGCACAACATGTTTTGTTTTTTTTTAACTGAGCAATGCCCTTCATTTCAGTCACAAAAGATTAAATCCTGTGTGATGTGCAATACAGATGTCAAGGTCTTTTCTATCAGAGAAGCTTCTTAAAATTCATAAGGCACAATCAGAAAGACTTTAGATGTGTAGAAAGTGAGGAGAAAGTGATTGATACATTAGACAAACACATACCTGCCCAAGTCATTAACATGAGGGAGGAAGGATACCATGGTTAATGCACAGAGAAAATGCAGTCTAAAGAAATATCTCTGAAAGCATCCAGCTAATTAAAGGCCTGAAACAGCAAAGTATTATTCACATGAGTAGTCAAAATGGTAATCACACCACCACAGTAAGGACAACTCATGAGTAAAGGTTCGCTGTCAAGGCCTGGGTGAAGCAAATGCATGTAAAGCTTGAACTGATGATTAAATCTTGTACTTGTTAAAATGTAATAATTCCAGTGACAGGGAAGAGATTTGATTAGTGTGCTTAGACAGGAAGGCATTATCATGGAAGAGTGATTTATGGTAGAGAGTGGGACAACATCTTCAGGTTTTTTTTGTACATGTTCAAACAGAATCCAAGGAGGATTTTTTTTTTTTTTTCACTGAGTGTGGCCACATGCAATTGAAAGCATTCATTTATTTTACTAAAGTGGATACTACCATTGGTTTTTAGTTAAAAAACCCCAAACTTTTTTACTTGTAAATTTTGGGTTTGCTGATTTAGTGGATTCTTTTACTTATTATACAAGAACAAATATAACAATTGTGAAACAGGTTTCATGCAGAAAGGTGGCATGAAATCTGTGTCAGAGTTCTTCCTTGAGCTGCAGATTGTAAAGAATAGTACCTGTCAACTGAGTGTGCATTTCATGAAACATCAAATGCAGTCCACTGAAATCCATGAGGGTCTTGCTGGTGATGTGATGAACCTCAGACCAAGCCAAAATCATCTGTCAGTTCTTCACAGCATACTTCTGCATTTGGAAGCAAATTAATATGGGTTTATGCTTGTTTGGGAAGACTGAGAAAAAGCAGCGGAGCTACACTACAAACCTTCTGTGACCTGCTCTATTGTGCTCTTGTGGTGTGTGCAACAAGCCTTCTTCTCAGCTAATAATGTGTGTATTTCCATAGTCTTGAATGCTGCTGGAATGATTAGGATCAGGGTCTGCTGTATTCTTGGAAACTAACCTCCACTACTGCTTCTACTCTGCTCAAAGGCAAGAGTTTTTCATAGAGCTTCTTGCCATTGGATAGCATGAAACTTTGAGGTTTGCATGAAGTCAAGGCCTAGACAAACTCATGGAGCAGAAATCTAGGGAGAATTTCATAAAAGGAAACCATCTCTTGACTCTGCAAGTCATGTATCTTGAAGGATACCCTGAAGGATCTTCAACACTCTTATTGTTTTATGCTTTATCCTTATACTTCTTACACATCCAC
The DNA here is from genome assembly GCA_013396675.1 of Eubucco bourcierii. Classification (NCBI taxonomy): domain Eukaryota; kingdom Metazoa; phylum Chordata; class Aves; order Piciformes; family Ramphastidae; genus Eubucco; species Eubucco bourcierii. Next base: position 881,689 of record VWZE01015702.1, read on the forward strand.
TCTCTGTCACCATCAGAAATAGGTTATTGGATTAGCTGAACTTTTGGTCTGACTCAGGATAGCTGTTCTTTGGTCTTTTCTCTTTTTCTGGTACAATGAGAGAATTTTTTCTTCTTCCCTGGAGCTGTTGGCTAGAGAATGCCCAACCCTCCGGTAATGGTGCATGTGCACCTCGGTCACTGTGTAGGGTTGCTTAATGCAGTCAGGCTCTTCAGAGACTTCAGCTGTCAAAATCTTTCCAATTCTTGACAGCAGACTTCACAGAGGCTTTACAGAGATTTGAGATTTGATCAGATTTGTGCTAAAGGCATATATCTTGTATCTTCTTCCCACTTGCAAACTAGAGCATAAAATATGGGGCATATTATCAAGGAATACCTGCATGACTCTCTTATTAGAATGGGAAAACCACATTTTCTCTCAAAAATATCTAGTCTTTTTTTTGCTTTAAAACAATCAGTGAGAGCCAGATGCTTGCCCTGAAAGGAATGGTTTCATTCCAAGTAGTTAATTTAAAATGTGAAGAGCAAAAGGGAAAAAACGGTGTTGGACAGGTGTATTGTTAGGTGTCACTATCCCTCTGAGTTCTGCTGACTTCTAAAGCAGACATGTTAGTGTGGACTTCCAGGGCTCACAGTCTGTAAAACTATGCAGTTGAAATCCCATTTAGTTTAGTAAGAGAGATCCAGAACTGCACCAAGGCACTGGGATGAAGAAGCTATGGTGGAAGAAAAGAGAAAATAAGGAAAACAAGCTTATAAGATAGTGGAGAACGTCCAACAGCTTGAATCTTGGCTAGTTTCAGCTGTGCTTGGCAGAAGCACATGCAGAGATACTCTCTTGTTAGCTCTATGTAATGACTGCCTGGACCTAGGGTTGAGAAGAAGAAAGAGGTCTTTGGAGACTCATTTTAGTTGAGAAAGACCTCTAAGATCATTAAGTCCAACAATTATTCTGACACTGTCCATCACTAAACCGTGTTCCTCAACACCGCATCTACAGATCTTTTAAATTCCCCCAGGGGTGGTGACTCCACTACTTGCCTGGGCAGCCTGTTCTAGAGCATGACAAACCTTTCAAGGAAGAAATTTTTCCTATTATCTGAATTAAACCTCCCTGGCACATTTTGAGGCCATTTCCTCTTGTCCTGTCACTTGTTACTTGGGAGATCAGACTGACCTCCAGCTTGCTCCAACCTCCTTTTGTGGAATTGTAGAGAGCACAATGGTCTCCACTCAGCCTCCTTTTCTCCAGGCTCAACAACCCTAGTTCCTTCTTCTGCTCCTCATAAGACTTGTTCTCTGGACTCCTCACCAACTTCATTGCGTTTCTCTGAAAACATGAACTCTCTGAAACCACTTTCATAGAATCACAGAACATTAGAGGTTGGGTGGGACCTCGAAAGATCATCTAGCCCAACTACTTGCTGCTGAAAGCCTAACCCAGAGGCAGCAGATACTAACCAACCTGCCACTCAGCACACCTGATCTGATTGGGCAGTCTGCACTCCACAGGTACAGACTCCATTTCTCGTTGTGGTGATTCTGCATATATAAACCAAAAATCCAGATAAACTCATGGTTGTGTGATGCAGGTAATATGTTCTCAGTAGGTAAGAAGGCAGTAAACAAAATGTTCAAATCTGATTATTCTTTAGCCAAACATTTTCTGTTGGGAGACTTCTCCACAAAAGAACTGGGCAAATTACACCGTATTGGAATAAGGCTTTGTCACAAAGAGGTGTTCGAAGCACAATAAAAGGAGAAATATGTTAGAACTGGTATATCCAACATGTCCATGTTCATTCCTAAGATAGATATCTGTATATTTTTTTATTATTAATACTAATAAAGGCAGGGCACGGGTGCAGCAGGCCTCAGTTTCTGTCTTTGGGGACTTTCAGCTTTAATATAGTCTCTTAAAAATACATGCATTGCTACATTTTTCATTACCCTTAATTTTTTCATCAATCACGTTAATTTATACAGGGGGCACTTAATAATAGCTAATTAACACTTATGACTTTTTAAATTAAAAGACCTTTGGAGAGATTACTGCTGATTGTGAAAAGGTTTTTGTACCTCCCATTAAAAAGGGAAAGAAAGAGAGACTAAAGATCTGGCTCGGGCATACTAGGGAAACTTCTTTCTTGCTTCACTGATCACACAACAAATGAAAACAGCAAAGGCCTGCACAAAGGCAATACTGCTATTAGCCTACACTCCTGAAAGGTGCCATTATTTTAACTGATTATTAAGCAGCAGATATATTATTCAGAGTGACCTTTAAATAGCTGAAAATTAAATTATAATTTACTGGGGAGATAGCTAAAACCATCTAGCTATTAGTACTGAAAAAAGGACCATGAGCTCATAGAGTCTTCTGAAAATATACTTTTATTTTTATCAGATGCAGTGAAGAGAGAAAAAACCATTGAGTTTAGACAATGAGAAGAGGAATTTCATGGATATAAATAATATTTTTTAATAAGCTCCCTGTTTTCACAGTGAGAACTTGCCCATGTTTAATTTCTGACTGAATTTACTTTTCAGCATGGCAGGTTGCTGTTTGGCTTCATGCCATTTCCCCCCTCTTTAAAATAAATGCATTTCTCCTCATTGAATATAGGTGATAAACACTTCCAGTGGCCTCTAAATGTCTATGATCTGACCATATAACTTTGTTTTAAATCAACAGTGAGGGCAATTTTGTTGGTTTCATGGTTGTTATTATCACTCTTATAATAGATATTCCTAAAGTAATAATATTTTAAGAAGAACTCCTTTTATCTTCTTCCTTCTTTTATCTTCTTCCTTCATTTATCTTCCTTCTTTTATCTTCTTTCTTCTTCCTTCTTCCTTCAGAGAGTGCTAAGGTCTCCCCTCAGCTTCCTCTTCTCTAGACTGAGGAACTCCAGCTTCCCCATATGGTCCCCATAGGTCATGTGCTCCAGGCCCTTCGTGACCCTCAGAAAAATCAGAACAATCTTCATCACAATCTTACAATCCATAATTAACAACATCCTTAACAATCACTATCTTGGATTCGCTAGGATGCAATACTCAACCAGCCATGGTCTGCAGGCTGTTAGCGGTTTGGGGTCAGCCAGGGAAGCTGACTGGAGTTGGCTACAGGTGTATCCCAGACCAGAAACCTCACGCTCAATATAGAGGGAGAAGCTTGCTTGAGATGTGGCCTCCTGTTTGGGCTCTTGCTTGGTTTCCTCTGCTTCCTTCAAGACTGCCTTCCAGTTTAGTGTCACCGCTGTACCTTTGTTGTGGTGAATGTAACATTTTGTGCTTTATATTGGTGTTACTTTGGTTGTTTCATTCAGTCTATTTCCGTTTTAACTTGTGGGTCTTTTTTTCTTCTCCTCATTCCCCTTCTCTGCTGGGAGCAGTCATCAGATGATCAAGCAACTGCAATAGTTTAGCCCTGAATATGAGTGAAATGTAGATAATCAGAAAGAGGAACACGTTTAATCCCTTGATTTTCTACCACACAAAAAGGAAGAGCAATACCTCCTGTAACTTCAGACAAGAAGAATGCAAGGGAAGCAGGAATTCATGGCAATTGGTAGTGTGCTCTCAGACAAGGGATATTTTTTTCCCCATGGTATCTTCCTATGTAAACAGCAGAATCATTTTACCAGCTAATTCATCTCTCTACTTATTTATATTCAATAATTTTAACTTGTCATCTGTTGTTTTTCATATGACTGCAATATACATGGTGAAGCCTCTGATGGATTTCATTAAGTCTTTGGATGGCCTTCCCTTTTGGAGATTAAATCTTCTTTTTGGTTCTTCCTGGAAAGTGAATGAACATTTAAGGTTCAGAGTGGGTAGATAGTTAAGGTTAGAGGGCTTAATCTTCATATATGTCTCAAAATTAATTTCCTCAGAAAGTTTTTCTCTTGAGGCTTAACATTTGTTTGATCTCTACCTGAAGGCTGCCCACTGAGATTTCCTTAACTGAAGATGTCCCCAGCATTTATATGATACTTCTGGGACTTTGTGAGCTGCATTGTCCCCAGGGAGCACTGCTATCATGGCAGTGCATCAATCAGAACTGAAACTTTCGTGTAAATGGGGTAGAATACACCAGTTGCTTTTCTGGTCTTTGTGATTTGCATTATCCTGGAGAGCATACAGTTAGTGTGGCTCAAAGATCATACCACATTTTGATGTTGCCAGGGATGGATTTGTTGTTGCTTGAAGTTGTAAGAACAAAGGTTTGCATGGGCTCTGGAAATTAGTTGGGAGCCAACATATACTATTTCCTTCTCCAAGCTTAGTGAGTCTGAGAAGACCTCCGCATTTTCTTGGTATACAGGAGTCTGGTTTTGGCAGCTGGGGACATGATGCTTTGGTCAGTTCTTCAGGTGTTGCCTGAGCTCAGCTGCAGCCAGCTGCCTTATCCTGGAGCTGGCTCCTCAGAGATGTTTGGACATTTTGTGAATGCTGGGCTTGGGAATGGTTAGCAGTTTGTGGAAAGCACATGGCTCGTTTACCAGAGTGTGTAGCACTTATGGTCAAGCGGGCTCCCAAACTTAACAGGCTTTGCTAGACATCCCAAATTAGAGAGGTTAATATGATGCTACCAACCTCTGTATCCCACAGGAAAACATGGGACCTAGGTCTTGCACTGTATTGGTTATGACTACCTGTTGCTTTTCTGGATCATTGTCAGTCTGGTTTGCACAACCATCAGTTGTGTATATGGATCCATCATAGTCTCTATTCAACTGTGTGCTTAGGGTCTTCAAAATCTTTTGTGGTATCTTTGGTCATGGACAGATTCTTTGCACTCTTTCTTCACTGAAAGAGTGGTTAAGCCCTGAAACAGGCTGCCTGGGGAAGTGGTGAAATTGCTGTTCCTGGAAGTGTACAAAAAACTTGTAGATGTGGTGCTGGATTTAGTGGTAGACTTGGCAGTGCTAACAGTTGGACTTGATGATCTTGGACAACCTTTCTAACCTTAATGATTCTCTGATTCTGCCTTCAAAACTCAAGGCCTCTTGTTAAGAAATTTAGACTTCAGAACCTGAAAGTGCAGATATGCAAATAGTCTAACTTTCTGGACCAGGGAAAGAAGTCTATGACATGCCTAGGATGAAGCCCATACAGTGTACAGAGCTCACATACACGCAAGGAAGACATCAGATTCATTTTGCAGCCTGCGCAGAAATACAGATTCACAGACTGCATTGAGTTGGAAAGGACCTTCCAGGGTCATCTTGTCCAACCAGTACAGTCAGCATGGACACCTCCAACTAGATCAGGCTGTCCAGGGCCACATGAAGTCTGATTTTGAATGTCTCCAGGGATGGGCCCTTGACCATATCCCAGGGCGACCTGTTCCAGTGTTTTACCACACACAGGCAAAAAGAGGCAGCATAATAACAGTAATGAAATCAACAATAATCACACTAATTAACAATTTCTTTCCATCTTGCAAACTCGGCAAGGAAGAGTTAAACCATTTTGTACCAATTATTGACTACGAAATCTGCAAATGATTGCATAAAATTTCCAAAATATGCCTGCAAGCTTCTATTATTGATGCGGTGCCCCAGGACATGCACATATGGATTTAATTGTCTAAAGTGTTTTATTAATTAAATTGCTATGATTTACCTCTCCCATGTTAGCATTTACAGTTTATGAAACAGCTCATAATTAGGAAATGACTATGTGGATGCTGCTTGTTTACTTTGCTAGCAATACATAATGGTGCCACATTCCTCTTTTCAACCCGCCCTCCCTGGCTACCTTTTTTCTAGCCCGATTAATAGGCAACCGCTGCTGGTGCGTTAAATTGCTTTTTGGGTATGGGTAGAAGGGAAGATAACTGTGGGGCTTACAGCTACTGCTGAAATATGCAGCATCCTTCTTCCTAGACTGGAAGCTTTCTCCAGAGCTCACAAGTTGATGGACATCTTACTCAGGTTGACCAGTAGACGGAGAGGGGTGATTGTGCCACTCTGCTCTGGTGAGACCTCATTTGGAGTACTGTGTTCAGCTATGGGATCCCAAACATAAGAGAGACGTGGCCCTGCTGGAGTGGGTCCAGAGGAGGGCCACAAAGATGACCAAAGGGCTGAAGCACCTCTCCTACAAAGACAGGCCAAAAGAATTGAGACTGTTCACACTGGAGAAGAGAAGGCTCCAGGGAGACCTTATAGCTACATTTCAATGTGTGAAGGTAGCGTCATATTAACCTCTCTAATTTGGGATGTCTAGCAAAGCCTGTTAGGTTTGGGAGCCCACTTGACCATAAGTGCTACACGCTCTGGTAAGTGAGCCATGTGCTTTCCACAAACTGCTAACAGAGGAAGGCTGGGAAAGGACTGTTTGAAAGGGCTTGTAGTGATAGGACAAGGGGTAATGGTTTGAAACTGCAGCAGGGTAGATTTAGGTTGGGCATTAGGAAGAAGTTCTTTACAATTAAGGTAGTGAAATACTGGAATGGATTGCCCAGAGATGTGGTTGAGGCCCCATTCCTGAAAACATTCAAGATCAAACTTGATGTAGCCCTGGGAAACCTGATCTGATTGGAAGTATCCCTACTGACTGCTGGGGGGTTGGACAAGATGACCTTTGGAGGTCCCTTCCAAACCAAATCTGTGAATTTGTGTATTTTGGATCTGTTTCAACAAGAAAAAAAAATAGGTACAAAATACCTGAGAATGCTGACTAAAATACTACTGTTCCCCTAGAGACAGACTTTCATATGACACAAATATTCCTTATTCTAGGCCGAACATCAATATCAATATTATGTTCAAACATCAATATCTGAGGCTGGTTTATTAAGTATGGCAGTACTCCTACTAGTACATTCCCAGTTATGGAAACAGAGACATTTCATAGGAGTTAGGATAATTCCTCCTGCATAAAACCAATGAAAGTGAGAAATTATTAAATAAACTCGTTCTTTTTCTATCATTTCCAAAGTTGCAGTGGACTGAAGATACAGACATAGCTTAGACTTGACTATCCTTAGGAAGTATAATCATAGAAACATAGAATGGTCTGGGTTGGAAGGGACCTCCAAAGGTTATGTAGTCCAACCCCCTTTGCAGTCAGCAGGGGCATCCTCAATTAGAAGATCAGGTTGCCCAGAGTCCTGTAGAGCCTCACCTTGAATATCTCCAGGGATGAGGCCTCAACTACGTCCCTGGGCAACCTATTCCAGTGTTCTGCTACCCTCATGGTAAAGAAATTGTTCTCTAAATCTGCTCTTCCCTAAGGTGAAGCCATTGCCCCTCATCCTGTCACTAGAGGCATTTGTAAACAGTCTTTTTCCATCCTTCTTGCAGACCCCCTTCAGGTACTGGAAGGTCATTATTAGGTCTTCCTGAAGTGCCCTCTTCTCCAGGCTGAACAATCCCAGCTCCCTCAGCCTGTCTTTGTAGCAGAGGTGTTCCAACTCCCTGATTACTTTTGTGGCCCTCCTCTGGACCTGTTCCATCAGGTCCATGTCCTTGCTGTATTAAGGCCTAATACTGGCTCAGTCCTTCTAATGTGCTTGTGAGAGTACTCAGGCCACACTAACTTGTTAGCTGTCGAGTCTCTTCATCTTTGACTTTTGAGTGACAGGAGAGTGATTTGAAGAAGCCTGATGTGAGTCTAGATCTTTGCTGTGAAGCTCAGGAGAGCTTCTCTGCATCCTGTGCTGGGTGCAGGACATGCTCTGTGCCAGCTCTTAACTTAATTTTTGTGCATCTCTGATTTTCAGAAGGTGGAAAAATGAGCAAAGTGATTATCCTCCTGTACTCTGCAATGATGAGGCCACATTTTGAATGTTAAATTTAGACCCCTCATTACAAGGATGTTAAAGTGCCAGAGCATGTCCAAAGAAGTGCAACAGAGCTGTAAAATGGTCTACAGAACAAGTGTTGTGAGGAACAGCTGAGAGAAATGGGGTTGTTTAGCCTGGAAAGAAAGGAGGCTGAGGGGAGATCTTCTTGTGCTCTGCTACTGCCTGAAAGGAAGTTGCAGTGAGGTGGATGTCAACCTCTTCTTCCAAGTAAGAAGCAATAGGACAAGAGGAAATGGCCTCAAGTTGTCTCAAGGGGGGCTTAAGTTGGAAATAAGGAAAATTTTCTTCCCTAAGAGGGTTGCCAAGCCCTGGAACAGGCTCCCAGGCAAGTGGTGGAGTCACCATCCCTGGTGGAATTTTAAAAGTGTGAATATGTGGTGCTGAGGGAAGTGGTTTGGTGGTGAGCTAGCAGTGCTGGGTTGACAGTTGGATTGTCTCTTCCAAGCAAAATAATTCTGTGATTCTATGAAGACCAAAGAGTCCTGTCATGTCTCACAAGTCCTTACACAGCAACTGCTGCCCCATGTAGAAATCCTTCTCTCCCCATTGACTACATCAGAAGCCTGGAAAGGTGTTGGAAATCTCACCTTCCCACCCTTGTAGTGCCAAAATTCCCTTTTTTCCACAGCTGGGAAGCTTTGGGTGGACACTGCCTAAACTTTGACACAGACAAATGCACAAAGTCACCCTTTTTGCCATCATCTGCATGCTTTAGGCATCCCACACCATAAGGTGATTTCATTAGGATTCCAACTAAGAGCCTGTAAAGAAGTATCTCTGATGCCCTTTTCCTTGTAAGTATTGTAACCTTTACAGGACTCAGAAAACCACTTAGTACCAGCACTTGGTGTAATATTTGGCTTCATGAGGGCAACAGCAGTAGATCTACTATAGTAATGAGCTTGCCTCTTTGTGATAACTCATCGAATTTAAAATGACAACATCAGTGCCAGCAGGCCATCTTCAAACCCCTGCCATCATTTTCAGTGTGTGTATGAGCCTTTCTGGACAGAACAATGAGTTGACAGCCTCTGGATGGTGCAGAGCTCTGCTTGATGGCTGTGACTGGCTGCTGTGTGTAAGAGCTGAAGTGTGCTCTAAGGCCCAAGACAGTCAAGTAGATTGGGTTCTGTCGATCTCTTTAGGTTATGGATAAAGTCCTTCAAGCAAAATTTTCTTCTCTCAGCTATGCCCTGTAGAATCCCTGGTTTTAAAAGATATTCCTTAAACTTCAAGAAATCAGGAGTGTGGCTTTTTCCCCATGCCTTTTGACATTTAAAGTACAACCAAAGCTGTGAAGTGCTGCATGTTGCTGTGGCCCTAAGTGTAAAACGAGCTCATCTGTTCGTGTGCAGGGCTAGAAATGCTCACTGAACTACAGAATCATGGAATCATTTTGGTTGGAAGAGACCTTTGAGATCATCAAGTTCAACTGTTCACCCAGCACTGCCAGGTCACCACTAAGCAACATCTCTCAGCACACCATCTGGCCTAGAAGGAACAAACTAAGTAGCCAGGGCCATGACTCCTCAGATGACGTCAATCATATCAGTCCTCTGGTGGTGTTAGGGTAGGGTATGGTGGCTGTGGGTCCATTGTGAAGCTTCTAGTGGACATAGCCACGTTCATCCATATTGACTTTGAGCTTTTCCTAAGTCATAAGAAGCAGAAGCAGAGCCTTTCTTCTGAGCCTCCACTTGAAAATTTGGCCCTGTAGATGCCAAGTAGACCCACATGTATGCTACAGTACCAGTAAGACTGCAGGATGTGTGGAAGTCACACTTGGCACCCATGAAAAGATAAATTTATGTCATTTTCCTTTTCCATTTGATCTCTCTTGACAGTATTAATCGGCCCCAAGTGACATATTTTATGATGGCCTTTTTTTTTATTAAGCACTAAGCAAAACCTGTATTTCTCCAGAGCATTCAGGGGCCACTGGTGTGAATTTGTCATTAACATGCTAAAGAGTTCTGCTCCAAGAAGAGTGTGACCTGTTCGTTTGTATGTTAATAGAGCCTGAGTACAGGAAGATGGGAAGGCAGTCTTCCACTGGGCAGAGGCTGCTCTGGAGAGCAATGCAAAGGCCTCCTGTGAAGAAATAATAATAATTGTTATTATTACTACCTTTCCATTTTTATAGTGTCTTTTATTGAAACAACTCCAAGTGCCCTGCAAATTAATTTGGCCTCACAGCAATAAAGGGAACCAGCATCACCTATTGAGCTGTTGTAGAGACTGACCTGGTCTAGGTGGAGAGAGAGATTTGCCATAAACTTTCTGTGAACACAAGAGGAGTGCCATGGATAGATGCTGGAGTCCTGATAAGTATTTCCCTGCTGCTGGACAAAGAAGTGCTTAGGAGACCAAGAAGGAAATTTCACATCAGTAAAATGTCAGTATTAGTTATTATTTTTCAGTCTGGGTTGCTGAAATCAGTTCCAGTATAAACACAGATGTAAAAGTGCTCTGTTTTTCAGGGACTGTGATCACACAGAGCTGAAGCTCTTATATCTAGGCAGCTCATTATAAATATAGATACCTGGCTGGATTTCCATTACCTGTGATGCTGAACTTCCAACAGCTGGAAGCTGGAAGTTGGAAGTTCAGCATCACAGATACTGGAAGTTGTGTTCCTCACTGTGAGGTCACAGAACTTTAGAGGTTGGAAGGGACCTCCAGAGATCATCGAGTCCAGCCCCTCTGCCAAGGCAGAATCCTTTAGGGTAGTTTGCACAGGAATGCATCCAGGCAGAGCAGCCTATACCAGTGCTCTGTCACCCTCACTGTAAAGAAGGTTCTCCTCATATTGAGGTGAAACCTTCTGTATTCCAGTTTGTAGCCATTGCTCCTTGTCTTGTTGCTGCTGACCAGCAAAACCAGATTGGCTCCATCCACTTGACACCCTCAGATATTTGTAGACATTGATCAGATCTCTCAGTCTTCTCTCCTTCAGACTAAACAGCCTTGGGTTTCTCAGTCTCTCTTTGTAGGCAAGATGCTCAAGTCCCACAATCATCCTCATGGCTCTCCACTGGACTCTTTCCAGCAGGTCCCTGTCTTTCCTGAACTGGGGAGCCCAAAACTGGACACAGTATTCCAAGTGTGGTCTCACCAGGGCAGAGTAGAGGGTATGAAGAACCTCTCTAGACCTGCTGGACATGCTTTTCCCAATGCACCCCTATTCTCTCAGCCTGTCTTCACAGGAGAGGTTCTCTAGCCCTCCTATCATCTTTGTGGCCTTCCCTGGACCCACTCTAACAGTTCCATGTCCTTCTTGTGTTAAGGGCTCCAGGGCTGGACACAACACTGCAGATGGGATTGTATCAAAATCGGCAACACACTGCTAATACCAATAACCCAACTCAGAAGTGGCAGATCGGCTATGGGAAAGTCAGCATTAGCTCCCAGAAACACTTATGTCCTGCTTCCAAAGGGCAACAGTAAGAGAAATGATAAAATAATTTGGTAAAAGAATTAATTAGAGTTAGATGAGGGTTACAGGTCGCTCTGGAAATTACCTATCAGGTAGAGCTAACTGAAGTCTAGAGATGTATGTTTCTTGTAGGTTGCATGAAACTGTTTCCTTAGTTATATTTTTTCCTGAAAAACATACGGGTTTACATTATTTAAATAGGACCAACTCAAGCAGCCAGGTTTTCACCTTGTTTAAAATGGAAAAAACCCTGCAAAATCCCTGCCTGTCGTGGGATCACAGGGTGATATGGGAGCACTGTTAAGTGGGGGGAGGATAAAATCCCAACAAACAGCAAAGAGGAAGAAACAGGGAATGTTTAACATTCAGAATTTGTCCACAGCTGATAATTTATTGGAACTCATCTGTAACAAGGCCTGGCACTGATTTATAAGTTGATTTGAAAAATAAATAAAAGTGATAGAAACCTGCATTCGGTTTTAATGATAGACTGTTGCAGCGTGAAAAGTAAGGATATGAAACATTGCAAGGAAATTAGATATTATGCCCTGAAGACAACTGCAGCTACCAGCCCATTAATTGTTAGATATTTATTATTAAAAATTTCTTTTCATGAGTGACTGCAGAATATTTGCGCTCTTCAAGTTGTTGAGTTCTGACATGAATGAGGTGAATGGAGCTCATTTTTCCTTCCCTCTGTGTATGTTTGTGGAGCTAAGGTAGCTGACCCAAAAAAGTGATGAATCTTCCCTGCACAAACACAAAGTGCTGCCTCTGGATTGATGCGGAATGGAATAATGAATGTTGGGAGGTTTGTTCCTGTGCCGAATTTCAATAGCAAGAGGCTTGGCAGTGCTTGGAAACAAGGTTCTCTGTAGGGTGGATGTGATGCTGAGGGATATGGTTTAGTGGTGATCTGGCAGTGTGGGGTTGACAGTTGGACTGGATCTTAAAAGTCCCTTCCAACCCAAACTGTGCCATCCCATCTCCAAAGAGCTCAGACAGTTTGCCCAGATGGCATATCCTGGGTGCTCCCAGAGCTAATGCAAGTAACCAGTGAAAACCAGCAGTGGATATTTGACAAAGGAAAAAAAGTGTCATTCAGAGAAGTGCTCTACAGCTCTTGGCAATCTGAGGCATTGTATCATGCCTTAAAAGTACAGAGGAGAGATTCAATCTATTCTGAAACAAAATTACTTCAGAGAAAAGAGTTACTGAGGGAGCTGGGGCTGGTTAGTTTGAAAAAGAGGAGGGGAAGGCCTCATCGGTCTCTACTGCTACCTGAAAGGAGGTTGTCGAGAGGTTGGTGCTGGTCTCTTCTCACAGGTAGTTAATGACAGGACAAGAGGAAATGGCCTCAAGCTGCCACTGGGTAGGTTTAGACTGGATATTAGGAAATTTTTTTTCGCAGCAAGGGTCATCAAGCGCTGGAATGGGCTGCCCAGGGAAGTGGTGGGGTCACCAACCCTGGATGCATTTTAAAAGTTGTCTGGATGTGGTAGATGGGGATACTGTTTAGGGTAAACCTTGTAGAGTAGGGATATCCGTTGGACCTGGTGATGCAGAGGGTCTTTTCCAACCTGAATGTTTCTGTGAAAGACAAAATCATCTAATATGTCCTCCTAAATCTCCACCCTCAGCTTACACAACAGCCAGTTTTGCTGATCCTTTGAGCAAGCAATATCTCATGGAAAGAGCATGCAGAGGACTGAGGCATGGCAGAGAGAGCTGTGTTTCTGCACACCAGCTGCTACATGGACCTGCTTGGTGAGTGTAAGCGCTGAGCTAACTGGAGAAATACAGACAATAATAGACCTTTTATTTCCAAAGCACTTTGTGGACAGCTAACCACAGAATGGTGGGGGTGGAAGGAACTGCTGGAGATTATCTAGTCCAACCCCCCTGCTAGAGCAGGTCATCCAGAGCAGGTTGTCTAGATTCACAAAGTCCAGGTGGGTTTGGAATCTCTCCAGAGAAGGAGACTCCACAGCGTGTCTGGGTAGCCTGGTCCAGTGCTCCGGCACCTTGGAATCCTAGAATGGTTTAGGTTGGAAGGGACCTTAAAAATCATCTAGATCCAACCTCCTGCCATAGACAGGGACACCTCCCACTAGAACAGGTCACTCAAGGCCTCATCCAGCCTGGCTTTGAACACCTTCAGGGAGGGAGCATCCACAACCTCCCTGGGCAACCTGTGCCAGTGTCTCACCACCCTTACTGGAAAGAACTTCCTCCTAACATCTAATTTAAATCTCCCCTCTGCTGGTTTAGACCCATTACTCCTCATCCCGTCATTACAAAACCTTGTAAATAGTCCCTCCTCAGCCCTCCTGTAGGCCTCTTTCAGATACTGGAATGCTACTACAAGGTCTTCTTGAAGCCTTCTCTTCTCCAGGCTGCAGAGCCCCAACTCTCATAGCCTGTCCTCATAGCAGAGCTGCTCCAAGCCCTCTGAGCATCTTGGTGGCCCTCCTCTTGACTTCTTCCAATGGTTAGATGCCCTTCTTGTGTTGGGGACTCCAGAACTGTACACAGTACTCCAGGTGGGGTCTGGTGAGAGCAGAGTGAATGGGGAGAAAGAGCCAGGGAGGGAGAAGTATGGGGTTTTATTGAATGGTCATTATTTTCAGCAGTATCTGCAGTTATAAGGCATTGCACAAATACATGAAGAGAAACAATCCCTATCCCAATCAGCCTGTGATTCACCTGGCTCAGATTTTGCTAGGAGTTAAATAATATGATGTATTTATAATAATGAAGTATGCTAATAATGTGGCTACAGAGGAGGAAGATCAGATCTGAAAACTTTGATACTTAGATCATGTGAAGCAAACATTAACGGTCAGCTTGTACAGTGCTCGGATCGTGAGAGGTGACTCCTGACCCTATTATAAGCAAAACAATACAGACATCCACGGTCCTCTTCTCCCTTCCAGTTCTGTAGGGCAGTGTCAGAGACTGAGATAAACAGTTAAGTCCCAACATCTGTGATGGTTTGGGAGTTACCTGCCTCCCCACACTTTGTAAAATGACCCAGACTGGAACTCAGCCAGCTGGAAGTTAAGGACTGAAGCTCTATTTACAGCTCAGCACAATGTACAAGCAGAGAGATACACAATAGACAGGAATA
>VWZE01015702.1:896499-953014 GCA_013396675.1 Eubucco bourcierii
AGGGGGTTGGAACTAGATGATCCTTGAGGTCCCTTCCAACCTTACCATTCTATGATTCTATGATTCTATGATTCTATAGTGTAATTTTCTCTATTAAAATATTCCAATTAGCCTCAAACCAGCACAACATCTCAGAAAAAAAACTTGTTTTGAGCTAAACTTCTGAGAAATGCTAAGTCAACATCCTGTTTGTACTCACTGTCCTGAAAATCCCCTCCTGCATGAGCTCAGACCCCCAAGAGCACCCCAATATGCAACAACTGGACAAGAAACCAACTGCAGAATGCAGAGTGAACTTGTGCATGCTACCATGGGGCCACCTGCCCGACCGCTCAGCTTGCGTGGGCTAAAAGACCATTCTGGACCACCACACCTGGAACTCAGCTCTTGTCACCTAACACATGAAGGAGGTGAAGGCTTCCTGTTGTGACAGGTGATGCTGATTCTGACTCAACTGCAGTCTGGCAGCTCCTGGTTTATCAACAGCAGTGACCGTTTTGGAGAAACCAACCAGACACAGGGGGCTCAACTCTGGAAACCCTCTACCACACTGAGCATGCCCAACACCACTGGACAGGGGGCCTGGCTAAGCAAATCACTCCTGGAAAATGCTAAGTGGTTCTCAGAAAAAGGTCAATATTCAGTGAGGCAGCCAGGGAAAAGAAGAGAAGCTCTGACTTGCAGATGGAACGTTCCCCACCCACTATTTTCAAACGAACTTTCGGGATGCTGAATGACTCCATGGTGACCACTCCTCTCTCTCTGCATGGGGGCATTTCTTTCTTTCCTTTCTCTTTTCTCCCCCCTGCCTCTCTTACTTTCTCCCTCTCCCTATCCCCATGTAAGCCATGTGAATGCAATGAAGCCAGCCTATGCATTTGACACCATTTATGCCTTAATTCTGTGCCCGAGAATCTGAACCTCCCATACCTGTGATTCCTCGGGACTGGGACAGGGAGCTTATCCCTATTTTCCCATTCTCATTTCACTTGGAAAACCATATCTCTAAGGCCACATGCACTATACAAACAAGGTTTCCAAAAGCAGGGTTGTGTTCAGCTCACAGTAAAAGGTATCTGTGACTTCATTTGTCCTTGGGATGTGAGCATTTCGTTCTCCATAATGAAATACAACTCCCTCTACATTCCTCCTCTTTCCTTGCAAGTATCTCCTTGGCTTTTCAGGCCACTAACTTCCTTTTCAGAATGCAGACGTGAGGAAGAGGAACGTTTTAGGCAGTGCAAAGACAGGCAGCTATTAAAGAAGATTCACAGTTATAGGCAAATATGTTAATGGTGGGGTTAGCTCTTGAAATGAGAATTTATAACATGCCTTAACCTAATCCCTCATTAAGATAATTTATTCCCACCCTCAAGGTCTCGCATCACAGCTAGCACAAGGCAAATAATTAGTAACAAACAATTCATTTGATCAATTCCAGCTCCTCTTTTTTTAATGAATTGTCATCTAATGTAGCACAATTTTCTCCGATATATTTGTAATTCAACATTTTTTTGGCCAATTTTTGTGATGAATTTGTAGCCTGTTTATCCAGGAGGAGCTGGGGGGCTCAGTGGGAGCTAGTCAAGTCATTCTGAGTGGATGCAGAAGTCGTGGCATCATTGTGTGCTCTATTTGGAAAATAGGATGCGCAGATCAATTTCACTTTGTGAACGCTCAAACTTGAACATTACTCACATTTAGACATTATTTCCCCCAAACTGGGTACATAAACATTAAAATCCATTACTCAGTATCACAGAATCCCAGCATGGTGGGCCCTGGAAGGGACTGCTGGAGATCATCTAGTCAAACCCTTTGCTAAAGCAGGGCCACTCAGAGCAAGTTAACCAGGATTGTGTCCCAGCAGGTTTGGAATCTCTCCAGAGAAGGAGACTCCACAACCTCTCTGGGAAGCCTGTTCCAGTGCTCTGGCACCCTCACAAGAAAGATTTTTTTTTTTTTTTACTCATGTTCATGTGGAACTTCCTGGTTTGGAGTTTGTGCCTGCTGCCCCTTGTCCTGTTGCTGGGAACCACTGAAAAGAGGTGGCCCCATTCTCTTGCTCACTTCCCTCCAGGCGCTGACAAGCACAATCTTCTCCAGGCCTCCTAGCTGAGGATGGGAGTTCTTTGCTTTGGGGTCATGTTGCCCAACAGACTTACAGCTTCTTTTGTAGCCAGGAGGAAAAAAGACCTACTTCTAGCTTTGTGCTGTGAGAGAGAATCCTTGCATAGAACAGGCTGCAATTAAGGTGTGCTAATTAAAGCAGCCTTGAGAAGCTACCACATAAAAAGCATCTGTTGATGAAGTATCCCAACACGAAGTACTGACTAAGCTCTTTGCTCAACTGCCCTTCTGCCTACTGTGGAGAAACCTGTGAGAGTCTTCTTAGTAAATGTGGCATCCAGAGGCCTGAAAGGCTATGAAATGAATTGGGGTCTCTGACACAACCCTATCTGGGCCACCACAGCAGCCCTGGAAGGTATTTTCGAAGTACATTTTTCATGTTATATCAGCCAAAATGAGAGCAGTTATCAAGCTAATGAAATTCTTACATCTTTGTCAGCTGATGGGAATAAAGCCATGGCAATGACAACTCCTAAGGCAGCAGCATAAAGACACCAACCAGCAGTGCAACCTGTAGAACAAAGGAGGAGATATCCTTTGGGATTTGCTGCACTTGGGGAACAACAGAGAACCATACAGAGAATGTGAATAGAGCTCATCCTCACCTGGGCCATAAAGAAACACAAAACTTTAACTATTCAATGGCAAAGAGGCATTTTACCTTCTCAAAGTGAGCACTTTAAAACCAATGCTGTTTCCTCCAGTGTTTGCATGTCTGGATGCAGGGCAGAGAAAATGTGTTGGGGATTGGGGCAGGGTAGGGGTAAAGTGGCAAAATGTACTATTCTGGCTGAGGATAGTTAAAACTTCCCCATAAACTTTATGTTCTGTGCATTACACTGTCAAAAGCCGAACCTAATTTTCATTTAGCTCAAGACTTTCCTTAAGATAAACTATTAAAAAAATTTGCTAATTAAGAAACTCAAAGTACTAGCACTTAATATTCGTAATGAAGACACTATTAAAAAATGACACCCCCCCATTCCTGCAGTCCTCTACTCTAAAACTAAAGTCTAGAGTAAAAGTAAAGAAAAAACCGAGCTCATATTTTGACATCTTACTTTCCCTCCTTTTCTTGTTTTAGAGGACTTTCAGAGCAGCCAGATGGGTTATACAGGACCTGTATTTTATCCACATAGAGATGCAGTCTTCACCTCCTGCTAAACTGCCATCCCAGTGTTACTTCGGAGAAGCAACAGAAGCGTAAGGACATGCAAACAGTGAAACTGACCAGAGTAACTTGTAAATGTGTGGATTCCATTCTGTCCTGTAAAACTGCTGTGGTATAATGCATGTGTTATAGAAAACTTAATTCATAGAATCATGGAATGGGCTGGGCTGGAAGGGACCTCCAAAGGTCATCTAGTCCAACCCCTTTGCAGTCAGCAGGGACATCCTCAACTAGATCATAGAATCATAGAATCATAGAATCATAGAATAGTAAGGTTGGAAGGGACCTCAAGGATCATCTAGTTCCAACCCCCTGCCATAGGCAGGGACACCTCCCACTAGTACAGGTTACTCAAGGCCTCATCCAATCTGGCCTTGAACCCATCCAGGGAGGGAGCATCCACAACCTCCCTGGGCAACCTGTTCCAGTGCCTCACCACCCTTACTGTAAAGAACTTCCTCCTAACATCTAGTCTAAATCTCCCCTCTGCCAGTTTAAGCCCATTGCCCCTTGTCCTGTCATTGCAGGACCTTGTAAATAATCCTTCCCCAGCCTTCCTGTAGGCCCCCTTCAGATACTGGAAGGCTACTATCAGGTCCCCTCGANGGGATTGTGCCTACCCAGGTGCAGGACCTTACACTTACACAGATCATGTTGCCCAGAGCCCTGTCAAGCCTCACCTTAAATATCTCCAGGGATAGGGCCCCAACTACCTCCCTGGACAAGCTGTTCCAGTGTTCCACCACCCTCATAGTAAAGAACTTGCTCCTAACATCCAGTCTAAATCTGCTCTTCTCCAGTTTGAATCCATTGCTCCTCAACCTATCACCACAGACCTTTGTAAACAGTCTCTCTCCAGCCTCTTGTAAGTCCCCTTCAAGTACTGGAAGGCTGTTATTAGGTCTCCCTGGAGCTTGCTCTTCTCCAGGCTGAATAACATCAGCAGCCTCAGCCTGTCCTCATACTATAGCTGCTCCAGCTCCCTTATTTTCTTGGCCCTTCTCTGAACCTGCTCCCTCAGGTCCATGTCCTTCCTATACTGAGGGCTGCATTCTTCTAATCTAACTTCTCTACTAATGTGGTGGAATAGTGTCCCTCCATCTTTTCACCCTCATATTTGAACCTACTCCTGTAATTTACTATTGTCTCTGACAATATTAAAGACTCCTCAAGGAAGGGGACTGAAAGAGACTACAGCAGCCAAGACTGGTCTGGTAACTAGACCCCTGGATAAAAGTCTCCTATGCCAGTACTTACTTGTCAGTCTGGTTCTTTGTTTCTTTTGGCTTTTTAATGGTATCAGGAAGTAAAAATCTAACATCTCATCTTGCATCAAACAGTATTTTCCTAGGATCACAGAACGTTTCTTCCAACCGAGGTAATTTAATAGCAAATCCAACTCTTAACCCAGTAGTGCCAGGTCACCAGTAAATCTTGTCCCTCAGAACCATTAATTACACATCTTTTAAATCCCTCCAGGGATGGGGACTCTGACACTTCCCTGGGAAACCTCTTTTAGGGCTTGACAACCCTTTCAGGGAAGAAATTTTTCCTTATGCCCAACTCAAACATCCACTGGGACAACTTGAGGCCATTTCCTCTTGTGCTATTGCTTGTTATTTGGGAGAAGAGGCTGACCCACAACTACCTCCGATGTCCTTTTAGGGAGTTGTAGAGAGTAGGAGGGACTCTCCACAACCTCCTTTTCTCCAGGCTAAACGACCTCAGTTCCCTCAGCCACTCCTCATAAGATGTATTCTCTAGACCCTTCTCCAGTGTTGTTCTTTTTCTTTGGATATGCTCCAGAACCTCGATGTAATTCTTGCAGCAAGGGGTTCTAAAACTGAACCAAATATTAAAGTTGTAGTCTCATCAGCACTAAGTACAAAGGAAACTTTTCATTAACTGCAATTTGTTTTCATTTGTTTTCCTTGTCATTTGTTTCCCTTTGTCATTTGTTTCCCTTGTGCCTTTCCTAACACCAAAATGTTCCCTGCATGCTCCCTGAGGATTAAATCTGCCCTTGGTCCATGCCAAATATTATACACAAAGTGCTCCAGTTCGGCTGTTGAGTTGGAATGAGTTTAAATCACTGAAACTCAGTGCCAAGGGGAAGCTGATTGATCTCCTTTTGCAGTAGTCTGTGTTTTGGCTTTTCAAGAATTTCTGCAAATCTCCACTTGTATTCACAGTTTCTTTTGAAATGATTAATTGTTGTTAGTTATTCCATATAAACCCTGAATTTCAAGCCAGTTAAGCATAGGAGCTCATGGTAGTGCTCTGTCTTTCACTTAGAAGGAAATGTCTCAGATACTTCTTTTTTCTTCAGGGAAGACACTCTGTTTTGGCAAAACAGAAGCAGCACCAGTTCCTCTGTTTCAACAAGAAATCCCCAGGAGATGGGATTTTGTTATTTTGAGGTTTCTGCTTTCCTCTGAAACCCAAGTAGCAGTTACAGTCTTCTTGCAGTGGTTCCTGCTGCCCATGTATCAACAGGCTTTAGGGTACATTATGCATCACAGAGTTTGATGGAATTTTCAGGAATTTCTAGCTGTTGCACTTCTTGCAAAGCAACAATATAGAAAACTGTGTAGAATCAGAGCAGAACTTTATTAATCCATAGTTTAGAAAAAATAATCTGCAATTCGTTGTGTCAGCCAGAGACTTCTTAAGAACAAATCTAATGAAGTCACTTGGTTGCTTTTGGGTACATTACAGAGGCAAAGAGACTGAACACAGGTAAGAGTCATAAGCATCAGTTTCTTCACACAGTCAAAGGAAATCAACTACCTACACACACTTACTGAGAGGTCACAGAGCCAGAATGCAAGTCACACACCAACCAACAAGAAATTACAGAACCCCAGCATGGTGGCTGTTGGATGAGACCTCCAGGGATCATCTAAGTCCAACACCCTTGCTAAAGCAGGGTCATCCAGAGTACCTTGCCAAGGATCACAATGTCCAGGTGGGTTTGGAATCTCTTTGGAGGAGACTCCTCTGGGCAGCATGTTCCACTGCTCTGGCATCTTCACAGGAAAGAGCTTTTTTCTCATGTTCAGACGGAGCTTCTGTGTCCCAATTTGTGCCTGCTGCCCCTTGCCCTGTTGCTGGGTACTACTGAACCCAGTCTGGCCCCATCCTCTAGTTACATTACCCAGTTAGTTAGGAAAATTTCTCAGTAAGGCAATATACAAGTAGAAATTCACATTCCATATCAAAGAGAGGGTATGTTTACCCCTATGGCAGTGTGCAGCTCACAAGCTACTGGAACTGGTGTTTGGATAGTTGGATATTAACAGACTCTACAAGCAAGACTCTATGAGTTTTCTCCATCTTTTCTTGTACACAGAGTTCATAGAACTGTTTGGTTTGAAGGGACCTTAAAGATCATCTAGCTCAAATGCCCAACACCACCTCCTAGACCAGGTTGCTCAAGGCCCCATCCAGCCTGGCTTTGAATGCTTCCAGGGTTGGAGCCTCCACAACTTCTCTGGGCAATCTGTTGCAGTGCCTTGCCACCATCACAGGGAAGGTTCTGAGGCTACATGTGTATTGAAGGGGGGACAGGGCTGCATCTCTCCCTTCAGTCCCAGATTTACTCTGGATGGCTGCAAACTGTAACAGTTAAGGTCATAGTCACATGGACGTTACCTGTGATCTTACACTGTCAGCTGCTCCACAGGTACAACCTTTTGGCTCAGTAAGACAATTTAAGTTTTTCTTTCAGTGACAACTGTGCCTACACAGGCAGCTTCTACTGACTTTACTGTGTGGCAGCCTTCTGAAATGTGAGAAATGTGTGGACACCAAGTTTTAGGTGTCAATCAGCCATTTAAAGGAGCAAAATGTTTACTAATTTTTGGGGTCTTAATTGTTTTCAGTGGCTCAAAAGGATAATGAAACAATATCCTACAAACACTCCAGAAAGTCACAGCCACCATAGTGAAGGGAATGCAAAATGACAGAGAAATTATTTTTCCCAGTCTAAAACCACTAACCAGGACACCAAGTTTTTAACTGGTATTGTCCAGTTTGACTACAGGAATGGAATAACAGAAAGGGTGGAGGCAGAAGAGCAAATATGGAGACAGAACTATGAGCAATCTAGCATGGGTTGCTCCTCTGACTGAAAGGACCTACTGTAGCACCTTCATCCATGTCTTTCTTGTAGTGAGGTCACCAAGACTGAACCCAAGGTCTGGCCTCACCAGTGCTAAGTACAGGGAGAGAATCCCTGCCTTACTCCTGCTGCCCACACTGTTCCTGATGCAGGCCAAGATGCTGTTGGCCTTCTTAGCCACCTGGACACATGCTGGCTCATCTTCTGCCAGCTGCTGACCAGCACCCCCAGATCCTCTTCTGTGGGGCAGCCTTGCAGCCACTCACCGAGTTGCTGTGACCCAAGTGCAGGATCTGACACTTAGGAGGAGATTATACTGAAGCTGTTTAACAATGCAAAATTTACCAAGTCTAAGACAGTCAGTTCAAGCTGCCTTTACCTATGCACCTGTGGATCCAAAAGATTCAGGCAGGAACTGCTTTCTTCCCTGTCAAGCATGATTGCTTAATCCCAGGCTGCTTTAATCCCAGGAAAAATGGGATTTGCAAGCCGAGTTTGCACAGCCAGGCATGACTCATTTGTTAAGAATAATGAGTCCAGGGAAATCAGGTGTAACTCACACTAAGCATTAGCTACTTTTAGATCTGTTGTTACCTAGGTAGCAATGTACAATTTGAGGTTTTTGCTAAACCCAAGGGTGGTGATCTGACCTAACATCAGGAACACAGTCTTCATTTGAAGAGGCCAAGCACTCAGGTTTTACTAACAGCTGCACTGCACAGGGTGGTGTAAACCAGGGATAGAACTGTACCAGCGGTTAGCTTGAACTGCTTCTTAAGGGCAATCTTTATTTTATTCTTCACTAAAATGATTTTCCAGTACCAAAATTTGGATAGTACACAAAATAAATAATCCTAACTTTGGGCTTGAGCAAGGAAAGATTAAAGGGATGTTACAGCCTAAAGAGCTTAAATTCTGCTTAGTCACTGCCTGAAGCTTGTATGAACTCTGCTTTATGCACAAAAACCTTTCAGGGACCTCAAATCCTCTTTGTGGACACAGAATCATAGAACAGTTTGGGTTGGAAGGGACCTTTAAAGGTCACTCAGTCCAACCCCCACTGCAGCAAGCAGGGACATCAATTGGATTGGGTTGCTCAAAGTCCCCTCTAACCTGACCTGGAATATTTCCAGAGATGGGGCATCTACCACCTCTCAGGGCAACAGGGGCCAGCATCTCACCACATCCAGTGTAAGCAATTTCTTCCTTTGATCTAGTTTAGATCTCTCTTCTTTCAGTTGAAAACCATCATCACCCTTTGTCCTGTCACAACAGACCCTGCTACAAAGTCTGTCCCCATCTTTCTTACAGGCCCCACTGAAGTACTGAAGGGCTGTAATAAAGTCTCCCCGGAGCTGTCTCTCTCCAGGTCGAACAGCCCCAATTCTTACAGCTCTTCTTCCTAGGAGAGATGCTCCAGGTTGTTCACTATCTTTGTGTCCCTTTGCTGGGCTCTCTCTTGTAGCTCCATATCTCTCTCATCCTGAGTAGCCCAGAACTAAACTTCTGTGGCACTACTTCTGTAAGGAAAAGCCCAAGGTAAAACTTTACACTTAAAAAAAAATGAAAAGAAGAAGTGTAAAACTGAGAAAGTGAACAAAGAAATGACTACTCAGCCATCCACAAGTGTAGAGAAGCAATACACGACTATCACACCTCAAGGAAAAAAAAAGGAGGAATTGGGCCAGGTGTCAAAAAGAAGCATGAAGTCAGCATTGTATTGTAAACTGAGTGCTTGTGCAGGAATCTTCTTTATTGTGTCACTGGATTTGCTTCTCTACAAGTGAATGGCAAAGATACAGATCCAGCAGGACACCATTAAGCACAATTCCTCGCGTTTTGACAACTCCTCACAGTTTCCCAGTGGCAGCAGCTTTTGACCAGTTGCAAGGTGAACTTCAGTTTGGACCAGTCACCTGCAAGTGAAGGACATTATGGATCTCTGATGATTGCTGCTCCCTCTGGCTTCTTTCCACAGCAGTGTTCACAGAGAACAGAACAAATCTAGGCAGTGTGCACACAAAAAGACGCTTCACACAAAACACAGGAAGCCCATTTTATGCCTGTCTTAATGCCACTTTAAATTATGCTAGGATAAAACATAAAACATTTAATTACAATTTAACATCTCTAATACTGGGGTAAAAAAAAAAAATAATTGAGCTTACATCGGTACTGCTTTGTTTCAGGTACAGAAAGGCTGTGTTGGATTTGGGACACAGAGTAACTAACAGTTCTAACATTTTCTCCTTGCTTATCAGACTTACTAAGACAACTTTGGCAAAGTTACCATCTCTGCTTCATCAGTGAAATGGAGACAGGACTTTTTCTGCCTCATAGGCAAGGCTGAAATTAATCTCTGTAAGCTGCCTGGTCAGGAATTTTGTATTAAATATTAAAATTAACATAAAGATTTAAAAGGAGGTGAAATGTAAAAGATAAAAAAAAAAAAAACCCACAACCTTCCACTAACAAATTCAGAGCTATTACCTAAAGCATATATAAAATCCCTCCAGGAAAAAAAAAAAAAGGTATGAAACCATGTAATTATTTCTCTAACTTGTGAAGTTTACTTATCATTTCCTGCCCTTTAGAGCATCTACACAACTCAACACCTCTTTTCAGAACAGTAAATAAGACAAAAAGTTTCTGCAACTGAACAAGAAGTGGTCAAACACAAGGGAATGCCTTGTGTGTGCCTGGCAGCACAGGAAGCAGAAAGAAGAGAAATGATTAAGACAAACCAGGTTAGTAAGGAAGGCACTTATTAAAGAAAAAAAAAGAGCACTTGCAATAATTTATTTCCTCTTCCTTTAGTTCTCAAAGGCAAAAAAGAGAGAAGAGAGATTTTCTTGGAAGATGGAATGAGGTCAAGGAGTTAACTCATACATGCACTCATCAAGACCTTGCCAAAAATAATGGAAAGTATAAAAGGCAAGATTTTTTTTTTTACCTTGGAGAAAAAAGGATTTAAAAGAATTACTCAATCATAAGTGATATGAAGCAGAGAATACAGAATGTGACCAGTCTGAAACAGTAAAATTTCAGCCCTTATATACAGGAATAGAAACATGTGACAATCCACAGTGTATCAACAGCACATTAAAAAGGAGCCAGGATCCAAAAGTAGTAAGACAAATAAGGATTTAGGGAAGGTAAGTAGGAATAGTGTATGTCTGCTCAGCACTGGTGAGGCCACACTTTTAGTACTGTGTTCAGTTTTGGGCACCTTACTATAAAACACTGAGGTGCTGAAGTGGGTCCAGAGAAGGGCGGTGAAGCTGGTGAAGGATCTGGAGAACAGGTCTTCTGAGGATGGGCTGAGGGAACTCAGGTTGTGTAGCCTGCAGAAAAGGAGGCTGAGGGGAGACCCCCTTGCTCCCTACAATTCCCTAAAAGAAGGTTAGACTAGAATGAGGTGGGTGTTGGTCTCCTCTCCCTAGTAAGAAGTGATAGGATATGGGAAAATTGTCTCTCATTGCACCAGTGAAGGTTTATGTTGGACATTAGAAGAAACTGAATGGATCATCAAACACTGGAACAGGCTCCCTGGGAAGATGGTTGAATCTGCATCCCTGGAGGTGTTTGAAAGACACAAAGAAGTGGTATTGAGGGACATGGTTTAGTACCAGACTTTGTAGTTAGATAATGGTTGCAATTGATGATCTTAAAAGTCTTTTCCAACTGAAACAATTCCGTGATTGTAAGTTTTAGGTTAAAATGTTTTGTAAATTCAAAGCCCATAAGTGGTAAAACAAGATGAAGACAAGCAGTAAGGAAACAGTGTAGGTTTGGGGAGGACAGAGCATCAGTTCTTCCACACTTCCATTCAAGGTATCCAACCAATTAGCAGGCTGATGGCACTGACACACTGAAACACTGAAGAAATCTACTGCACAGCCAATTGCTTCAGCATTCCAGTGTGCCAAAGAAAAGCAAAGATGTGATGTGAAAGGAACTCTAAATGCACACTAATTGAGGAAAGCAGAGTTCCATCTGTTCTCCAAAGGACAAAAAAGTAAAGAGTGTCACAGAGGTAAGTGATTGACACCAAGGGAGACCTTGAGCATCCTTAAATGTTAGTGTGAATTTAATCCCATCATAACTCACTCATATCATAGTTTTCCTGTAGAGGAAGTTATATAGTACAAGAATAAGAAGCAACTAATTGATGTTGTATCAAGATAATCAATTTTATGGTGACAGAATTAATGCTGTTTCCATAGTTTCATGATGCTTAGTGTTGAGCCCAGGAGGCAAGAAGTATAAAATGCAACAGTTATTACAATCAGGCTACACAGCAGCCATAGGAAGGGTTAATAACCCTAAGTGCTCTTATAGGTGAAATAAAGAATTTAGTCACTTTGTGGCCAAGCCCCTGTTCATATTTCTCAGAGAACACAAACCCAGTGCACATATACAGTACAGAAGATCCTGTATCAATATTTTTAGTGAGAACACTTGGAGGTTTGTTACTGTTACCTCCAGAATTTTGCTTTTTATTCTGCCTTAATCTGCCAAATGTTAGTCTTTCATATTCTACACTCATACTACTTGTAAAAAATCAGTATAATGAGTAAAGATATAAAGGTTTTGTTAGTTTTAGGCCTAGAGATTACACTCCAGGATTTTGTTCAGAGAATTCAGTGCTGAATTACAAGTGGAATTTCAGAAATCATTTTTTTCTAGTTGTGAGACTGTGGGTGAAAATGTAAGAGGTCTTCAGGATGAGAGATCTTGTCTAATAGACAATGATCTGTAAAGAAAACCGAGTAGTAAAGGAATCTGCCACCCAGAGTCTCTCTTTTGTTGCCAAATTTGGGACTTTTCCTAAATTAAGCAATTTGGAAAAGAGGGACAATGTTTTGTGGCTGAAACAGTAATAGCCACTTTGGAAGGTTACACCTGGTGTTGCCTTGTAGATGATTCTACAGAAGTGACCCAAACCACATGGAGCAATTCAATGCAATTCACTGAAATAAAGGTTTTCTTAATGCCTCAATGAAGCATGAAACTCTGCAGAACGTGACAGGTAGCAAATCATGAACTACTCTCTCTTGTGGGTGCATCTTCTTTAACACACTTACATGTTGTTAGCAAGTGCTAGACTTACCTTGTAAAACAAAAATCTGGCTCTTAAATTTATGCTATACCTGTGTTTGTGTCTAAAAATACCTCATTGCTGTCTACAGCTACCTGAAAGGATGTTGTGAAGAGGTTGGTGCTGGTCTCTCCTCACAGGTAGCTAGTGATAGAACAAGAGGAAATGGCCTCAAGCTGCCACTGGGTAAGTTTAGACTGGATATTGGGAAACATTTTTTCCCCATCAAGAGTGGTCAGGCGTTGGAGTGGGCTGCCCAGGGAGGTGGTGGATTCCCCAACTCTGGATGCATTTAAAAGTTGTCTGGATGTGGTGGATGGGAATATGGTTTAGGGTGCACCCTGTAGAAGAGGGTTATTGGTTGGATTTGGTGATCCTGAGCCTCTTTTCCAACCTGCATGTTTCTGTGATTTATTTTTTTTTTTTTTTAGCACCTGTAAACCAAAACATTCATTTCTACAGTAAAAAAAAACCCAAACCTAAAAAATAATTCCAAACTTCCAAGTAAGTGTGCTCCCTTAACTCAGTTTTGTATACAACAGAGTGTAAATTAAAAGGTAAATGATTGTGAACACTGAACTCTCCAAAGAGAGAAAAGAGAAACAAAACTCGATTACAGCAACAGTTCATCAACCTATATACTGTGTTTGAATTCTAGTCAGAAGCTTTGGAAGCAACTTCTCACTTTTTTGCATAACACAGATGTCAAATGAATTATATTTACTATGAATTTAGAGTAGTTGTCACATCATTTGGCTTCCTGAAGTTCAATGACGTTTAGCAACAGAGCTTACTGACAGCAAAAGTGAGACTGAAAGGCTCCCCAGGGAGGTGGTTGAATCACCATTCCTGGAGGTGTTTAAAAGACCCAGAGATATGGTGCCGAGGGACAAGGTTTAGCAACAGACTTGGTAGAGTTAGTAATGGTTGGACTTGATGGTCTTAAAGGTCTTTTCCAACTGAAACAGTTCTAAGAGTCTATGAAAAAATGTCCAAATGATGCTCAAGTGCTTATTATCAAGTTCCACCAAATTAATGAAGAGAGCAGTGAATGTTCTGTAATTACTTTCTTTTCAGTGGTTCCAAAACTGTCCCTCTGCTAAGCTTGATGTATAACTTAACCTCACTGGAAAAAGCAACTTCATTTCACAGAATCCCAGCAAGGTAAGAGATGGAAGGGATATCTGGAAAGCATCTAGGCCAATGCCCTTGCTAAAGCGGGCTCAACCCAGAGTGGGTTGCTCAGGTTGAAATCCAGTTGGGTTTGGCATCTCTCAAGAGAAGGAGGAGAGTCCAAAATCCCTTTGGGCAGCCTGTCTCCGTGCTCCATGAAGAAGTATTTATCTTTAGTGAAAAAAATGCAGAGGAATTGAGAAGTTGATAAATAGCATGGGGAAAGAAATGTGAATTGGTCAAATGCACCTGGAATGAAATTTTAAATTGTAACCCTTTTTTATACCTTACTGTAAAGTCTGGTTGCACCACAAATATGGATAACTGTGGATAACCAAGGCAGGCCATCCTGCTCTTTCAAGCTGCATCTCTTACTTTCACATCTGCTTTACCCAGGACACAGCCAGTAATGATGCAGCTGGGAATTTAAAAGCCAATATTGTCGTATTGTTAAGAATTATGCATACATGTGCAATAATTTCTCCTAACCTGGGTGCAGGTGGGTCGAAAGGCTTTGCTGGCACACTAGAACAGCTTGAGTGCTGGGAATGGTGTGGTAATACTAATGCACCTCTCCCCTCCTCTCATTTTTCCATCACACTGAGATGGCTATGCTCTCCTATGTTCAATTTGATAGCATATTGAAATGGTATATGCTGACTAGCAACTCGGTAAGCAAATGTAAGGCACATTTTGTGTCTGTGCTTTCATCACAAGAACAGCAATACTTTCTCAGTGTCTGAAAACCACTTTCCACCTTTTGAATACTTTAATTAACTACTATTTTTGGCAGAAGGCAATCCTGTGGATATCTCAGTCCTCTCTAAGTTCTTAAATTGTATTATCCAATTTACTTTCGTCTAAGTTGAACAAACACACACCAAGATGCACAACAACAAAAAGCTCACGGCCACAGGAGGACAATGAGCTTTAAGGTGATTAATTTTTTAAAGTGCTATTGTTACAGATATAAAATGAGGGAGATGCTAAGCAATTTGAAAGCGAGTTGAGCATGAAAGCAAGAGAGATAAATGATCTCAGTCTTCCTAAATTCATGATGAAAAAGAGAGACAGATATTACATTTTCTTCTCCTGTCATTAAATAAAGAAAGTTGTAATCTGTGCCCTAATCCTCTTAAGATCACACAAAGACTCACACAATACATACTCCAAAGACATCGGCAGATGCTGTTATTCTTTACTCAGATACTGAAGAGTTTTGATTTGATGATAACTGTTCGGAAGGCTTCCACATCTCTTTACCATGACATGGAGAACCACTGGAATGCTGTATTGTATCACTCAATAAACAAATAACTTCTTGTCTCACCACTCCTATTTCATTCTGTGCTCTCACCCTGTTCAGTGCCAAAAGTCCATTCCCACCTTGAAAGAGCAAGGGTGTTAACAGCACAAACCCAATCTCATTTTTGTCACTTGCAAGCAACAACTGAAGAATAACACCCAAAGATTTCCACAAAAAATTTCAAGGACTACAACAAATACCAAGTTCTGCAATGATCTGATCTGATCAATAACTTAAAAATAAAAAACCCAACATTTTTTATTTAAAATTAAAAAAAAGTGACAACACACCACACTGCAAACCTTCCACCCTTAAAACTGCAATTTGGTCAATCAACCGCTTGTTGATTAGGTCCCGTTAAATGTTGATACAGTATCACACTGAAATTACCCCTCCTAGACAATTAACAAAGAACCACTAACCTCAGATCAGCCACATGGCCAATATTATCAAAATGCCCAAATTAGTCTTCTACAGTGTCCCACTTGGCGTGCAGCTTCTCAGCAGCTTGCTAGGAGCTGCAGTCCTTCATTATCTCCTAAGGCCACCTGACCATGGCCTACACCACCTTTCAGGATGAATCCAGGTGCTCTGAAGAAAGGGCTCACAAAGATGTGCACTTGTAGCAGTCTGCAAGCAGACAACATGCCTTCAGCTCCTTTGGTTTTGACAATGTTCCCTTTGGAAAATGTGAATCAGTCAAAGGCTGTTCCAAATAAAATTCTAAGTCACAGTCCAGACAAGGCATAAACTGCTCTCTACACAGTTTGTGACAACGTCCTTGTTTTTCGCTCTTCAACCCTTTTTTTCCAAAGACCATGCACTGAAGGCAGT
The DNA here is from genome assembly GCA_013396675.1 of Eubucco bourcierii. Classification (NCBI taxonomy): domain Eukaryota; kingdom Metazoa; phylum Chordata; class Aves; order Piciformes; family Ramphastidae; genus Eubucco; species Eubucco bourcierii. Next base: position 912,338 of record VWZE01015702.1, read on the forward strand.
TTGATTTTATCCATGTTCTTACTGTAAACATTAAGAAATATACCAAGGACCACCAGCAAGCCAGACCACACGTACCTAAAAGGGAGAGAATGGGGGAAAAAAAGTTACCATTAGCACTTTGCTTGTAGCAATGCCATAGATTAGGTATGGATTAAAGAAAAAATAAAGCACTCACATTAAGAGCAGGGAAGATTTTAAGGAGAAAAGCCCTACAAATGAGACTCTGAGGAAGAATTTGCTTGAATGTTTATTACTCTTACAATAGACTCATAGAACTGTTTGAAAAAGATCATAAAGTCCAACCATTTTTTAACTCTTCAGTGTGTGGTGCTAAACCATGTCCTTGAGCACTACATCTGTACAGCTTTTCAACACCTTCAGTGATAGAGATTCAAACACCTCCCTGGTGAGCCTTCTACCCTTCATTTTCCTGTCCTGGCTGGAGAGCTTCTTAAGATGTATTTACAGTTAAATAATAACTAAACAGGAGATGTTCTTTCTCACATGAATCAAGTAGTGCTGAGGGGTTTTATTATCTTTTTCCTTCCTATAGTTAAGGCAGCAATCCTCTCTATTACTGATCCAAAATGTATTCTCAGTTCCTTATATCCATACTTCCCAGTGTAAGCACATTTTTGTTTCACCTCTCCATCATTTTAAGCCTTGAGATTTTTACCTGCAGTAAATTCTATTTAGGCATTGGGCTGCATGCTTTGTTCTTCAATCTCCAATACATTTAGACAGAGAAATAAATTTCAATACTATTTTGTTTCAAATCAGAAGCAATCAGGGTCAATGCAGCAACATATTGCAGCTGAGTTTTTTTCAGTGTAAGCTCTTCCTTAAAAACAGAAAGGAAGAAACCCAAGCTCAAAAATCTTACAATTTAGTATCTCAAGGTAATAGAATCTTGCTAGCCAGGAAATCAGACCTGAGCTTATAAAAGGAGAAACAATAATGTAATGGAGAAAATGCTTTCCCTTAGCCAAATCTTCCTCCAAAAGAAATAATTTAAGTATCATAAGCACTAGATATTATATAAGGCTTTCTTTAAAAACACAACAAAAAATACCAACATATTGAATACTTTGTCCTCCAGACCTTTAGAAAAATAGAAACTGTTTTCCCTATAGCACAATTAGCATCAACAAGCTGGTCAATATTTACAGCAGGTTGGTAGAAGACAAGAAATGAAGCCCATTAAAGCCTAAATATGATGAATTACTATTGTGATGTTTCCATGATCAGGAACATGATTTATAATGAAATACAGAAAACTTTATTTAAAACTAGAAATACTTACTGTAACGTGAATGGCTTTGCAAAGAAGAAGAAAGAAAGCACAATGGTCATTGCCTTTCTTCCTGTGGTAACTGGAAAGAAGAACAAATAATTTCTTCATGTAACAATTCAGTTACATAGGAATAGAACACAGGCTTCAAAACTAGTAATGACCTCGTTGCATAATTGTCTGACTAAAACAATGATCCTCCTTCGTGGGAACACACACTGTAGATCATAAAATGGTTTGGGTTAGAAGAGACCTTTAAAGGTCACCTAGTCCAACCCCACTGCAGTCAGGGGCATCTTCAATCAGATTGGGTTGCTCAGAACCCTATCCAACCTAACCTGGAATATTTCCACTGACGGGGCCTCTACCATCTCTCTGTGCAATCTGGGCCAGTGTTTCATCACACTCAGTGTAAACAATTCTATCTAGTCTGTAATCTGTAAGCTAGATTCTATCTAGTCTGAATCTCCCATTATTTAGTTTTGAACCATCACCCCTTGCTCTGCCTCAAAAGGTCCTGATAAAGTTTGTCCCCATGTTTCTTCTAAGTCTCCTGTAAGTGCTGAAGGGTCACCGTAAGGTTTCCCTGGAGCCTTCTCTGCTTCAGTCTCTCTTCAAAAGAGATGCTCCACATGCACCAATCCAGTGCAAAATAGCGCTTGAACCACAAGCTGTTTGAAACAAGCACTATCAGTACAGAAACATCAGTATTACAGCTCTACTATTACAGCAGACAGACTTCCAGAACAAGGCCTGCTATTTAATAACTTCACACTAATCAATTCCCAGTATCTGAAAGCCATGAACAATCCTTGTAACTGCTGGTAGAGATGTTAAAGGAGAAAAAAAAGTGGCATTTCTATTTGTATACACCAAGTCTCCTGGTGTTTCTACCTCAGGTTATTACAGTGCAGTGGAGTTTTGGGCTTTGTAAGTGGAATGGGATCATCATCTTGTCAGTCCTTTGAAGGTACTGAAGATTTATCTCTCAGTGCATGCAGCGAAATACAATTTTGGTTAGAAACCTAAGAGACCAAAGATGTCTGACTTCGATGATTGCATTAGGAGGTTTTCATCAAAGCCATTAAGAGACCTTCTATGTGTGACCTTATCACTTGAAAGAACCAAGGTAGTAAGAACTGCTCAGAGCACAATCCTGTTATCAAAATGGAAGGAAACTGTTTGGATTAGTCTCAGATTAACTAGAGCTCTAATAATTATCTCAATTATTTCAGTGCTGTCTGCTTTATACTATACTACACTGGAACTCCTTACTTGGATCACTACATCCACATCAGCCTTACTGTAACACACTAAAAAAAGAAAACAGTGATGGTTTTTCACACTGTTATGGTTGGTCAAGGAAATTTCATTCTCCTCTGCCCTTCCCACAAACAAATATTTACTTAAAGCATGTTTGGTAGCAGAAGAAAGGAAGAAAGCCTTCACCACTGTTATATCTGCCCCAGTCTCAACTTTTTAATAGCAATTTTCTTTACATTTTAAGAAATCCATGCACAAATTATTTTCTATTACATGAAAAATTAAAGGAGAATGAAAAAGAAAATTGAGTTTTAATTAGAAAACAGTTTACAGATGAATAATTTAAAAAATGGTTGCATTACTTCAGTTTTTCTAATTATGATTATTTCTGTTCTTTCAAATCAGTTATTAATTAAAATATTTATGTAACCATTCCCTCCTAAATTAAGTGCCTTTTCTTCTTTTTCCCCAATTAAGTCTGATAATTTCTCATTCTGCTAATAGAAATACAATTTTCATTAAACTCTTTCACCCCACTCCCTCCTCACCCCCCAAAGAAGGGGGAGGTTGGATGGGGGGTGGGAGGGCCAGTAATGAATGTGGTGTTCTTTCAAGGCACAATAAACATTTCCACATTGCTACAGGCAAGAGAGAAAGGGCTCAAGTGGTAGGATTGTCAAGGTCAGACAGAAGAAAATCTGGGAAGGGTTTGCTGTTCCATAGCATTAGGAAACATTTTTCATCACAATTAAGACTTCTTTTATTTTATAAAGAGCTATTTTAAGAGGTTAACCAACCCTCCCATCTGGGCCAATGTCCAGGAGATGTGCTGAGCTTTGTTAAAAACAAACGTTAAACAGAAGAGCTGCAGAGGAAATAATTAACAGGAAAGCAAGAGTGTTAAACTGTCAGTTCAGAAAATCTTTCTCTACCTCTGTATTACTGCCAGTGATGTGGAGCAGCACATGACAGAAAACAGCTTTTAGGGGTAGAGGGAAGAAAAGAAAGCATCTCAATGGCATCTTACTACACTTTCCCCCACCAGGTCCTTGGAACTGATGTTTCTAGTTTTAAGAAGAGGTATCCTGAGGAAGGCATGAGCCTAGTGTAATTGGTAATTGTAATGACTCTAGAAGAGACAGAAGCAGCTAAACAGGCAATGACTGGTTTTTGAAAGCTATGCTTCAAGGTACATTTTAAGTTTGGGAGCAACCATTTTCTACAGACAAAACAATTTTACCTTCTATGACAGTTGTATATACTGAAGAGTAATGATTTTAGGGACAGCCTGAAAATAGGTATATAGGAAGATGGTGAAAAGTGAAAGTCTGGCTTTATCTTCTTGACATCTGCCATTTAGATATGAATAAGCATTGACAGATCCCCTCTCAGCCTACTCTTCTACCTTTCCTTCTACCTGAAAGGAGGCTGTAGCCAGGTGGGGGTCAGTCTCTTCTCCCAGGTAACCAGAAGCAGAACAAGGGGACAGAGTCTCAAGTTGTGCAGGGGGAGATATAGGCTGGATATTAGGAGGAAGTTCTTCACAGAGAGAGTGATTGGCATTGGAATGGGCTGCCCAGGGAGGTGGTGGAGTCACTGTCCCTGGAGGTGTTCAAGAAAAGACTGGATCAGACAGTGCCATGGTCTAGTTGATTGGATAGGGCTGGGTGATAGGTTGGACTGCATGACCTTGGAGGTCTCTTCCAACCTGATTGATTCTATGATTCTCCAGACTGAACAGTCCCAGGTCTCTTAGCCTTTCCTCTAAGAGAGATGCTCCAGTCTCCTCATCATCTCTGTACCCTCTGTTGGACTCTCTCTGCTAGTTCCTCATCTCTTGTGAGCTGAGAAGCCCAGAGCTGGACACAATACTCCACACAGGCAGAGCAGGAGGAGACAAAAACTTCCCTCAGCCACTATTCTTAATGCATCCCAAGATACCATTTGCCTTCCTGGCCACAAGAGCACACTGCTGGCTCACAGTGGGCATCCCTGGGAGTCCCAAGACATTTACACTGCAGAGGCTCTGTTTAGAAGAGTCTGGTTTCTCCATTAAAGCACAGCACAGGCTACATGCACAATACTTAACAGGCTCTAAAAGGTTGAAACACTACCAATGTGATCCACTTCTACTAGTGACAATCCATAATCAATCAGCACAAAGAACAGGACTAAAGGCCAAAGTAAGAACATTTATCGAACCCTTTGTCCTAAATTATTATCACTTGATGTTTTGTACCAAAAGCAGTGAAGATATCATTTGTTCATACCTGTTACAGCCAGCAGGGCACCAAATATTTTGATGAGAGCTAGAACAAAGGATATGCCAAAATACCCAGTCAGGGAGAAGAGGAATGCATAACCATAAGTCTGAACTGGATGCTGCAACAACAACAACAACAACAAAAGCCTGTTAAGAAAATGTAAAACAAACCCTGAGGTATCGTAAAATGACATCAAACTACAGACTTTAATCAAGTTGAGCAATAATCAGCTGTTCAACAATGCGTTCATGCAAAGATCCTTATTTAATTTTAGTTAAATAAAGGAAAAATGATAATGAAATTATAAGCTCCTAAGTCTGATCCTGTGAATTTGGTTTGTTTTTTAGAACATCACCCTATTTTATACATCAAAGACTGGAACAAGTTGCTTAATATATGAATTAGACAAGTTAACCACTTTACACAATGAAAATATAAATTTAGAAGAGCAGTGAGATGTTCTAAAGCCACACAGAGCAATGTTTTCCAATGAGGTTCTTCAGAGAGGGGGGGGAAAAAAAAAAGGGAAAACTTTCTACCTACCTTTGAGCAAAATGTTACTGCAGGGCTTAATCCACTAGTGCATGTTAATCCCAATAAAATATACACAAACCCTATTGAATAGGAATACAAAACCTGGAATGGTTTAAGAGAAAACAATTACCAGGTGATACTGTACAAAAGGACAAAGTTAAATGCTTTCAAATGCCTGACCCTGTTAAGATGTCCAGCTTCTCAATGCTCAATTTGCAGTGTTTGAAGCTATTTGAATTAGGATATCTGTACAGTGGCAAGTCCTAAGTGTTAGAGGCATTCTTTCTACCCACAATTACACAGGAATTTTGTAATCTGGTCAGTCCATGATACCCTCTAAGGTCAATGCTGCCTGTGGTTAAATTGTTAAATTCATGATTTTACAGCACGAATAAAACTTCACACGATTATAGAATTTCATAGTTGGAATAGTATGTTAAACTGATTTTGTTTTCTGCTGCTTATGCCACCAAGGAAAGATCCATCTTACGTTAAACATGCAAAGAGGAGCACATGATCACCATGAACTGCCAGAAGTAACAGGTATGCGTCATCTGTGGCACACCTGCACTATGGCTACAGGATACAAGTTTCTCAAATAGGACCATCTCTGAACAGACTGTTACAGGTAAGATCTTTGCTTTCTCTGTAGCCTTACTTAATTCATAGCTTCAACCAGTAACAAAAGAATCTTCATCTTGCCCTTCCCAATGTAGGAGCAACAAGAGAAGCTGAACTGCCCATCCATACACCCTCCCATGCTGTAGGCTACATTCAGCTATTTGGGGAATGTTTACTGGCCTTTTCTTGGGTACAAGGTGAGAGTGAGCAGAACTATTCTAAACATTTCTAGCTAGAACACCTTGATCAGCAGATCACTTTCAAGACTCAGTGTCAATTACAGGCTACTTATTTTGATGCAGGTTTTATCGATTGTTTTCTTGTTATACTGTCTTAACTGTTTGCAAACAGAAATCTATTAATGATTAATAACAATGTCAGGAGGCAACAAAACACTTAGGACTACTCTACAGGGTGAATATACATACGGATAGACTTGATGATCTTAAAGGTCTTTTCCATCTGAAATGATTCTATGGGTCTACATTTCAATAGCAGATTTGCTTTTAGATGTTTAAAAAAAACCAATGGCCTAATCCTCAGAGCTTTTATTTTACAGTGCTTATACCCACAGAAGTCTCTAGTTCTATCCTCTGCATCCAGCTTTTCTCCTGAATTAGCTACAGACCTCCTTTTTCACAACGAGCACAGCATTGCCAGTTCCTTGTTAGGCAGTATGATATAAGTCACTTCTTCAGAATCACCTACAAGGCAACAGCAGGTTAACCTTCCAAAGTGGTGGTTACTGTTTCAGCCACAATGCATTGTTCCTTTTTTCATGACTGCTTAATCGAGGAAATTTGGCAACAAAACAGGTGGCAGATTCCTTTACTACTCAGTTTTCTTTCCAGATTGCTATCCATTACATACAATCTCTCATCCTGAAGACCTCTTACATTTTCACCCACAGTATCATGCCTGGAAAAGTGATTTCTGAAATTCAGCTTGTAATTCTGGACTGAATTCTCTGAACACAATCCTGGAGAGTAATCTCTAGACCTCAAGCCCTTTATAGGCTTACTCACTATACTGATTCTCTACAAGTAATATGAGTATAGAATATGAAAACCAACATTTGGCAGATTGACACAGAATAAAAAGTCAAATTCTGGAGATAACAGGAGCTCTGTAGGTAAGGCACAACTGTCAGACTACTGTTGGCATCACAGGATGTTAGGGGTTGAAGGGACCCCTAACACCATCGAGTCCCAAGTCCAACCTCCCTGACGTAGCAGGACCATAAAGTCTACTGCAGGTATCACAGTATCACAGTATCACAGTATCGCAAGGGTTGGAAGAGACCTCAGAGATCATCAAGTCCAACCCATCACCACAGCCCTCAAGACTAGACCATGGCACTAAGTGCCATGTCCAAACGTGCCTTGAACGCCTCCAGGGACGGTGACTCCACCACCTCCCTGGGCAGCCCATTCCAGTGACAAATCACTCTCTCAGTAAAGAACTTCCTCCTCACCTCCAGCCTAAACTTGCCTTGGCGCAGCCTGAGACTGTGTCCTCTTGTTCTGTCACTGGTTGCCTGAGAGAAGAAGGTAACCTCCTCCTGGCCACAACCACCCTTCAGGTAGTTGTAGACAGCAATAAGGTCCCCCCTGAGCCTCCTCTTCTCCAGGCTAAACAGTCCCAGCTCCCTCAGCCTCTCCTCATAGGGCTTGTGCTCGAGGCCTCTCACCAGCCTCGTTGCCCTTCTCTGGACACGTTCAAGCACCTCAGGTCTTGAAAGTCTCCAGAGAATGAGACTCCACAACGTCCCCAGAGCGGAGCCTGTTCCAGTGCTCCATGACCCTTGTGGTAAAGAAGTTTGTCCTATGTTCCTATGTTGCTGTGGAGCTTCCTGTGCTGTCCTATCACAGGGCACAAGTGAGCAGAGCCTGTCCCTTTCTTCCTGACACTCAGCCCTCATATATTTATAGACATTTATTACATCCCCTCTCAGTCTTCTCCTTTCCAGACTAAACAGCCCTAGGTCTCTCAGCCTTTCCTCATAAAGCAGAGCTCCAGTCCCTTAATCATCCTTGTAGCCCTCTGTTGGGCTCTCTTGAACTGGGGAGCCCAGAAATGGATGCAGTATTCCAGGTGAGGTGTCACTAGGGCAGAGACATGATGCACAGTGGGCAAGAAAACAATTACAGATTGTATTTTGGTCTGAATTTCATAGATTACAGCCACAGGAGGCTGCACTGGGTCAGGTGAGGTCCATGTAGCTAAAATCTCTGCCTCCAGCAGCTATCAACAGTGACCACTGAGAAGGACAAAAATAAAACCAAGAATACAGTGACACTTTCCAGGTATATTTTTCCACTTTCCAGATAATGACAGCTCAAACCTCTTGTGCCAACCTAAATCACTTTCAGCCTTAAATGAAGTTCCCTTCTAACTAAATTCTTCTTCATTTCTAAAGCTATTCTCACAAATGGGAAACTAGATCTTCTGGTTCAATGCCAGGTATATTCAACCAGCTTGGAAGTCAGAGTTTTACAATTTCAAAAGATGAAGGCGGCTGCCTCTCAAATGCCTGCACTCTAGAACTGGAAACAGAACAAGGAAGGAAAGCCACATGTTCCATGTAACACATGCTCATCTATGCCAGAAGAGTAAGTATTTTTCAGAGATTAAATACATGACCATACAGAGAACACTCTGTTGATTTCAGGCCTACAGGGTAGAAATGAGTATTTCTGTAGCTGCAATACACATTTGAAGTTGCACGCAGAAAGTAGCACCCTTGAAAGGTTAAAAACCAAAAACCAAACCATAAAATGCTCCCAAACAAACAGAACATCCCAAGAACAGTATGGCCAAGAGGTCTCCTTTACATATGCAAGAGTAAAGCAGCTTAAATTTCATATTTTGGTGTTGTATGCCCTGTCTAGGATAGCACATGTTCTTTTAAGATTGCAAATCTGGTACTTACCATTTCTGAATTAGAACCATTGTGCAGCTTCATAGCCTTCTCCTGCACGTTTCCTATCACTGCATCCGCGCAGAGGGCAAGGGATATTAGGACCACACCTAATGTCAGAAAGTGTTAAAATGATCAACCTGGATTTTACCATACTCATTTTAACATATCTAATAGGAAATAAGGATTTCAGGAGAACAAGCAAGAAGTGTTTTAACCCAGAAGGTAGGTCAGGGGCAATCCAAAACACAAATATAGGCTGGATGAAGAATGAGTTGAGAGCAGTCTTAAGGAGAAGGAATCGCAGAAGTCAGTTGATGAAGAACCTCACATGAGTTGGCAGTGTGCACTTGCAGCCCAGAAGGCAAACAGTGTGCTGGGCTGCACCAGAAGTAAGGCTAGCAGGATAAAGGAGGTGATTCTCCCCTTCTACTCGGTTCTCCTGAGACCCCACCTGGAGTGGTGTGTCCAGTTTTGAAGCCCCCAACACTAGAATGACATGGATCTGTTGGAAGAGGTCCAGAGGAGGCCATGAAGGTGGTATGAGAGCTGAAGCACTTCTCCTCTGGGGACAGGTTGAGAGAGCTGGAGCTGTTCAGCCTAGAGGAGACTGGGGAGACCTTATAGCAGCCCTGCAGAACCTGAAAGTGGCCTACAAGAGAGCTGGGAAGTGACTTTTAACAGGGGCCTGTAGTAACAGGATGAGAAGGAATGGATTGAAGCCTGGGGAGGGTAGATCTAGACTGGATATTAGGAAGCAATTCTTTCCAGTGAGAGTGGTGAGACACTGAATAGGTTGCACAGGGAGGTTGTGGATGTCCCCTCCCTGGAAGTGTTCAAGGCCAGTTTGGATAAGGCCTCGAGCAACCTGGTCTAGTGGGAGGTGTCCCTGCCAGAGCCAGTGAGGTTGAAACTAGCTGATCTTTAAGATCCCTTCCAACCCAAGCCATTTTATGAATCTATGAATTTCCAGACATTTTAAGATCATAAAAACTAACATTTAGAATGAAGGCCTCAGATTCCACTAGTGCACAGCTACAATGAAAGCTGCACTTCTCATGTGACACCTGAAGAACTCTAAGAACCTCTATGGAATGTTTACTGTAGGAAAATGTAAGCATTTTGTTAAACTCTATGATATAATCAATCTTTACCTGTCAGGTTGAAGTTTGGTGCAACTGTGCTGTCAGCTAAAGTAAACCATATTAATCCGAGACTCATACAGAGGGCAGCAGACACATCTGCAACGTTATAACGCTTTCCTGCAGAAGCAATACAAACAGCACAAATGGAATATGAACATCTTCAGAATTCCATGTTTATCCTGTTTAGTAGACTAAAAGGCAAAGGAGAAAACTGTTCCAATGCCCTTCTTTTACTTAAGCAAGAGATTTAATGCCCTGGCCTTTTCAAGACTGGAATTAGTTTCTTTTACAGCAGCAGTTACTAAGATGGAGGAGGATCTTAACAGGTAATAACCAAATCTTGTGGTCAGTTTTACTTTTATAAAGCACATCCTCCCTGATAAAACACCATCTCAGCAACTTGAGGACAGCTTCAATATGTTGTTAAGATTTCCCCCTCACGCAAGACATTTTGACTGCACTTATTGATTAGAGTGAAGGCATTCCCCAACACTAACAGGTGATTTGAGTACCTCAAACCCCTGCATTTGTCTTTTAGTTTGGGAAAGATGGGATGTGGAGTGAGGTGGGAAAAGAAAGCAGGGAAGTGAAAAGACAGGAGTTAGTGTAGCTTGTCTGAAATAACAGATTCTTTTCCCAAAAGCTGTACTTCTGGGAGTGTTTCCTTCCAAGGGAAGCTGTGAGTTGTCAAGGGAACTTTTTTAAACTAACAATTTTAACTGGGCCAAAATTAAGTACAGAAACAGAAAGAAATCATTCTACAGTCTATTCCATAATACTTGCCCATGCAGACCTTTACTGATTTAATGAATTCTTGTGCAATGATGCAATCCTTGTGTGGTGTTTTAAACTTTGATAGTATATTTAAGTCTTCTAAATCCAGAAATTCTGATAAATGCTTATTCACATAACTGCAACCTTTGAGTCTTAAGTCTTCTAAATCCAGAAATTCTGATAAATGCTTATTCACATAACTGCAACCTTTAAGTCTTAAATCATCTGAATCCAGAAATTCTGATAAATGCTTATTCACATAACTGCAACCTTTAAGTCTTAAATCATCTGAATCCAGAAATTCTGATAAATGCTTATTCACAAAACTGCAACCTTTAAGTCTTAAGTCTTCTAAATGCAGAAATTCTGATAAATGCTTATTCACATAATTGCAACCTTTATCTGTTCTCTAGATCCCTTATTCTGTTCTTGGAATATGAACTATGACTTCAAGACTAACCAAAGAAATGTAAAGTCTAAATGTTTAATCAAGATATAGGAATTTTAGTTAAAATTTAGGAATCAAGCTTTTCAAACATGAAGCCTTGGGTATTTCTTCAAAAACTGTGGATGAATTTTTTTTTTCCCCATTTCAGGAAACTGTCTCCTTTATGAAGTGATTTGGCTTAGAAAGCAAAGTTACATTACTTTGAAATTAAGAGAGATTAAGATTTAAAAAAAAAAAGCAGTTTTGCAAGAGACCTGAACAATTTCTTTTTCTCACATTTTCTGTTCATCTAAATTTCTAAGAAGATTCAAAAGGTCACATTTCCTCTTACAGGAAAAATCTCACCTGTCCCTCTCTATCCAAGAGCCTCAGTGGAAGTTAATAGTGTACAAGATTCCACACAGGACTGCCTCCCAAAGGAACAACAGCAAAAAAATCATCTAATAGCAAGACTAACACACTTACCTTGTATAAAAACCCCACCTATCATAACTGGGATCAGCTTACAGCACTTGAAGATGACTTGAGTGGGGTAATTCAGATATCCTAAGGAGGTATTTGACAAACCCATAGTTCCCACTGTTAAAAAGGCTATTATCATGTAGGTTTTGCCAGGAATTCTACAAAATATAAACATATGAATCTTGGTATTACAGACTCATCCAGAGGAGATTTAGCTTGGAAAATTTAGATGAAGGAATGTGTTTGCAATAAAGCTTGATCATCTTTCCCACTGATTTTCATTCTGTAATAGAAATTCAAAATGGCATTTAAAGGATTGATCTGAAGTTTCATTTCTCTTAATTGCTACTAAAAACCAGCATTTGAACACAAGACAAAAAAAAAAAAAAAAGATGGCTCATGAAGTATTCAAGCAGTAATTCTTTAACCTCCTTCTGAGGAGGTCTATTATTTACAGAAGAATCACGGCAAAGGCTTTGGGTTATTTGTCAAAGGGAACACAGAAAGTCAGCATACCAAGATATTCTGAATCTTAGTCCTGTCATGCTCACTGTGTCAATTTTTTGGTGAAGTTTTTGCATTAACACAGACACTTTTAGAATGAAGAACCCCAGAATAGTAGGAGTTGGAAGAGACTTCTGGCAATCATCCAGTCCAACCCTCCACTAAAGTAGGGTCACCTAGAACAGGATGCCCAGGATTGCAATATCCAGGTGGGTTTGGAATCTCTCTAGAGGAGACTCCATAACCTCTCTGAGCAGCCTGGTCCAGTGCTCCATCATCCTTACAGGAAATAAGTTTTCCTGACATTCAGATGGAACCTCCTGTGCACTATTTCGTGGCTGTTGTCCCTTGTCCTGTGCCTCTGTGAACTACTGTGAGGTGTGGTTGACCCCATTCTGCATGTGATAATTCCAAGCAACACATACATGAATTGGTCTGTATCAGCTGCCTTAAGGGTAGAATAATGCTCTGTTAAGTGGGACAAAGTAACAGCAGACAAGAAGACTACTTACAGGTCTGAAATCTAAGTGGGTACTTATGAAATTTTCACAGAATCACAGAAACATCCAGGTTAGAAAAACCCCTCAGGATCACCAAGTCCAACCTATAATCCTACTCTACAAGATTCACCTTAAACCATATCCCTAAGCACAACATCCAAACAATCCTTAAACACATCCAGGGTTGGTAACTCAACAAGCTCCCTGGGCAGCTCATTTTCTAACATTATCCAGTAAATTCACATTATTTTAAGTAGCAAACTGCTTTCACATTTTCAAACAACAGAACTTGAATCTACAATAAATATAAAATGCTTGTAATTTGATAGACAGTGGGTAAAATGCTTGGAAAAAAACACATACCTTCTCCTTTTGTCCTGAATTAACTGCAGCTCTATTAGTCCAAAAACGGAATAAAATCCAAATTGCACTAATGTGAGGTACCAACCAAAAGGTTTAAAACCTTCCACTGAAAATATCAATTCCTAGAAAAACAACAGAAACCCACCAAGGTCACACATAATACAGCAAAATGTTAAATCAAAACAAGATCAAGAGGGGCTTTGTCTTTATGTAAATGCCAGTCTAGCTTTGCAGCTGCTTGTTACTGACCAGAATTTAACCTGTCAAATGCAAAGTATTGGAAAAGACAATTTAGGTTCTCCAAAATTCAATGAGAAAATTCAATGTTGGAGTAAATCCACTGAAATGAAACCATTGATTCATAAGGAGAATGTATTTGAAACATCAACATTTAACTCAAATGGTAGATGTTTTTCTGTCTGCTTTTACAGTTTGTTTACTTTATTTGCTTGCTTTTAATCCAGAATTTTTAATTAGCTTGCAATAAATGAAGCAGAAATTTTCTCTGACAGACATTTACTGGTAATTTTCATCTCTCAGGAATGTGCACTTAATATTTTGAGTGTCCACATTAAATAGCACTTGTGAGCTTGTAAATTTGTAGGCTGTAGGAAGATTTAAAACCAGAACAATTTGTAATGGAAGAATACATGCATGGTATAAAATATTATGTATGTGTGTCACTTGGAGAAACTAAAAGCTACCTAATATTTTCCTTTTTGAGATTCTGCAACTCAAACTCTTTGGAAGTAACTTTTAAGAAATTTCTCAACTGTTTTTGGAAGCTGCATTGGAAACAGGGATATTTTTAATTTTTTTTTTTAATTTGTAAGACTCACTGAATGTAAAAAAAAAAAAAAAAAAGAGTTTAAAAAGGAACAGAAATGTAGTTCCTCAGGATAAAAAGGATTAGCAGGAAGATACATGTTTAACCAAACCAGCACAAACATTACAATTAAGCTCAGCAAAATACCATAGTACATGCTTCAGCTCTGTTCTGAAGGGACACCAGAGAGAACAAGATTACTAATACTGTATGGCACTCCCAGAACTCAAGGAGATCTAAAGGTTCCATTGCCATGATGTGTCAGTCATCATTTAAGAACTTCTCTCTTCTTATAATTACAGTTCTGCAATTTGTTAGTTTTCAGACACCATGAAATCACAGGTAAAAATACATATTCAAAAGAACATTGAAAGGTTCATCTTGCACACAGAAGTAAAAGATCATAGAATCACAGAATGCTTTGGGTTGGAAGGCACCTTTCAAGATCATCTAGTCCAACTCCCCTGCAGTCAGAAGTGACATCTTCAACTAGACCAGGCTGCTCAGAACCCCATCCAAACTGACATGGAATGTTTTCAGGGACGAGGCATCTACCAGCTCTTGGGGCAACCTGGGCCAGTGCTTCACCATCCTTGTTGTGAAGGATTTCTTCCTTATATCAAGTCTAAATGTTCCCTCTTTTAGTTTAAACCCATCACCCCTTTTCCAGTCACGACAGGCCTTGTCCTCATCTTTCTTACAGGCCCTCTAAAGTACTGAAAGGCTGCAATACGATCAAGTTATTAAAGTCCAACTGAAGGCACATGACCCTTAAGAGAATCTGACATTGTACTATTTCTTACAGCTCTTGAATTCTGAAAGCTTGACTCTGCAACCAAGATCTACTTGAAACATCTCTATGTATTAAAATACATCCTGTATTGTGATGCTCCTGGAAAAGGAGCAGGAGGAAGTGACCTAAGGCACAGGTTCAGAGACTTACCTGCAAATATCCATAGATCAGATAAAACATAAAAACTCCAGAAACACAGATGAAGAACTGAGTAGGTTTGTTAAATTTGCTGAGATTCATGCCAAGAACGATGACATCATCTACTGATTTGATATGTGGAGACATTGTTTGAGATTTGGAAGGTACACTGATGGAAATGTATTTTCTTGATGAAGTGAATTTCAGATCCATGATTCCTAGTTGGCTGCATTCGGTGCTCTTGTCTTGCTTCTGCTCTCCTCTGTCTGAAAGCTGAAAGACAGGCTGAAATCAGAGAAGCCATGACACACAGCCTTCCAACAATAACAGCAGACAAGCGTGACACAGACATGGAAATTAAAAAGGTTTAAGAATTTCATTGGTCTGTTTTCACTCAGAAATTCTATTTCTCTTTTCTGATGCCCAAAGTTACCATTGATTAATGTAAGAGGCGAGCAACACTTTATGAAAGCACTTTTGCTTCGTGTGGGAAGTAGTATTGCTACACACTCTACAAAACAAACAAACCAGTCCCCAAACACCAGCAACGGAAAAACGGTTTCAGTTTCACAGTAGCTCAAACCAGCCCTTTTATGCCTGTCTTCCTAGCAATAACTGCTTGGGAAAGAAGTGATTCCTAGACAAAATCACAGTGAAAGAACTGGCACTGAAGCACTGAGGTACTGTCCACTTCATTTTCACAGCAAAATACACCAGACTTGTTCACTACCTGGAAAGTCATACTAAAAACTACATGCCTGGACCTATGGTTGGTTACATCTTAAAGGACTGATGGGCAAATACTTGGTTTTTTGGGTTTTTTTTCTCCAGCTCAGCAGAGATTATAACGCTTTGTGCTGGTTTGAGGCTAATTGGAATATTTTAATAGAGAAAATTACACTCTAGGCTGTGAAAGGAAAACATCATGATGTCTACTTCACTCATACGCTTGCTGGAGAATTGTTTGGGAATACTAACCAAAACAATTGATAAGTCAGTTGCTCTCTGTCGCTTGCTTGAGCAGGAGCTGTGGGTGGGATCTAGCAGCTTCTGGGCTCTGGCTCCTCTGCTGATTAATCCTCACTAACCACTTTTTCTTCTAACCCCCTTGGCCGATCCTCCTAATTTACCTTGCACGTAAGGCAAATCTTGGGGTAAGGTACAGGGGTGGGGAGAAGGTGGAAGGGTGGTTGGGAGCCCCTCCTGGGGTCTCTGATTTCTGGGAGGGGAGTTGTGTTGCTGTATTACCTTTTACTTGTATATTTCTGTAAATATTGTGTATATAGTGTAAATATCTGCTGTACATTGTGCAAAGCTGTAAATAGAGCTTCATCATTTAACTTCCAGCCGACTGAGTGCTAGTCTGGGTCATTTTACAAAGTGTGGAGGGGTGGGGAACTCCCAAACCTTCACAC
Source organism: Eubucco bourcierii (assembly GCA_013396675.1). NCBI lineage: Eukaryota > Metazoa > Chordata > Aves > Piciformes > Ramphastidae > Eubucco > Eubucco bourcierii. Next base: position 928,599 of record VWZE01015702.1, read on the forward strand.
GCTTGAACCTCTACTTTTTTTTTTTTCAGTGTCAAGATAAACACCCTGGTCAGTCAGCTGTCCCCAGATTCTGAAGTGTACCTAAGTCAGCTTCTAGAAAAGGAGGTTTAAGGAAGAACTTCTATCTACAACTGCCTGAAAGGAGGTTAGAGTGATGGAAGATATGCTAGGCTATAAAAAACTTCATCATGCAATAAATGTAGTAAATCTGCACAGATGTTAATAATTTACAAGAAATTACAAATCTACCTGAAAAATGAAGAATTAGAATAAACTTGCAAAGTTTCCATGTTTGATACAATCTATTATGAGGTTGGAACAAGATTCCTTGTAAAAAGTTCCCAAAGAGCAGCTTGGGGACTATAAGAAGATTTTAGGGACTGTAATAATTATTTGCGTTTCAACTTAAGAGTTCTCCAGTTGAAAATCAAAAGAGGTCGGAATTTTACCTTTGTGGATTTCTAACTATTCCCAAAATACACTGGATCGGGAATGAGATAGGTTTTATAGACTTCCATTAAAAAATACAGAAACTAGGCTATTTTCAGTAAAAACAGCAAAGTACCCATCTTGCAATGAGGCCCTAGTGAGCCTTTGCATACAGTATGATACGAAGTTCTGACCACCCTCAAAGACAGCTTCAAGAGCAATGGTTATCAGGGTGGAGAAACAGATTGTCCATCTTATGAACTGGAACGAGGTGAAAGCAATACTAGACTTGTCTAGCCTAGCAAAACCCTGAGGAAAAGAAATTTAGACCTATCACAGGGATTAAAACTAAAGATAAATCATTCTTAAGGACAGCAGAATGAGACCAAACTTTCCTAGAAACTGCTTTTTCACCCTCAGATCATCTATATTCTACAGAAGCCTGAAACTGAAAGAAGGAACAACTGAACTGTTTTTAAGGTTATCAAAGCAATTATGCAGAGCTATTAAGAGTGGGCATGATGACTGAACAATTCCCTTTAGTCCTGTTTACAGCATTCCACCACTTGAAAGTAAAGGTGCCCGTAGAAGATATGTTGTGATCATCACTTGGTCACTAAATCACACTTTCTCTGCAGGAAGGAGAGCTGTGGAAGTAATCTGAGCCTCATTTTGCACCCAAGATGAAACACAGAGAATGACACGGCCACATACTGTCATGTATGTGTCAAGATTCCAAAAATGGAGTGAGTTGTATAAATGCATTGTTTTATCACCTACATTTTCCACTCTGACCCCTAACTTGGATATTATTTGTGTAATATCCATGTCAAGATCATAAGAAATGACAAAGAGTGTACTTATGCATTTGGTCTAGCTTGTGTGGTGTTAATTTCCTTTGCAGTAGGTTATCTGGTGGTGTGTTTTAGATCTGTGACTGTTAAGACATTTATTTTTTAGCTACTGCTGAGCACAGCCTGCAGAGTATCAAAGCCTTTTCTGCTTCTCTCTCTGCTTCCCTCACTCAGTGACTTGACTGGAGTGTATGGCAGAGGATAGGAAGGGGCACAACCAGACAGACAATCTGAACTAAGCAGAGATATTTCATGCTCAGCAATAGAAGGCAAGAGGACAAGTCTTAGATAGGTTAGCCATCTTCTGCTTGGGAACTGACTGGGCATTGGTTTGCCAGTGGGAGGAGTGATTGCCTTTCCAATACCTCTTAAGTTTTCTCTTTTTCCCACTTTTCCTTCACTTCTTACTCAATTTTTCTCTCAACCCACAAGATTTCTTGGGCTTACTCTTTTTCTGTATCCCTCTAGGGATTGGGGGAAAGCCAGCAAACAGCTGTGTAGTGCTCAGCTGCCTACTGGCATTAACCTGCACCGCAGTTAACACAATTTAAAAAAAATTTTCAGCTATTTATATTAAAAATACTTCCTCAGGAACACCATCAGTTTTTACAGTCTCTCCATTTTTATTTCTTGCAGATTACTGAGTCTACCACTGAAGTAGGAAGAAATGACACTGGCAGCTCAAGTCGCACTCAAGGCAGTCCATAAGATGATGCATAATAATTGTCTTTCCTCTATTACATGCCAAAGGAAAAAACCCAAACACAACCACATTCAAGAAACATTTCAAAGGATGTTATTTAACAAATGAAGAAACTGTATGCATGTGTATCCATCTGAAACACTCTTCACCAAGTAATTTCATTACCACCAGTGACAGAACTCTCCTGAAGTCCACTGTCACTTCTCCAACTGTTATTTTTCTAGGTATTAAAACTGCTTTTCATTATAATCTCAAAAAAAGCAAAAAATCCCTCAAGCAGCTGATACACCTTTTGAACAAACACGCAGCAACCCCCCTATTTTATAAAGTCAAGTGCCTTAAGATTGGTCCTGATGTGTGTAAATTAGCACATTTCTCTGCTTTTTTATCTCATGTTACCAAATATAAGCAGCATCATCCTTATGTCAAATATTTTTTGTCTGTCTTCTTCTGAAAAAGTCTCTTGCAGAGCAAGATTTTAGCCTACAAGTAAAGTAAGTAATTATTATACACACATCAAAGAATCAAATGAACAAGTAACTTTAAAATTTCTTTGGCATCGAAAAAGTTGATGGCTTGTACAGAGCATGGAAAAAACATGAAGGAACTGAGGTTTTTTTCACTTAATCCTGAACAACATCCAGCAAAAACATCAGTTTGGCAGGAATCAGCACTCTGTACTCACAAAAAGCGCTGGCATGAGCCAAGCAAGGAAAATTGCACTTTGGCTCTGGGCAGGATCTATCTCCTTTGGAGCCAATTCCGCAGATGTTTGGTGGCAGGGCAGGGATGCTCCGGATCGCTGTCAGAAACCCGAGCACGGTCCTTCCCTTGCTGGTACTACTCGTCTACCCCAGAGGGAAGAGGCTGATAGGGACCAGCCTGATCCTTGAAGCTTCCTTCCTGCCCACTTGGCATGTGCTCAGCCCTCTGCCACACCCCGCGCCCAGGGCAGACGTGGCTCTGCCCGAGCACCTGCCAGCTGCTCCCGAGCAGTCACGGCCTCCCGTGGAAGGGAGTGTCTCGCGTGGGTGGGCCTCAGGTGCCCAGCACCGCGGACATGGCCTCCTCGGGCCCCCCTGTGAGCAGAACCAGCCTCCTGCTCCTATCTCCGCCCGGCCCCTGCCCCGGCCCCGGCCCTCCTCACGCTCGCAGGCCCCAGTTACTGAGTGACACTGCCCAGGAAGGCGCCCCGTCTGCTCCCCACTCACCCCCGGTGCTCGGGGGAGGAGCATCTCCGCCGCCGTACCTGTTTGACGGGGGAGAAGGGGCAGGGCGGCAAGGGCAAACCGCCCTCCGCCGCCAACCGCCGCCACTCTTAGCCCGTCCGCCAACCCCACTGCCTCCTTCCAGCGTCCCACACCGCCGGAAGTGGCGATGGGGATGCCAAGGGTCGGTGCGAGCATCGAGCGCATCGATCGAGCGTGTAGACAGACCGCCTCTCGATCGGCGTTCCGCTACTCGGACTGAGGCGTGTAAGAGGGATACCCCCGCCCAGGTCCCGCCTCCTCCCCTTGGGGGCGTAGCCTCTTCGTTAGAAGATTTGGCCTCTTCTTTAAGAGGCGTGGCCTCCTCGATAGGAGGCGTGGCCTCTGTCAGGAGGCGTGGCTCCAGGGGGCGTGACTTCTTTATTTCTGCGTGGCTGGGAAGGGAAGTGGGGTGGTGCTGTTCGTTGTCAGCTGGGAGCGTGTTGGTGCTGTTCGTTGTCAGCTGGGAGCGTGTTGGTGCTTCCCAGTGTGTCCTTAGAGGCGCGAAGGGAGTGGCTCCCTGCTATCTCGCCGTAACGCAACTGGCCATACTAGTCTCCCGGTGTGGAGAAAGTTTCGAGAGGCAGGGAGCTAGGATCCTTCGCCCGGGCTGTACTGGGGAGGGGCTCCTCGCCTGCCCGTGGTAGGGGTGGTGGGGAGCGCGTTCCTCGCTGGGGCGCCTGAGGGAGGACGCGAGTGCGGCAGAGCTAACGGTGGCCGATGACGGTTGCCCTCGCGACCCGCGCGCGGGCCTGTCTTCCCGCCCCGCCCGCTGTGGAGGTGGTGGGGAGGGAGCTGTTCCCTGAGGCGCGCGCCCAGGCTGACGGTTGCCCGCGGGTCTCGCGCGTGCCTCTGTCCTTCCACACAAACCTCAAGAAAACACCCTGGGAGGAGGCAGCTGCTTCACGGTGAGACCGAAATACTTTGGAACCCTTGGCGAGGAGGCTTTTTTTCTCCCGAGGGTTGAGTAATGTTTTACTGCCCGAATGTGAGCAGTGAATCACCCACGTGAAGCTACTGCCGTCGTATAAATGGCAAAACCTGTGGTTTACTCCCACTTCTGAGCTTTGTGAGCAAGGCTGCAGGAAGAAAATAGTAAAAATATATAATAATGACAAGCAAGAAGGTAAATGAGAGCAATAACGGCAAAATGCACGGAGAGCATAACAAGGGAATCAGGTAAAAAGCTCCACACGAGGAGTAGCTAAAGGCAGTTTTTGGAAAATACATGAATTGGAAGTAACTTGGCAATACATAAAATGTTGCTATTAATCATATTGGGCTATAAAATGAGAGCACAGCGTTTCCAGTAATGGTGAGCAGAAGTATTTAACGTTAGACATCAATACATATCATCCCCTGGTGTTGAGGATATTCGAGCTCTTATTCTTGCAGTGTTGCAAAAGTTAATCTTTCAGAGTACTAGTGTGGTAAATCTGTATTAGAGATGTAGCAACAAGTGCACCAGCATTTAAAATCGTGTTTTCAAGGATATTTATTAACAAATGGCAGTCTCTGCTTGAGGTGAACTTAAAAAAAAAAAAACCCAACCAAACCTTCCCCACCCCCCAAACCCTTTTAAAATAGCTGTCCCCGAATAAAGGGATGAGTGATTATTGAGGAACATACTGTGGCCATCTTCTTGAGAGGTTCCAGAGCCTCTTGATTTGGGTTTGAGGCATTGCATTTGAATTGTTGAGGTTGAGGTATTTTGCATTTAGCAAGTAATTCTGGGTGTTTATTTTTGCAGCATTATGGATGCCGCTTGTCATTGCCTCTGTGATAGAAGTAACTACCCAAATAACAAACTCAAGCTTGGATGTGGTCGGTTAGGATTTTCTAGCTTCCTGTAAGTAGCTTTTCTGGACGTGTTACCTGTATTGATCTTTTATGGATATAAATAGAGTGATTATCGGTCCACAGTATTATTTTTCTGGCTACTGCTAGGTGGGAAATAGATACCAAAAGATATCATTAAGCTTCCAACTTTGTGAAGTTTGAAGGCAAGTTGAAATATGCAGGAGGCAAGATTTGGGATAGAGTGTGCCTGCATGATTCAGTGCAAGCAGGCAGACAGGAGAAAAAGTCAAACTCTACCACTAAATAGGGTTCACTTAAGTAACCTGTAACTGAAATGAGGAACCTGATGGGGCTCTTCACTAGGAAGGGAGTTGAGGAGAGATGCACTGGCAGATGTGATTCTGATATTCTTTAGTGTCTGAGACTTTGCAGTTTTGTGGCTGCCTTGCTGTAACTTATTTTTTTTTTAATGCAGAAGTGCTTGATTTGATTACAGGACGTCACCTGCTTGTTGGTAAAGAACATGCAGTTTGCTATTTTCAGTGTGTTTCTTTTTCCATATTCCATCATTCAAACTGGAGAATGCATAGAGCAGGCTCTGTGCTGGGGAATATTGTCTTTAAATAAAGTGGAACAAGAGTGGGATGTTTGTTATTGATCTCACATATGCTTCTGCAGTCTGCAATAAGAACACGTATGAATTACTGGTAAAGCTGGAAAGCAAATTACATTTTCTCTTATCGTTTTTAAAAATGAAGTTAGAGCTTATGAAAGGTACTGGATTTGGACTCCAGGGACTTCAGTTCTCTGTTTAGCTAGGAAATAGATGTTGTACATCACAAGCAGAGGCAGTGGAAGTATTAAAGATCTCAAAGTTCTCATGCTGCCTGTCTGTACTTTTCCATGACCAACTCCATGGAACAAACAACAGGGCAGCTCACTATGTGCACAAACTTAATCCTGTGTCTTTCTTCTGGAATAGAAAAGATGCACAATACAGCTGCTGGCTGTACTTTTATTGACAAGAACTTGTGTTCACAACAATCTAACTCAGAAATACCAGCTTTGTGGGGGGTAGTTTGTTAATTTGGGATTGGGGTGTGTGTGGGTTTGTTTTGTTCTTTGCCTTTTTTGTTTCTCGATTGCTCTCCAGCTCCTCAAACATGAGATTTTCTCATTTTTCACCTGTGTGATGGTGTGCCTGTACTCATGCCTGTTATGGAAGGTTGAGAATGAACTACAACAAAGGTGTTTCACATTTCTTGTTTGTGGAAGGGAACATAAATGGGGAATATTTTTAACAGATGCTGTTAAACACCTTGCTGTTTACTAGAGATGCTCAAAGGGCTGGAGCCCTTCTCCTATGAAGACGGAGTTGAGATTGTTCAGATTAGAGCAGTGAAGGCTCTGGGGAGACCTTATAGCAGTCTTCCAATATTTGAAGTGGGCTACAGCAGAGCTGGAGAGAGACTTTGTAAAAAGTGATAGGACAAGGGGTAATGACTTCAAATTGGAATAAGTTTGATTGAGATTACACATTAGGAAGAAAGTCTTCCCGGTGATAGTAGTGAAGCACTGGAACAGCTTGCTCAGAGAATGATGGAGACTCCAAGCCTGGAAATTTTCAAAGCCAGGCTGGATGGGGCTTTGAGCAAGTTAGTCTACTTGGAGTTGTCCTTACCTGTGGCAGAGGGATTTCAACTAAATGATCTTTAAGATGCCTTCTAACCCGAACTATTCCAGGATTCTTAAATCTTTATGGCACAGCATGTGTTTCTGTTAAGAGTTCAAAGGAGAGAGAAATACTTCCTATGTGTGCAAAGACCATCCAGGACTGGTAAGTTTGCCCATGCAACATTTGCTGTTAGTAACACAAGTATCCACAAACATTTATACCCGGCTGGTAAATAAAACAGAGTTAATGAAGCAAAACAGTCAGGGGGTTTTGTGATGAAATCCTAGTGAAAGGCAAATTAAGAAGACACTTTCAAAAGCTTGGACCCATCTTTCAGAGCTGTGTGGGTTTAGCTTTCTATAAATAATTTTAGTCTTTGCTATGTTGACTGAAATATGATAGATGCGAACAAGGATGCAGTTTGTGAGTCTTGATACAGCTACACCAAATATAACTTACCGGTTTATTGTCTTTGCCAAAAATGGTGGGGAATTACTTGCAAAATTTTTTATATTTTCCTATGAATTGTGCTTTAACATTTATATTCAACTAAGTATTATGCAAAATGAAATGCTCTGGTTAGATGAAAGTGCATTTTGGCTGTTTTAACTTGTCATCAGGTGAATTTGTAGAAGTTAGGTGAACCTAGATTGACTAACAAGAGAGGCTGTTTACCTCTGTAACATGGGGAAGGGGGAGAGGATGAACAACAGTTTTCTTGTCCTCTTGACAAATACATTGTGTCCTGGAGTGATCTAGAACAGAACTAACTCTGTTCAGTGATTTGACTTTCCTGCCGAGTCTCTGCTCAGTGACAGCGCTTTCTAAAGTTAACAGCATATTTTCACAGACAGTGACTCCTTCTAGCAGTGACAGTGCTGATGGTTAGATTCACTGCCAAGGGTTGGGGTGCAGAAAGGCTCTTCCTTAGACTTACTCCTGTGCAGACCAAGGTCACTGCTAAATTTTGTGTGCCACTTTGGGGTGCGGTAAGAAAGAGGTAGCATCTGCGGAGAGGAACAGACAGGACAGGTGACAAACTGGCCAACAAGAGATTCCATTCTATCTATGTTCAGTATAAAGATGAGGGATCACCAGAGTTAAGCCTTCTCTTCAATGGGTAGTGCCCAAGGAGGCACTTTGATCTTGATCTGCATGTTGTTGAATCCAATTCCCATCTGCCACTTGAGTCCAGTCGAGGACTTCTCCAGTGCCTGCCCACAGCATCAGTAGTGGCAGTGATGTCATTGCCATCAGGGTCGTGTTTGATACTTGTTTGTATTTATTTGTGTCTATTTGATTTTATTGTTATTATTTTCATTAAAGCCATTTTAGTTTTCTTTCCCAACCCATCAGTCTCTCTCCCTTATTCCTTTTCTTTTCCCTTTGGGAATTGAGAGAGGTTCATAGAGAGCATCTGTCACTTGTCTAGTGACCAACCCAGCTCTAACCCTTGACAGATGGCGATACTGATAATTTAATACTCTGTTTCACAGGAAGATTTTGCTGCCAACTTTATACAGGTCTTTATTGGTGTTGCTCTGAGATGCTGTGGAATGAGAACAAAATAAATAAGGGACACGCAGATGAAAGACTTGACTGTTTGGGTTTTTTTAATGAGAATGCTTTTTAAATTAGGAGTGCATGCCCATCTAAACTGGGGATCACTGGTTAAATATCACAATGTCAATGCAATTAAAGCATGATTTTTACCTTAAAATGTCTATTTTATTTAGTCTTCTCAAAATGTTTCCTGAATCCTTTCCTATAATTTCCCATACTTAAATTCCATCTGCAATGATTTTTCTAAGCCTAATTTTTAAACCTTTTCTAATTTATTCCTTGTGCTACCTCCTTTTACTGCCTCAGAAACTAAACTGCAGTTTTAACAGTAACAAAAAGCTCTATCGTGTTGTAGAATACCAAGCATGAAACGTGTGATACATCATATTCAAGGGAAAAGCTATTGTGTCTAGAATTACAAAGTTAAATGAAGGTTCTGCCTCTGACATTACAAAGTACTGTAATACTGATTTTTAAATTTTTAAATGGCACTTAAACCAGGGAGCATCTGAGTAGACAGCAAATGGATCAAATGTTGATAACTGTCTAGATACAACCTCATTAGTTCTCTTGCCACTGGAGCACATGTGTGACAGAAACATGTGGACATGAACAGTAAGGAATTTTTTCAGTGGCTGTGGAACGTGTGTTGTACTACTACTTTGGAATATCGTCATAAGGAGTTTTGCACTCGGAACTGCTTGATTGAAGGAAAATAGTACTTAAACCAGAATATACTCATATTATTTTGTATTTACTGATTTTAGGGTCTTAAGGTAACTTTACCAGTCAGTTGAGGTCACAGGCAGCCTTCTTTAGAATATCTTGGTTTAATTTTTAAGCAGTTCTGAACTGGCTTGTGACCCCAGGTTAACATGTGACACTGACACTCCAAAGATGAAGAGAAAAAACTGTCGCAGTTGTGCCTGCAGGTCTCTGGTTGCACAAGAGATAGTGGCATAGTGAGTACCAGTGCAGCAGGATGATCAACAAGATGTTGATCCAGTGTCTGAAGGGGGCCTACAGGAAGGCTGGGGAGAGACTACTGACAAGGTCTTGTAATGACAGGACAAGGGGCAATGGGTTTAGACTGGCAGAGGGGAGATTTAGACTGGATGTTAGGAGGAAGTTCTTTACAGTGAGGGTGGTGAGACACTGGCACAAGTTGCCCAGGGAGGTTGTGGCTGCTCCCTCCCTGGAGGTGTTCAAGGCCAGGTTGGACAGACCTTGAGTGAGCTGTACTAGTGGGAGGTGTCTCTGCCTATGGCAGGGGTTTGGAACTAGATGATCCTTGAGGTCCCTTCCAACCTTACCGTTCTATGATTCTATGTTTTGTCTGTAAAAAATTTTTTGGTGTTGTAGTATATGATATCTCTAACAGTTTAGGCTCTTCTAGACTGTAAATATCAGTGTGTGTCATGGCAGTGCAAAGTTTGAATTCAGGTCATACTTCTGAGAAGGTGTGATGGATGTTCCTTCCTGAAGTGTAACATTTGGGAGGTTTGCTGAGTTATGTGTCCTACAGTTACATGATGTGTGCTTTGAAACTATCTGGTCTTGAGAGCTAACCTAAGAACAAATTACAGAATTGCTTTAGTTGGAAAATATCTTCAAAATTGATTCCAGCCATCATCAAACTCTACCAAGTCTGGTGCTAAACTGTATCCTGCAGTACCACATCTCTGCATCTTTTAAAGACTTCTAGGAATGGCAATTTCAACCATCTCCCTGGGGAGCATGTTCCATTGTTTGATGATCACTTCAGTGAAGAATTTTCACATTAGCTGCCCTGATGCAACCTGAAGCTGTTTCCTCTTGTCTTATCAGATGTTATTAGGGAGAAGCTGTATTATACTGTCTGTCTTGTAGTAAGGGGCCCAAACCTGAACACAATAGAGGGTGACATCCAAGGTCTGCTTAGTCATTCTCTGATGGACTCCAGGGAGCTAAGGATACACCCAGCAGATCTCCTCCTACCACAGCCCCTTGCCTTGTGCTAAGAACTTGTGCAGAGATTGTGTCTAGGTATCTCCACCACACTGTCTATCTTCCTTCAAAGTTCTTGGCCTCTGTTCAGTGAAGGAGCTGCTGTAGGGAGTTTGAACAGATTCTCACCTGTGGTATATCTGGAGGACTGAAGAGTACTGTAAAGGTCATGGAGTGGGTCAGTGGAGGCATTACATAGTACTTCAAGGTGCATGAATTTGGAATGTAGGTGTTTTACAAGCAAAGTTTGTTCCTGGAAGACAAATCAAGTTGTTCTTTTGTGTCACATAGGCAGTAGAAAGGAAGGACTGATATCTCTCAGAAGGAAAGGACAATAGGAGATTTTAAGAATATGAGTGAGAAAAGCATCCAAATATTTTATGGTGTCAAAATAAATTTGAATGAAAACTCCTGAATTTCTGAAGTTTGTTCATCATTACATCTTGATGCCTCTTAAAAGAGGGTGGAATTAACTTTTGCAGTTCAGTGGTTTCTTCTGCTGAATTAGTTAATAATAGTAGTTGGTAACCTGAGTTAAAGAATTCTGTATGCTTTGCTGATGTGCTAGAAAAATAAAGTCAGCTGAGAATTAGCCACAACTGCAGTTAAAAGCAGTATACTGTATTCATTACTAAAGATCTGGTATGATAAATCATGGATTTTTCTACGTATTCACACATTTTCTGAAGGCAAAAAAGATTGCAAAAAAAAACCCCTCCATGACATAATGTAACCTGAAGAAACAAACATATTATGCATAGGAAGGTTTTGAAATAAATTCTCACATCACTTGCTTTGTACTCATGGGTATTTTTATGGTATTTTTTTGTAGTGTCTTATGAGTATCTTTCAAATGTGAATTGATAAGCCTGCACTCCTGTGAAATTTTGTCAGTTCTTTATAGGAATCCTAGCAAATTATGTGAAGACAATGAAAACAAGTGAAAACCTTTAGAAATGCAAGTTGTTCGTGCTTGTAGCTGAGGAGAAGACTAGAGGCAACTGCAGAGCAGACGTTTGTACTCCCCTCATGAAAAGTATTGTTTCCCCTGAGAACTTTGCACTTCAGCTCCCAAATGCTGCACTGGCTTTTGGTTTCATCTGTGTGATTTCAGTGTTACAGTGAAGTACAAAGACAGCAAGTAGCAACTACCTGAAACGAGATTGCAGAGAGGTGGGTGTTGATCTCTTCTCCGTAGTAACAAGTGATAGGATGTCAGTAAATGGCCTCAAGTTGTGAATGTTAGAAGAGACTTCTTCATTGGAAGGGTTATTGAACACTGGAATAGGCATCCCGGGGCGATGGTTGAATTACCGTTCACGGAGGTGTTTAAAAGACAGAAATGTGGTGTTAAGAGATGTGGCTTAACAGTGAACTTTGGAGAGTTAGATAACAGTTGGACTAAATGATCTTTTCCAGTCAAAAACAATTTCATGATTCTACTGTGCATGGAGAGAGTGCAAATACCACTCCTTTCAGGGAGTCGTAGATCCTATGCATCCAATAACTACACAGAGATGATGCCCAACTTTAGGCTTAACCCACTGCACGAATGTTCAGGAGAGGGCAGTGTATAAACTGTACGTAGTCCTAGAAGACAGCAAGAAATTGGAAAACCCATAGTACAGTCATAAAAGCTTTGGGATAGTAGTTATATTACATTCGGAATGTTCTGGTTTATGATCCCTTTTGCATAATTTTTATTTGTGGGTAGAAATCTGCCCAGCAGAGAAAGATCTGGGGGTGTTGGTCGACAAGCAGCTGAGTATGAGCCAACGTGTGGCCGAGAAGGCCAACAGTATTGTGGTTTGTATCAGCAGTATTGTGGCCAGCAGGATCAGGGCAGCTGTTGTCCCCTGTACTGAGCATTGGTGAGGCCACACCTGAAATACTGTGTTTAGTTTAGTTTAGGGTCTGTCACTACAAGAAAGGCATTGAAGTGCTGGAGAGTGTCAAAAGGAAGGAAATTTAGCTGTTGAAAGGTCTAGAGCACAAACCTTGTGAGGAGTGGCTGAGGAAACTGGGGTTGTTTAGCTTGGAGAAAAGGAGGCTGAGGGGAGACCTTGTAATCTCTACAAGTCCCTGAGAGGAGCTTGGACCATGGTGGGTGTTAGTCTTTTTTACCTATTAACAAGTGACAGGGTGAGTGGAAATGGCCTCAAGTTTTTCTAGAGGAAGTTTAGTTTGCATATTAGAAGAAACTCCTTCATTGAAAAGGTTCTCAAACACTGGAATAGGCTCCTCTGGGAGGGGATTAAATCCCCATCCATGAAGGTGTTTAAACAGTGCAGACGTGTGGTGCTGAGGAACATGGTTCAGTACCAGGCTTGGTAGAGTTAGATGGTTGGACTTAATGATCATAAATGTGTCTTTCAACCAAAACAATTCTGTGAGCTACTGAATTAATCCTATAACATTAAATACTTGAAAAGCTTTACATTCCTTCCAGTGCTTATTGAGTCATCATAGGTATGTCATTTTTATTTCATTTTTATTAACAACTCACATGCTAAATAGAGGGGAAAAGGTTTACTGGTTTTGCATGAAATTGCTAATTCCACACTCTGCTAGTGCTCATTCCACCATGAAACCCAGAACACAATGCTTTTCAACCTCCCACAAAAATGAATGCACTAGTCTTTTGAAAAATCACCACAGTTTTGCCCCTTAACTTTTTCACTGCAGATATGTAATTGCAGTAAAATAGCATGGTGTCTCCAACCACAGTGAAATGTCAGCTTGGTCACTGCTGTGCCAGAGTGGTATAAAGAAACTAGGTTTGCTTTCCTGATTAAACAACCAAGAGCATTTTGATCATGAATATGTAAGCATCATTTAGATGTGGGGTGACTGAGTTTTTCCCTACATATCAAATCTACCCAGATTAAGAGGCTGATGGAAATGTCAATATGAATCCAGGTATGACAGCGCTATTTATTTTCAACCGTGATGTGCAGTGCACTGCCTGTTTCTGTAACCAAGTGTGCCTAGAAATTAAGTGTGTCATAAGCATTCATTTAAAGAAACAGCCTACAGTCTGCTAAAGACATCATCTAAAGAAAAATATCCTTTTCAAGGAGGGAATTTGTTACTTGACTATTTTAATGTGAATGGTTTCTTCTTTGCAGCATGTCTACTATGTCTTTGGTAGCCAACCTGATTACCCCATATCATAAAAATTTAGTACCTTACTACTGCAGTAGTTACTGGGTTATTGTTCATTTTGAAGGTATAATCAAGTCCATAAATTGCTAAGTCTGCTGCTGAACTTAGGCCAATAATCTAAAGTCTTTTTTTTTCCCCCCCACAGTCCATCTCGCAAGCTGTTTTCCTTTGCTAAGCACTTCAAATTGCTATTTACAAATAAGTTAAGCAGCACTACAACATGCTCATTATTCTCAGTTTATTACAGTTGTATTCTAATTGCTTGGTTATATTGAAGGTGGAGTATTTTTATGTTTTCTTTTAAAATCCTTTTTCTGAGCCTACACAGTGTTGTTATTTGGGGTGATGCAACCAATTCTGCCAAAGCCCTCAGCATGCTCTTTACAGACCCAAATCACGTGGCAACATGGCTATGTCCTGTGCAGCTAGTCTTCATGCACAGAGTCACAGAATACATCTGTTTGGAAGGGACCTCAAAGATCATCCAGCCCAACCCTCAGTCCAGCATTGAAGGGTCAACACTAAACCATGTCCCTAAGCACCAGGTCCACACACTGCTTGAACACCCCTAGGGAGGGTGACTCCACCACTGTCTTAGGCAGCCTGTTCCAATGCTTGACCACTCTTTTGGTAAATGGTGTGTCCATACAGACGTTTAAATTCCATGAGTGCAATACTGAACTTTGTAGGAATTCAGTTTAAAGTTAGTGTTGTAGTAGGCATGACCTTAAGCAATGAAAGTGATGCTTCATGACTTACACCATCCCTTTATGACGTTTTCCATTACAAAAAATGAAAACCTGTAAGTGTGCTTGTTTCCTGAAGTGAAAAGTCATCTGTATAGGTGTGTGCTCTTCTAGGCCAGCCTTTATCTGGAATACTTTGAACTAGCAGAGTGTTTGATAACTTGTGAAGATGACATAATCCTTCACAAGTATTTTGTCAGCACTGTGCTGGTTTACTTCTAGCTCCTGTTACTCACTCAAGGAGTGAGTGAAGCGTTTAAAACACAGTGGGCAGAAGTACTTGTACTGTTAGAGCTCATTAATCCCCTTCACAGCCTAGTGATTGTTGTCTGAGAAAGCTTCCACTTTGAGGAGAGTTTGACTTAGTTTTTCAGGTTTTGGTGGTGTGTGGTGGGTTTTTTTTTTTTTTGGTTTTTGGTTATTTTTTTGTTGTTGGAGATTTGTCTTTGTTAGCAAAATGTTTCAGTGCATTTTTCACTTACTCCTATTGGTATGTTTCTGTTCTGTGATAATTTTTTAGGAGTCTTTAGTCATGTAGGATTATAATGGAAAAAGTTTCATCCCACCTGATTTCAGCTTGAAATTCAGGAATTAATAAGGATCAGGAAGGTTTCTCTGATCATGAGTGTGAATAGGACTGTAGGTTATGTAAATTTTCCTCCTATTAGTTTGTGGATTGAAGTGCCCACTTCATAAACAGAAAATGAAACCTGTGTATTAAGTCTAAGGAAGAAAAACACAACCAACCAAGCAAGCTTTTCATATAGGTGTCAGTTTCTGTTATGTTTGTTGAGGAGCCAAGTGTCAATTTCCCACCAAACTAAAAGAGAAGCTGAAAAACTGATCTTTGATCTGGCTCTCTTTGAGGCCCTGTGCTCAGATGCCATTAGGCCCAGCAGATATTGCCCTGAATTTAATATTCTCTGGCAAAACTATTTTTCATTTCAAGCAATTGGAATATCAACTTGAAGTTACTAAAAAATGATGAGGTGTTTTCACCTGGTACTGAACTGAAAGTGTGGGAGCAGAATGAATGGTTTCTGTGTCCCCGCTGCACACAATGCTTGGCAGCCTGTGCCTGGACATCCACTAGATTTCATCGTGCTTGAGCCTTGCTTGGCACTCACTGCTGCTCTGCAGAGCTTGAAAAAGACTTTCTCATTTCAATTTCATTTGTTTTGTTGCAAATACTTTTTTTTTTTTTAGCTGAAAGTGCTTTTAAAATCTGCTTAGTGCTGTAGAGTTTGGTTCCATGTTTTCTTGGGTAATAGATTTGGATCCATTATTTGTTGTTCTTCAGAGTTGGGAGGTGACTAAACTAATTTCAGCTTTGAATGTGTTCTCCATATTGCATGCTCACTTAGGTGCTTTGGATTGGTTGACCGAAAAGTACAGGAAGATTAGTGATGCATTTTTCCATGCCCTGAAGAGATGCTCCTAGAAGCAGCTTTTGTATATTTTCTGTTGGTAAATAGAAGCAGATGCAATAGTGACAGACACAACTATTTTGTCATGAACATATGTAAGTGAGCATGGACAATTTGAAGGAGCAGAAAAGGGTAGTTCAGTGGTTATATTCCTAATGTAATATCCATGTTATAGAAGCATGTCCAGAGCTTTCCAAACTTGTTCAACTCTGTCTATTGTTGATTTGCTGAATTCCATAATCATTTTGGCTGGAAAAGACCTTTAACATCATCAAGTGCAACCATTAAGTTGGCACTGCTGCATCACCACTAAAATATGTCCCTCAGCACTATATCTGTATGGCTTTTATAATCCCACCAGGGATGAGGACTCCACTACTTTCTGGGCAGCCTGTTCCAGGGCTTAAGAAACCTTACAGGAATGATTTTTTTCTTACTATCCAACTGAAACCTCCCCTGGTGCAGCTTGAGGCCATTTCTTCTTGTCCTATTGCTTGTTCCTTGGGAGAAGAGACAGACCTCACCTTGCTAAAACCTCCTTTCAGGTATTTGTAAAGAACAAGAAGGTCTCCTTTCAGCATCATCTTCTTCAGACTAAACATCCTCAGCTCCCTCAGCTGCTCCTCACAAGACTTGTGCTCTAGATCCTCCACCAGCTTTGCTGCCCTTCTCTGGACACACTCAAGCACTTCTATGTCCTTCTTAGAGTGAGGAACCCAAAACTGAACCCAGTGTTTGTGGTGTGGCCTCATTTTCTGAGCAGAATTTGTGGAAGAGAACACATTCACCATGAATAGTAAATTTTTTAAAAAATTATTTAAAAATTTCCAATCCCTTTCTACTGTAAGTTCTGTAAACACTTTTTAGTTTTTCTGTTTGTTTAGTTTTTCTGTTAGTAAATTCTGTAAACACTGTTTCACAAAGGCTTGACTAAGAAGAGGTATTTACTGAAATGTCTGTTGCAGGGTTTTTCCTCACCTTTTTCACTCACCAAAGAGACCAACTTCAGTGCAAGTAAGCCAGACTGGAGAAAGGAATTATAGCAAAAAGGGCCAGTAAAATATTTTTTGGGGGGGCTTTTTGAAGCTGGGAAAAGCAGATGGCCTGTGCTGGGGACTGGCAGCTTGTGAGTGGGCTGCTGAGGTGGTGTTGGATGAGCCAGCACCGTGAGTGGCATATTTAAAGGGGATGTCAGTGTGCTATTGGTCACTCTGAGACCACCCCACCCTCAACACACCCTCATAATAGAAGTCCTTTGGGAGCACTGAGCAAACAGTAAGTGGATGTTGTCCAGGGCTTTGCGGTTCAGCAAGAACTTGTACGTGGGGTGCTGACAGCTCTGCTAGTCCAAGAGTTAAGTTTGGTGGGTGAGAATTCTGATATAGGTGATCCTGCTCTGGCAGGGGGGTTGGACAAGATGATCTTTTGAGGCCCCTTCCAGCCCCTGACATTCTGTAACATTCTGTGTTTCTGTAATTGGTCAAGGAGGGATACAAATGTCTACAACTTAATGATGGAGATGATAGGGTTGAGTGTTTATGGGTAGGAATCAAGAGGAGGGCCAACATGGCAGATACTGTGGTGGGGGTTTGTTATAGATCACCCAATCAGTGATGAGACTGGTGAAGTACTCTTTAAGCAGTTGGGAGAGGTTTTGTGGTTCTCACCTGCTGCTTTCATAGGCTATTTCGACTTCCCAGGTGTGTACTGGGAATATAATGGAGCAAAGGGGACAGTCCTGGAAGTTCTTGGAGTGTATGGAAAATAACTCCCTAATGCAGCTAGTGAATGATCCAAGTAGAGCAGGTGCCCTCCCAGACCTGCTACTTGTTAACAGAGGACTTGTAAGACATGTTAACAGTTGGAGGCTGCCTTGGGCTTAGTGATCATGAAATAATAGTTTTTGATTCTCAGAAGTAAGGAGGGATGTTAGCAGAACTGCTGCTTTGGACTTCTGTAAGGCAGACTTTGGCCTGCTCAGGAGTCTGATTGGTAGCATCCCTTGGGATGCTCTCCTGAAGGACAAAGGAGCCAAGGAAGGCTGGGTGCTCTTCAAGAATGAAATCTTAAAAACGTGGGAATGGACCATCCACATAGTCACAAGTAACAAGACAAGAGGAAATGACATCAAGTTATGGCAGGGAGGTTTAGGTTAGACATTAAGAAAATCTCATGAGAGAGATTATTAGACACTGGAACAGGCTCCCCAGAGAAGCGGTTGAATCCTTATCCCTGGATGTATTTAAAGACCTCTGGATATGGTGTACTAATGGCCCTGTCAGAGTTAGACCATAGCAATTCTGTCTCAGTCTTGGTGTTAGTTTGTTCCAGGAACAGCTCAACTGCAGGAGCTGCAATAGTACTTACTTTAGACTCTCTGAAAATTAGATGTAACAACCATTCCTAATAAACCTTCTTGGTGAAAATAAAACTGTGTTCAGATTCTGAGAGTCAGAAGTGCTAGGTGCTTCACTGGGGAGATATGTGAGCCAAGAGCAAGAGGTAGTTGCAAGATGGTGACTTATACCACATGTCCTGTGCCCTTCCTCAAAGGGCTTAGGAAACTGCTGAGCTGCTTAGGAAATACTTTTTGGCAAATTCTGTTGGCAGCAACCAGGAGACCTTGCATGCTTGTGTTTCCCAACCTTACTTGATGGATGGACTAAAGTTTTCTGGAATGGATAACTAAATTTTCCTCACTAAGAATTCTTGGTCACCCATAGCACATCTTCAAATCTTTGTTAAACTTGTGTATTATTTTTGTAATTCTTGGTATTTCTAACAGGATGAAGATTTGTCAGAACTTTATAGAGTGGTTTTCTCTGCTCAGTTCATGTAGTAATGTTGCTACCAAGTACTTAAATGGTCTTTGCCATTGCACTATGAGGTAATATTCTTTTTTATGAGGAAGGCAGCTTTGATTAAGAATAGAAAATACTTTTAAAGATAAAAACCATGAAATCTGAGTCCAGTTGGTGTGTAATTTATCTGTGTGTTTTGGTGACTAAATGCATGTAATTTTTTTTTTTTAATACTAGGCTTTATTGATGTAACGTCTGATTGTGAATGATGTATATGTAGGAGGCTTGTGCCCAGTAGACATCATCTTCTCCTGACTGTGCCCATCACTTCCATAAAGAGTGGTCCACAGAAAAGGTTGTCTTTTGGAAGGAGAAGAAAAAAAATCTGCCTACTGGTATGTGACAGAAGTACACTGTGTGACTTTCACTGCCTCTTGCTTGACTAGCATGTTACTAAAGACATTTAGGTCAAAGCAACCTTGTTAGACTTGGTATGGACTATTTTCTCCTTCCTGTAATCTTCCTATATGGCTGTGTCAGTTCCAGCAGTGCAGATATCTGCAGCTGCTTGTTTACAGGAAATGCCAGCATAGCTTCACAGAATTGACAGCAAGGAAACCAGATTAGACAGTACAGTGTAATACAGACTTACATATAAATGTAACATGGTTTATAAGTCTTTCATCCCTTTTTGAGCATTAATTGCCCCAGAAGGCTGTCCATGTTCTATCACTAGGAGGGAAGCAGAGAACATTTATAGACATTATTGCTGGATGACTAGCCAGCACCAGGACCTGAAGAACTTTAAAAATTATGAATAACTGTATTCCAATTACAGGCTAATGCAGGTAATGGGTTTATGGTACTTAGAGGGCTGGATCTGTTCCCTGACAGCCTGCAGACATTAGGGGCCCCTCATGACCAGCCTGCAATGTAGGCATTATGGAGTGATTTTTACTTTACTGCCTTTTCCATCAGATCATCCCCTTTCTTTCACACACAAGGTTAATTCACTTCTTGATCACATTATTTCCTCGCTGCTCTTTGACAATATAAAAATTCTGAGTGGACAGCTCAATCCCTCTTCCATCTCAGATTTGATTGTTATGGTATTGCCTGGCGTCCCTCAGAGGCCTCCAGCAGCCTTTGCTGCACTTTATGACACTTAAATGGCTGGGCTACAATTTCTCCATCTATTCACGAAATGCTGTTAATAACTCATTTCCAAAGAGGCCCTTCTTTATGTCTTGGCATTAAAGGATTTTTTATTAGGTGCCAGGATAGGTGACACACAACCCCAGTAACCAAAGAGTTAATTAATCTGTGGAAATTTATTGTCTTTTATACTGCACTCAGTGTGACAGTCCCTAAGAGAAACAGATACTATATTTACAACCCAGCTGAAATATTCAGTAATATAGTCTGCATACTGCCCCACTCCATCAGTGTATGCCTCTTGCTGGAGTACCCATTAATCAGCTAAGATGGATTTGTGTAATCTGTCTTCTTTCTTATTCTGAGATTCCAATAAATATTGAAATAATAACTTATTGATTGCAATATAAATGTGGAGCAAAGGCATCCAAGATATTTGCATAATACAGCATTTCAAGGCTTTTGGTGTTCTGTGGGTATGGGGAAGAGAAAGGTTGCAATGGTGGTGAAGAATGATGGAACTCCTTTGGAATGCAGAACACCAGGTTCAGTGTTAGTCGGGTGTGGTGGTCCTCTGAGGTAATTTCTGAGACTGTAGCATAAACTGTAATAGCGTTATAGGTGTTCTCTAAAATCTGGGTATTAAGGGGAAGCCTGTGTTGTGTTAATGGCCTTTCATCTGGGTCACAGTAATTACAGGGGCATTTGACTGTTTTGTTTCAGTTATCTTCAGGTGAGGTGTTTATCAGAACATACTGGTTTTGTTCTTTCACAGAACAGAATCATTTTGATTGGAAAAGACCTTTAAGATCATCGAGTCCAACCATTATCTGACTCTACCAAGACTGCTGCTAAACCATGTCCCTCAGCACCACATCTCTGCATCTTTTAAACAGCTCCAGGGATGAGGATTCAACTGCCTCCCTGCACAGCCTATTCCAGTGCTCAATGACCCTTTCAGTCAAGAAGTTTCTTCTAATGTCTAATCTAAACATCCTCAGGTACACTTGAGACCATTTCCTTTCATCCTGTCACTTGTTACTAGGGAGAAGAGACCAACACCCACAGTCTTCTGCCTCCTTTTCTCCAAGCAAAATGACCCTAGATCCATCAACAAAACTCACCCTGTATACTGCCTACTGTGTAGAAGTCTTGCTATAAAAGATGGGTGTTCCTGCCATATACATGACCCAGTAGGGCAGATTATTTGATGCAGTTCTCCTGAAAAGTGAAATACAGAAGGCTCTGTCAAGAGAGGAATTATGACAGCTTCTGGTGTAAATTAGAGAGTGTCTGGGGAGCCCTCTAATTCATAGCAACCTTTCTTTTGCCAGTGGGATGCAGTACACTGTATCTGCTATCACTGAGATCCAAGGCTTCCACACACCTAACCATGCTCTGTACTATGGCATAATGTGGATTATAAGGCAATTTCTTTTGACTGTGGAGGTTTCCTTCCAACCCAATGCAATCCATGAGTTTCTCCTTATCTTGTGTTTTCCTCATTTGTCTTGTTTTTCACTTTAGTGGTGGAGAAGATTGTGGAGAATTCCAAAGCAGCTCTGCACAACCACTGAAACTTCACATACAAGTTAAATGCTTCACATTCCTTTACAGAGCAAACCTTTGTTTATGACCTTGTTTGGTACATAGCATGAAATAGGACTAAAACTGTAATAGATATGAATTGTTTTAAAAAATTTCTGCATTGAAGAGTTAAGGATAGACAGTCTACTTTGAGTATTACCTGCTGAACATTGAATGACTCTTGTGAGTTAGTCACAATTTTACCTCTTCATGCTTTCTCTTGTCTTCATTTCTTTCTGATACCAAGAGCTAGAAGCAGCCTTTCAATAGACCCTAAGAATGTGGTATTTCTGTTGGAAAAAGCTATGAGAGCAAAGCTGAGCAAGATTTATTGGAACCCTACTGGAGTGACTCTTTGACTAACTCCAACTGGAGTTTCCCCCCTCACTTCTAAAGGCTTCTGGCTTTAAAGAAAATGGAGGAACATTTAGATAAGATTTCCTGCCTGGTGTTTAGGAAAACCAGATCATTGTCCATCCTTTGAGAATCCCTCAAGAAAAAAGTATCATCTCTAGCAAACCTCTCTCCCTAAGGATTTAGAAGAACCTGACAGTATAGCTGATCACCTGCACTTTACTTCCTAACATGGCCTCAATTTGTTTTAAAGCTTCAGTGGCCTGTTTAGGATACTCTAATGTCTCAAAACTTGTGAAGGATCAGTTGGCATAGAATTAACACAGAAAGGCATCCCTCTAATAAAGCAGCTCTCTTAAAAAGTGGTTACTTATGCTTATAAGCATAACTGTTGTGTAGTGTATGACAGATTTAATTTTGCTTATTTCTTATGCTGTAAGTAAAAGTGTGTTCTTGCTCATGTATATAAATAATTAAATAACCGCTCTGTGAGACTTTGGTTTTTGTTATATAAGATAAACATGTCATCTTTGCTCTGTTTTGCTGTTTATTATTCTTAGAGTCCAAATAATTACCAAGATAAATGTTCAGATTTTTTTGCCTATGGAAAAAACTTTGTATGCTCAGACCCGTGCTTTCCCAATATCTTGATACCAAACAGTATTATCTGTCTAGTATCTCTTGTAGCATATTATCCCTTGTGAAAACTAGGATCCATGAGTGGAGTTGGGGGGGATAATTTTTTTCCTTGAAAAGTACAGGAGCCCTTGGTGAAATTCAGTCACAACTCATTTATGAAGTATGTTTCAAGTCTCCATAACATTTTTCATTATTTTGGGTATCTGCTTGTGATCAGAATAGCTGAAGTGTAGATAAAATTGCACCATCCAGGATTTGTTTACTGGTGTCATGCTGATAAGGTTAATCAGATGGTGAAGTATAATCATCTAGGCAGTACCACAGATCATAAAAAAAACCCCAAACAACCCCAAACACAAAAGTGAGAGAACATGATTAATTTTCTGTTACTTTTCTTTGTACATGAATTGAAAAAGACTTAAAACCTACAGAAACCAACCCTTTAAAACTGAACAAACCTGGCCATCATTTCTGTTTATAGCACAGTATCCTAAGGAGGTCTAAACCTGTTGATTGCACTTTTTTTTCTTTACTAAAATTACACCTATTGTGCATGTGACATCAATTTTCAGGAGCACATATTCAGTTCTGTCATTCACAATGTTAAGTAATTTAAGATCAAACACAGGGGTTTAAAATATAAACTACTTATAATTTTTTCTATCATATTGAGGAATCTGAAGTCAACTGTTATAGGAAGATCACAGAATTAAGCTGCTTTGCAGCATGATCTGGGTGTTAAGCTATTATTATATAATGCTATAAATACAGAATGGGTTTGGGTTTTAATTATTTGTTCTTTGTTCTCAAGGGCAAGGACCTCAGAGAGAGATTCTAGTGCTAAGAGACACCAGCATGGTCCTAGAGTGTGTATGTGAGACCTGTCAGTTAGAATATTAATTTATAAGTTGTTTCTTTAGTCAATAGTGCTCTCCAGGGCTGTCTAGTGATTACACAGCTTTGATATAAAAATGATCGCAGGTGCACATCACTCTGTAACTGTGCTTCTTCAGCCACAAATTAGGTTGTATATCATAGAGTCATAGAATTGTTTACATTGGAAAAGACCTTTAAGATCATCATGTCCAAACCAAGCCAAAATATCCTGAGCAGGAAAATACCAAAATCCATTGAAGTCCAGAGACTCCTGCCAGCTAGGCAGTTTGTGTGAAAATGTGTCACTGATGCAAGAAACAGGACAGAGAAGAGCTGTTTAAAAAAAAAAAAATCAGTTCTCCTTGGTTGGGATCTGGATAATTGTGGTCAAAACTAGCAGGCTGGGGACAAGGAGAAGGCCATGTCAAGAAAGACATGGAACTGTTAGAGCGAGTCTAGAGGAGAGGCATGAAGATGATCAGAGGGCTGGAGCACCTCTCCAGTGGACAGGCTATGAGAGTTGGGGCTCTTCAGCCAGGAGAAGAGAAGGCTTCACGGAGACCTTATAATAGCCTTCCAGTATCTGAAGGGAGCCTACAGGAAGGCTGGGGAGAGACTATTTACAAGGTCTTGCAATGACAGGACTAGGAGTAATGGGCTTAAACTGGAAAAGGGGAGATTCAAACTGGATGTTAGGGAAAGGGTTCTTGACAGTGAGGGTGGTGAGACACTGGCCCAGGTTGCCCAGGGAGGTTGTAGGTGCTCCCTTCCTGGAGGTTTTCAAGGCTAGGTTGGATGAGGCCTTGAGCAACTTGTTCTAGTGGGAGGGGTCCCTGCCTATGTCAGGGTGTTGGAACTGGAAGATCTTGGAGGTCCCTTCCAACCTAAACCATTCTATGATTTGTATTCCGTACAGTGGGAATTTTGGTTTGTGAAGCTTTTTTTTGGAACACAAAATCAGGTCTGATAATCACTTCTGTAATTATTAAATATTAGTATTGTTAAATATTGTGAGACTGGAGTTTGCAAGGTTTTCAGGGCTGTGAACTTGCTTTTTACTGCAAGACTGAACTAAACAGCACTGCTTGAGTGCCATACCAGTGCGAATGAGAAATAAATACAAACTATAGCAAAGTATTGCCGGTGCAAGAAGTTTGAATGAATTGGCTGTTAGGAATGTGCTGGGCATTGACTAGATCAAGAGGAGTCAGAGGAATGGCACAGGGTTAGATGCGAGACTTGTGCAGCTGCAGGTTGTGTTTTGTTGGCATATTGTCAGAGCATTGATGTGGGTTTTAGATTTGGTCAGTTTTGATGCTGTTAGTTTAAGAAGATGAGAGATTATTTATACTCCTAGCCTTTTTTTTTTTTTTTTTTTAAAAACTTTTTTTCAGGTAAGAATCTGGGCT
>VWZE01015702.1:953095-974731 GCA_013396675.1 Eubucco bourcierii
AACTTGTTCTCAGGTCAGAATCTGAGCTATTATAATGACTGGAATGGAAGTTCTTCATATTGCAGGAAAGCAATTACTATAGACTGGACTGAAATAAACTGACAACTATTTTAGCAGATACGTTAGAAAAATCTTACAGCTGAGCTGTCTGCACATTGCCGGTGCTCGTAAGTTGAATAAGAATGCAGATGCAACAACATATCTTTGTGAAAACATAAAGTACTGATGGATATACTGCTGTTTAATGATAATTGTTTTTCTAGAATTTTATTTTAAATTTTTGTACAGAAATTCTTCATTGTCATCCCTACTAAGATTGAAAAAATTACATGTTATGACTTCAGAAGTTTGTGTCTCTTCTCATGTTTTCAGCATTATGGCTGAAAAATCTTTTTCTAATCAACTATCTTTCCAGTGAGGGTGGTGAGACACTGGCACAGGTTGCCCAGGGAGGCTGTGGCTGCTCCCTCCCTGGAGGTGTTCAAGGCCAGGTTGGACGAGGCCTTGAGTGACCTGTACTAGTGGGAGGTGTCCCTGCCTATGGCAGGGGGTTGGAACTAGATGATCCTTGAGGTCCCTTCCAACCTTACCATTCTATTATTGTGGAGAATTAACTATTTAAATTTTCAGGTGTGTCTTGAAGTGACATTTTTATTTTTATTTACTTTTAGAGAAATCAGAGTATAGTAAGAACCTCTGTGAGAGACTGAACCCATTATTTAGGCACTGCACAAGTGTCTGTGTTTCAAGTCAGGATATTCAGGCAAAAGCCATTCAGTGGCTTAAAGGTGATTTCTGCTTCACTCTACTTCCAATGCTTTCATAGTAACCTTGAAAGAAATGAAGGTTATAGAGATAACCTTCCTGTGTCTTTAGTGTTATGCCTGTGATTAACTCAAACGTGAAGGTTTTAAAATTGATATTCATTTGGGAGCACACACAGCTCTGGTGTGAGGAAGTGTTACACCAGTCAAAGTCAATGGTAGTCATGCCCTTCTATGCCAGGCCTGACTACAGTCTCTCTCTGTTTAGCCATTTTATATTAATAATCATTTGGATATTCCCAGAGGTTGTGTTTTCTTGCAGGCTCCATATAGCTTGGCAACTTGTGACAGGTGCATTCTGGTTCCCATACGTCTTATGCAAAACTACAGTAAAATATATCTGTGCTTTTCACATCAATATGCCAAGATGTCAAGAGTCACCTCAGCAGAAAGACGCTCAGAAATAGGACAGAAAAGTGCTTGGCACCATCCCTTGTAACTGCAGGCCTGTCTCAGCAGCTGTCTATAGAAATGTCTGTCAGTCATTGCAGAGTGTTGGGTGTGAGGGAACACTCTGCAAACCTTAGACATTGGACCTTCTTTCCGTGTAACAGTGCTTTTGGCATCAGCGCCAGTTGACCGCAGAATTAAACAACGCTCAAGGTGACTCTGTCATTTGCTGTGGATTTTTACTAAGCCACCTTCTAACGGTGTAGAATTAAAGCTGGGCAAAGCACGATGATCTATGAGCCTACAGACAATACCTCAACAGATCTTCACCTTGTTTACGTTTGCCTCCTTTAAATGTTGGAAATGTTGATGGATGATGTGAATTTTAATGGTGAACTCAGTGATCTTAAAGGCCTTTTCCAGCCTAAACAGTTGCTTAGGCTGGAAGCTGTTTTTTTTTCCTCTGATCTTTGTCAAGATACAACCTTAACAGTTGGTGCCATCGACAATTACAGTAGACTCTCAGGCACAAAACCTCATGAAGTTGTGTGGT
Source organism: Eubucco bourcierii (assembly GCA_013396675.1). Classification (NCBI taxonomy): domain Eukaryota; kingdom Metazoa; phylum Chordata; class Aves; order Piciformes; family Ramphastidae; genus Eubucco; species Eubucco bourcierii. Next base: position 954,863 of record VWZE01015702.1, read on the forward strand.
AGTTGATTGGTCTCTTACCCAACTTTGAGTTGGTTTTGGTTTGTTAGGTGTTTCCATAGTTGCTGCCATTTAAGAATATATTGTGTTACGTTTAGAAAGCGAAAAGCAATCCATAATACTTAATTTGCATGTGTATCTAAAGAAATTAAACTACTGGAAACAAGTTATGTTTTAGATTTGTGGCATTAGGAATTAGAAGTTGAATTCTACCAAACTTAAATCCATGAACTTGTCTGAATGGTGAATTCCCATTATTTAAGTCAAGTGCAAACCTCTTACTTCTATCTGTACATCTGGGTTTTGGGTGGTTTTCTGAAGGCATAGTTTAACTTTTTCTTGAAAATTATGAGAAACTGATGTCTGGAATATATAAGGGACAAGCAGAGTCAGAATTACTAGTAACATTGGGACACTGGCACAGGTTGCCCAGGGAGGTTGCGGTTGCTCCCTCCCTGGAGGTGTTCAAGGCCAGGTTGGATGAGGCCTTGAGTAACCTGTAATAGTGGGAGGCATCCCTGCCTATGACATTTTTATCTTTTAACTTTATTTTAACTTTAAATGGAAAATGCTATTTTTATCAAATTACAGTTTACTTTGAACTTTCAGGACAAAAGTCATTAGGGGAAGCCATGTGGAATCATAGAATCATAGAATGATAAGGTTGGAAGGGACCTCAAGAATCATCTAGTTCCAACCTCCTGCCATAGGCAGGGACACCTCCCACTAGTACAGGTTACTCAAGGCCTCATCCAACCTGGCCTTGAACACCTCCAGGGAGGGAGCAGCCACAACCTCCACAGGCAACCTGTGCCAGTGTCTCACCACCCTCACTGTCAAGAACCCTTTCCTAACATCTAGTTTAAATCTCCCCCCTTCAAGTTCAAACCCATTGCCCCTTGTTCTGTCATTGCAAGACCTTGTAAATAGTCCCTCTCCAGCCCTCCTCTAGGCCCCCTTCTGATACTGGAAGGCTACCATAAGGTCTCCTCGAAGCCTTTTCTCCAGGCTGAAGAGAGTGTGCTTTCTTTTCCTCCTGGCTTGATTTTTTTTTTTTTTTCCCAAGGGAAAAAACCCACCCGTGATATGTAAGCTGCTGTTCGTAGTGAGTGACAAGTCTTTAATAGTCTAGAAACAATTCTAACTAAGGAGCTTTTAAATAATTTGCTGATATAAACATTAATCAATTAACATTCACAGCACCCCTATGAATGCGGTGGCAGAGCTGCTTAGTAAAACTGCAGCTGAATGTCAGAGAATTCATTTTTTTTTGCAGATCAATCTGCTTCAGGAAATGATTTATTTTCCTGAAAACTTAGCTTGAAAAACAAGATACTTGGATAGTGGCAACATACTGCTGTGGTAGGAAACATTTTGATTAATCGATTTATTTTATTTATTATGTAGAGAGATAGAGCCTGCACTAGATGGGAGACATTCAAGGCAAAGAAGCTTGTTATACAAGTGAATTCAGACTTGTCCCTCTGTGGTGTTGCAATTCTATTATTTATTTAAATATTTTTACTGATTACACCTGTAGTTGCTCTTTCAGTTCAACTTTGTATTTCCTGACTCCTCAGAACATATTCTTATTAAATTATTTACTTTCTTACTCAAGGTAAATACAAAATACATGCTTTTGAATAAGCACTGGCACTGTTAGTCAGTTAGTGAGGTTCTCAGGTACAATATGAAGATAGGAAATAGTCTCATATGAGGCTTCCCTCCTCCTTTTTTTATTGTTTTGACATTTATCATTGTTGAGCTGGCACTGCCATAAATATCAGGATGTGTTTGGGTTGGAGCATTGGTGGAAATGCCAAGGTTAGTCAGGGTCAACAAGGGAGTGATTTTTGCTTTTTGAAATAGGCTATTAAGTAATCTTCCAGTTAGCTTTAGCTCTTTCTGAGTTTGTCTCTTTTGAAGAATTATGAGAACAATCGAGTTTGAGACCTAGGCTAGTATTTGCTTACCACTAAGGCAATCTAAACATAAAGTTCCACAGATCAGACACATGACTTTCACTAAAGAGTTTTGTGAAAACTACATCTCTGGACTGATTTCTGAAAATGTATTTCAAAAATGTTTAGATGAATTCGTTGTAGAGTAGAATTAGACTGATGTTTTTATTTTTGATTCAATACATTGTCTGATTTCAATTAAATGAATAAAATCTCAATTCAGCCTCCTCCAGTTTTCACCAGAAGGGGGAACCATCTCACTGTCTCAGCCACTTCTGTGACTGCACATAAAAAACTTTTTTAGCTTTTGTTTTTATTCCTGCATTGCAACTAGCTATGAATCTAAATTTGCCTAGCCAACTCAGAACTCCTTCTGAATCATGAAGGTATTTGTCTTAGGGGCTATTAACACCTTGTAAATCACATTGAGCTTACTGTGCTCTGCATTTAGCACCAAGAAAGAAAAGAAAAAGGAAAAAAAATTGCTTAATATTGGCTTGTTAAATTGATTGCTTTGCATATTAAGATCTTACATTATTTTTGCACCCTAAAATAATACAGTTTTCTATAGTGGTGTCCTTAAGTGCAGTACTGAGGATGCAAAAGTGTGTATTAATGCAGGTTTTGCTTCACAACTAGTCCACACATCCAAAGGATTTCCAGACTGCAGAGAATGGCAAGTACTCAGGAATGAGTGATAAAGTGAGGGGCTTTTAAACATAGGAATCTTCTTGACAGAAACAAGTAATTTCTCTTCACTGCACAGAAACCTTCCTCTAGATAACTGCAGATACTGGGTTTCATTGATTGGAAAGGGCCAAGAATGATATTTTCCCTTAGCAAACATTATTTTAAAAGTTATGGTGATTTCATTTTGTTTGCTTGGGTTTCACACAGGGAATCTCATCCTGTTGCTGCATTTTTTTCTGAGATGGACAGGCAGAACACCACCGTCCTGATTCTCTGGCTTCCATCACCTTCCTGGGATGGTTACAGCACCACCTGTGCACGTAGAGGGATGAAGAGGGAATGACTCCACAGGCCAGTATTTCACGTGGTGGGGGAGGACATAGCATGCAAATAGGCACTGTATCATTTCCTTACTCTTTTTCCCACCAGCCCAAGCAAAAAGTGCTTCTGGCATCTGTGAAGTGATACATGCCATGGTGGAGCATTTTTACAGGTTTTCTGGCTTTAATCTGCAGCTTAAGTAATGCTAGTGCCTAAATACCAAGGTAACTCTTGCTAGAAAAATAATGAACCTGCTTTGAACTGGTCTTTACTTGTTGAGTTCTATTGTGTTCCTGAGATTATTCACTTGTCAGGACGCCACTTTTGTCTGAGATGAGTTGCAGAAACCCTTGTACATTGTGCCCTCAGGACAGCAAAGCTTTATGTTCTGGATGACACTGCAGTGCATTAGTGTGTTATGTCAAGGTGTCCTTCAGTTTTAGTTTTGTTTCAGGTTTCTGCTTTGTCTCAACTAATTTAAAACTACTGGTAATAAGGAGAGGTGATCAACACTCAAAATGTAGAATTTAATTGGTACCTGTTTCATGTGATCAACAACTCTAAACCGAAAGCAGATCAGATTGATGGCTGCTAAAATCCTGCTATTGCATCAACACACACCACATTCCATCAATAAGCAGTCTCTGGACTGAGGTTTTTTTTAACATTATTACAGTGTATCAACTGAAGCTGCAATGCCTGGCATCAAGGGGGATAAACTGATTCTTAGGTCCTTGAATGTGACTATAGAACATGCTTCAAGCACCTAGTTGTAAAAATATTAAACATTCTGATGGACATAACATTATGAAGTTACATAGAAACACTCTTCAGAGGGCCATCCACTTTAAGAAAATGGAGTCCAGGGAAGGTTATGACCAACTGAAAATGCTGTTCTGAGCATAAGCAGGAGAAAATTTAATTGTCTGAGATGTACATTTCCTAGGGCACACGATTAATTGTAGTGGAAATGTTCAATTGCTTGTAATTTTGCAGAAAATTCCCTCCTGGGCTCTGAAACTTTACATGCTTAGTCATAGCCTAATAGAGCAGTTTCTTGGAAAGTTCAGCTAATTTTTTTTTTTTTCCAGTTAGACATATGGGAATAAAATTTTGGGGGACTCAACTGAAAATGTCTCAACCTGACAATAAAAACTGGGTTTACATGAGATGTGTAAAGGTTGGAATTAGTTGTCTGTGTGCTTTTTGGATATTTTAAAATTGTAATTGTTGGGTTTTTGTTTTTTTTTAGAATTTAGTGTATGATATAATATGTTGTGATACTCCCAAAGTTTTATTCCTCCAAAGATCAAGCAGGAAGTCTAATTAAATACATGATATATGAACCACAACATTTAGTTCATAGCTACAGCAGCTTCTCCCAGTGTTACCATGGCATATATTCATCTGTATGCTGAAATATTTGTATATTAGCAGTATCAGCATGTAGTGCTCATCCAGTGTTCCATTCTTTTAAAAAAGCCTTGGGATGTTTTGTTTGAGTAAAGCTACAGTTTCTGTGCAGTGGTATTTGTTTATGAGAATATCTAGAATGGTGACCTTGGGTTGAGATACGGTCTCTGCCCCTTCAATGACCTATGCTCAATTTTCAGTTTGTATCACACCGGAATTAGAAATGCAGTGAGTTCAGTTTATTTTGTAGTTGCTTTCTTTTCCTGGAAATTTACCAATCTAACAATCATTCCTTTCTAGTTATCATTTATTTCTCTCAGAACTGTGCAGTCTTCTCCTAAAAAATCATTCACAGAATCACAGAATGGTTTGGCTTGGAAGAGACCTTTCCAAGTCATCTAGTTTAACCGCTTTGCATTGAGTACAGATATGACAGGCTGAGGGAGTTGGGGCTCTTCAGCCTGGAGAAGAGAAGGCTTCGAGGGGACCTGATAGTAGCCTTCCAGTATCTGAAGGGGGCCTACAGGAAGGCTGGGGAAGGATTATTTACAAGGTCCTGCAATGCCAGGACAAGGGGCAATGGGCTTAAACTGGCAGAGGGGAGATTTAGACTGGATGTTAGGAGGAAGTTCTTTACAGTAAGGGTGGTGAGGCACTGGAACAGGTTGCCCAGGGAGGTTGTGGATGCTCCCTCCCTGGATGTGTTCAAGGCCAGATTGGATGAGGCCTTGAGTGAGCTGTACTAGTGGGAGGTGTCCCTGCCTATGGCAGGGGGTTGGAACTAGATGATCCTTGAGGTCCCTTCCAACCTTACCATTCTATGATTCTATGATTCTATGATCTTCAACTAGATCATGCTCGGAGCCTTGTTCAACCTGACCTGAAATATTTTCAGGGATTGGGACATCTGTCATCTCTCTGGGCAACCTGTGCCACCACCCTCAGCGTAAAAACTTTTTTTTCTATCTGTTCTGAATCTCTCTTCTTTTAAATTAAAATTATCACCCCTTGTCCAGTTACAACAGTCGCTACAAAAAGGTCTGTCTGTTTCTTTCTTGTAGGGCTCCTTAACATTAAGTGATTATGAGAAAATTGATGGAGCTGAGGTGTACTTGTTTGTATTTCATTTGGATTTTGAATATTTGCAGCATCTAAACGGATGTTTCTTGTCTCCCAATGTTGTATTTAATTCATGTTTTTACTCCTATTACATTTACAGTATTTTACAGTATTTCTTGTTGTTTGTTTGAAGGGCATCCACAGTACACTTGAAGACAAGTTGTGTACTTTTAATGGTGAAGTAGTCTTTGATTTTTTTTATCTGAACATTATAACAGTAGGGAGCATAGAATCATAGAATTTTTGAGGCTGGAAAACACCTTAAGATCATCAGGCACAACTACTAATCCAACACTGCCAGATCACCACTGAACCATGTCCCTCAGAACCACATCTCCATGGCTTCTGTATCTTTCCAGTCACAGGAACACACCACTTCCTTGGAGAGCCTTTTTCCAGGCCTTGACAACCCTTTCAGTGAAGAAATTGTTCCTAATATAGAATCATAGAATGGTTTAGGTTGGAAGTGACCTCAAAGATCATCTAGTTCCAACCCCCCACCGTAGTCAGGGACACCTCCCACTAGAACAGGTTACTTAAGGCCTCATCCAACATGGCCTTGAACACCTCCAGGGAGGGAGCATCCTCTACCTCCCTGGGCAACCTGTTGCAGTGTTTCGCCACCCTCACTGGAAAGAACTTCTTCCTAACATCCAGTTTAGATTTCCCCTCTTCCAGTTTAAACCCATTACTCCTTGTCCTGTCATTACAAGACCTTGTAAATAGTCCCTCTCCAGGCTTCCTGTATGCCCCCTTCAGATACTGGAAGGCTCCTATAAGGTCTCCTCAAAGCCTTTTCTTCTACACGCTGAAGAGCCCCAACTCCAGTATAAATCTCCACTGAGATAACATGAGGCTGTTTCCTCTTCTATCACTCGTTACTTGGGAAAAGAGACCAATGCCCACCTACTACCTCCTTTCAAGGTAGTTGTAGAGAGTGAGAATTTCTTCCCTGAGCCTCCTTTTCTCCAAGGTAAAGAGCCCCAGTCTCCTCAGCCACGCTTTGTAGGACTTGTGCTCTGGGCCTTTCACCAGCTTTGTTAACCTTTTGTAAACCCATATCAGGTGCATGGAAGGATTTGGAAGTTCCTTTATTTGTGGTGTATTATATCAGTTTATTATTTGGTATTATATCATTCTTCTCTTCCTCAGAGACTATGTCTATATGGAAGTTTTCAGAGTAATTTTGTTACAACTTAGTTAAAAATGACCTTTGATGAAGCTAGTGGATTTTTTTGGGCCTCCTGTGGTTACCTAAGGCAAGTTTCATTGTGTATCCTGCATTGAATCTTGGTGGCAAATCTCTAGTTAATGGAAGAGAGATTTTTGCTTAAATGCCTGTAATCACCGTTGTTAAATACACATATCTTAATATACAGTTAGTTTTACATTTCGCCTTGCTATGTGTAGAGCTTCAGTTGCAACTTCATTATCTGACAATTTTGCAGATTGAGGTAATAGATGATTTAGAGGTGAAGTTGTCAGTATTTACTGGAGAAGTTAAAAATGGCTGGATTTGTGCAGAGTTTAAAGATGGAGACAGTAGCTCTGTTCACAGTGTGGGTTATTTTGCTTCTCTTTCTCAAGTTGTTTTTTTCCCAAGCGGGCAGCCATAGAATAAATTTTGACCCACTGGACATGGTGATTCATGAAGCTTCTATAACTATCACCTCCCTTCGCCATGTTTGTGCTGCAAAGGCACCATAAATACTCACCACTACAGTGGCTTAAAATAATATTTGCTCAGTTTCTGGAAATGCAGGAAATATTCTTCAGCTATGGCTAACATTTGTGGAAGTAAAATATTGTATAGTATGATGTCTTTCTAAATTTTGCAAAAGCTGCTTTGCTGATTAGAAGGAAGGCTCAACACCTAGATGTATATAAAACTGTCTACACTCTGTTCTGTGTGGGTTTAAATGGCTATTAAAAGTGACATTAGCATAAAATGAACTTCTTTCCTCAGAGAATGTTTGTTATGTGCTAACCACTGCTGAGAGTGGAATAAAGACAGAAGGAAAAAAAAAAGAGCAAGTAAACCACAGTGTTGATGGTTGTGTGAATTTTGCTTTTGTGTTTAAAATAAGGACCTGTGATTAATATGGGAATCAGAAACTAACATGCATAATAGTTATGCAACATGCAGATACATGATTTACATGCACAGGCAGAGTATTTGCATCTCTCTTCTTTGCTGTTAGAGTGACTAGCCACTAATTCAGGAAAACATGTTTAAAAGGTCCCTCTATTCCATGTGCTCAGCTTCTTGCATGCCTCCATTGCAAGGTCTTCAGAGTGATTTTCCACAGAAGGTGAATGATCTCAGCTCCTGTTGAGCTCAGAGCAGTGGGTACTGATTACCTTTCAAAGTTATGCTTTGGGAGTCCCAAAATGAGAATCCAGATACTAAATTACTCAAATTTAGCAAATGGTTTTAAATGCATAGAGTGTGATATCTGTCTTTCAGCTCCTTCATTTACAAGAAGGCAGAACAGCAATTCCCCTGTCTCATTAGGGTGTTAAAAGGTTTCGTTGGAAGTCTCTAGGATACTTTGAAAATGTAGAACATCATCAAGGAACAATTTAAGCCAGAATCAATTGTGTCCTGCTTGCTGACACCAGAGAATAAAGAGACTCTTCTTCCTCTTTCATGTAGCAAGTAGAATTTTGCAAGCTCAAAGGAGAATGAGAGTGTGTGATGGTGTGCCTGGTATAGCCCACTGAGCCAGGGGAAATCTCTGCAATGAGCTCTAGTTTGCTTTCCTCCTCCCTTGGAGAAATGGAGACCTTGAAGACACCATTAGCTCCAATTATTCTATATAAACTCATCATAGAGCTTCTCTATTATTTATTATTTCACATAAAGATTCAAGGGAAGAAAATACTCACCAAAATCTAATCCCTTTGTCTTAAGAGCTCAGGATGGAACTTGTCTTTAGATGACAGTGTAGACCTGTGAACATGACACTGGAGTTTTTTAGTCAGTGTAAAGAAATGGACATCTCTAGGATGTGATTTGTCTTGAACTTAATCTTTTATGTTGGCTAGACAGCATCTGGAACTGCCATTGGCTGGCTCATGAGCAGACATCTGCATTGTGAGTATTTAAAATTAGAGAAGATGAATGCATTGCTTATTTTCTGGAGATCTCCTGAAGTTGAGAACTGGAGAACAGCCTGACCCATGGATCTCAGCTGGACTCAAGTATTATATACATGAATGTTCCCTTTCTCAGACTGACCTGTCTGTGTGCAGAAGAATTGCAGTTGTCTGGGGAACTTTAAACCAAGCAGGGTGGCTTTACTGGGTTTAGCTAAGTGGTTGACTGGGAATCTTCTGAAGTATGTGATATTGTCTGTGGTTTTCTTTTTCCAATCAGTGCAGCTAATACCAATCAATACTGTGAGTCCTTGTGTGATGCTTGACAAACTTCAGGGCTCTAGGTCCCGCTACCTTTGAATGCTCTTTTAGGAATACATCGCTGATGGAAGCTACTCATCACAAGAAGGTCACAGTGGTAATTTCTATTCAGCAGAAGTCTGTTCCTGACAGAGGCACTGCATGTGTTAGAACTGGGCCAACTGCTAAATGAGTGACAGACTCTCTCTAGCAGTCTCTCTCTGCTCTCAAAGAGAAGACAAAGGGAAAAAGGGAAGAGAAACTTACGGATTAGAAACTAAAACTACTTTAATGAAGATAGTATTAAAATTACATAAACACAAATAGATGCAAAATGAGTATCAAACCCACCTGCCTGATGGGAATGATGTCACTGTCACCAATGATGCAGTGACAGAAGTTTCAAACTTGACTTCAGTTCCAGATGGGAATAGGATTCAGAAGCTGAGTTCTGGGACTCATGGATCAGGACTGAAAGCACACCCGAGTCCTCCTTGAAGAAAAGGAAGTGGAAAGGAAGAAAATTAATAACTTGACCCTGATGATCCTTCAGTTTTATACTGAATATGACAATCACCGAATGGAATACCTTGTTGGTCAATTTAGGGCCACCTGCCCTATCTGATCCTCCCTGCAGGTGTAGCCTTTTACTCTGCACGAGCAACATGGCACCAAGATTTAGCAGTGACATTCATTTGCACAGGAATAAGTCTTAAGCAAGAGTCTTTCTGCATCCCAGTGTTTGACAGTATATAAGTTTTCACTGCTAGAAGCAGCCACTGTGTGAAAACAGGCCTCTAAACTTCAGAAAGTGCTGTCGCTGACAAGAGACTGAGGTGAAAAGTTAAATCACCAAACAGAATTAGTTCTGTTCTAACTCAAACCAGGATAGGCACTATGTCCCACATAAAGTCCCTTTTATATTGATGCAAAAATCATTGAATATGTGGTTATTTAGTGTCAGAGAGAAAGGCAGATTCCCTTCCTTGAAGGACGAAGCAAAATCAATTTTGATAAATCAAGTGAGACCTGATGACAGTGAGCTGTGACATGAAAAGATAGCCAATGAATGCAGAAATTAAATCAAAAGAGAGAAGGAAAAAGTTTGAAATCGTAAAGAATTCTTTTCCACTCCTGTGATACCTTCTGTGGAACAGCCAGATCATTTTATTATTGCAAATACTGTGGCAGTAATCTTTTACTGCTTGCAATGTAGGCCTACAGCATTAAGTTAGTATAAAATTACATATAGTTTAATATATCTGTACAACACCTTTAAACAAGCTTCTCTAGGCAGGAAGGTTATCTGTCTTATAAATCTATTATTTCATTGTACATCTTGATAGCCTAGCATTGCTCCTAGCCATGTTTAAGCATTAAATAGTGCATTATTATTTCACATAAATCACACCGAGATGTGTGAATTCATAAATTTTGCATTTGTACAGACAGTATTTTAAACGTTTTACGGCTTCGTGGGAACTTGCTGGAAGAGCCTGTATACAAATCAGCGGCCTGGAAATTTCAATAGAATTTCATATCACAATTGCTGCTTTTCAAAGTAATTTCTTGCATGTTTTAGAAATGTTTTAACAGGCTCTAGAAATAAAAAGAAAACTTGTGAACAACACCTTTGGTCAGATGCTGCTGGATAGCTCCTTTGCTGTAGAAGGACTGGTTAATTTTTTCTGATGTTCCTTCTCTTGTCATTTGTGTTGATTTTCCTGCTTTATTGGTGGTTTTTTTAATGCTCCAACTTCTTGTTTTTCTTCTTACCTTCTCAGTTCTTCTAGCTCATTAACCTCTACAGAATCGTGCTAAGCTGGGTTGTATTAATTTGAGAAAGTGCATTGATCGGAACGTAACTATGTGAGGTTTGTCCAGGTTTGGATATTTTTGATTTAAAAACCTTGAGAATACCTTCTCAAGAGACTTTCTTTCTCTTCAATGTGTTATATAGAAAGGAATAAGAAAAGGCAAGAGCTATGTATCACATATTGCTTGTGTTATGGGTGAGATCCCAATGTTTGCCTCAGAGCCCAGACTCTTACTGGAAGTATTTGGCAAAATTAACATTTGCCTAGTAAGGACTTTCTGACACAAGTTCAGAAAATTAAAACAATCAAATGGTTTCATTTATTAAAGTGACAGTTACAACAGGTTTGGGTTTGCCAGTGATAAATGCACTAACTGCAAGATGATCTCAGGTTAAGAAATCCTGGGTAACATCCAGCAAAATCAGAGATGCAAACCTTTGCAATAGCTTCAGTATAAAACAGAAAGGCAACAGAAGTTAAGCTATATATTAAAGGTGCAGTTCCCATAAAAAATGATGTCACTGTCTTGGATGGAGGAAAATGAGCACAGCCCATCAACTGTTACTGCCTGTCTTTCCCTCCCTGATCCTGATGCTGATGTTGGTGCTGGGCCCTGCTGCACCCTGGCTGGTACCCATGTCCCTGTACACCAAGAGATGTTCCTTTCCTGGGTTCTATACTATAGCCATGGTTGTCCCTGCCTTCTAGGTGGTGTTTAGTGTGATTTGGGAGGAAAGTTGAATAACTAATTTACTCAGTTTTTCTCATTAGCATACTGAGGACTGTTAACTTTAAAATTGCGGTTAATTAGACAAAGGTCTAAAGTCTAAGGTCTAAGTTCAGACATTCTAGCTCTCAAAATCAATTTTGAAGTTGGGTGTTTGGGTTTTTTTTTTTGCCTTGATTCATCAGTTTTAGCCAAAACAGGGCCATCTTCATAAAAGTCCCTCCTTCAGCTCTTTGGCAGGCCAGCTTCATGTATCTTCATTTAACATAAACGTTTGCTGATTGTAGATGACCTTGGCCCTAAAACTGATACTAAATCAACTTGCCTTCCTGTCCCACGATTGTGCCACACCATAAGGTAGCTTCAGGAAAAACAGAGGCTGTGTTAATCCCATAGCCATTCTGCCACAGAAATTCCCTTTACTTCCTTTGGATAACCTAAAGAGCACCATGAGATAGGGATTGAAGCCCACATCTCCAAATAACTGAAGATGGGAGGAACATGGGAAATCACTTGCACCTTCTTTTACACTTTGCAGGGAAATACACCTGTCTGTTTCTTCTGCTGTTGAGCTGCTCCTGGCACTTATAGGCATTTACAAATCTCACCTCAAATGTCAAGCTGAATCAAGCTACAAGTATTTTACCTTGAGATTACAGAGCCAGCAGTGAAGTCTGCCTTTTGAAAAACAATTCTGTTTTCTTTTCATGGATCCATCATCTTTTTCTTTCTTAACAGCATCCCATGTTAAAGTGAATGGGAATTTTGCTGTAAAATTAATGGAAGTAGAATAAAATCTCATTATTATCTCTAGTGTCTGTGCAGAAATTGTGTGATTGTGTGACACAGCATTGGAACAGGCTCCATAGAGAGGTTGTGAAGTCTCCTTCTCTGGAGACATTCAAGGCCTATCTGGCTGCACTCCTATGTGATCTGCACTAAATTATGGTCCTGCTCTGGTAGGGGGGTTGGACTTGATGATCTCTGGAGGTCCCTTCCAACCCTTAACAACCTGTGATCCTGTGATTATTAACTGGAGAACTAGAGCAGTTTTGACAGCTTTGTTGACTTTTTTTTTATTTCTTTCTTTCTTCCTTATGGCTTGGAATTCTTTCTGTTCCTTGCAAATTGTTGTAATTAAGGTGGAAGTACCTATGCATATGTAAATTGTACCTTCACTTAGTTAAATATTCTCAGTTATTTTAGCTGTGGTCACAAATCTGGTTAGATTTTCTGTTACTGGTTTGGAAAGCTTTTTATGTGACTTTCCCACAAATAATAAATATCTGGAGGGAATGTAATAAAATTGTAAAATATTCCAATTTTGAGTATAAAGACTTGCATGGAAATTTTATCCTAAAAGACAGCTGATTTAGAGAGCATGGAAAACTGGTTTGGGTGTTCATTAGAACAGATAAAACTGACCATATTGTAGACTATTTGCTACACATACAGTACAGAATTAACTTTCTATAGGATGGAGCAAATTTGGTACAGATTCTGCTGTTGTGTAATTCTGGGCAATTCTTCCATGTTCTACTGATTAAACGCACAATGAAAGTGACAAAGAGAAGACTTTGCTCCAAGATTTTATCCAGTCTACCTAACCTGGGAAGCAGGAGTCTTCATTTACAATATTTGGGCAAAGTCAAGTGTGAGTCCTCAAAATGTTTCTCCTGAACACACTGGTCCTTCCTTTTCATGTTTTCCCAGCAGCTGTGTGAGAAGAGAGGGGAAAAAAATAATCTCCATATATACATTTGAATGGGATTAAGTTTGCTTCTAAGAAAAAGCAAGCAATATCTGTGTGGGTGGCACAGTATGAGAAGCTGAATGTCAAAGTGTGGATCCAACTAGGATGTTACAAAGTTCACAGGGGTTTGAGAACAGGGGTTGTGGAAGGTGTTCTGATATCAAATAATGACAATTACAATACTTTTTCCAACTGTAAGTTTTTAAAGTTTTGGTTGTGCCATTGAAGTTTGTTTATTTTTTCTTTATTTTTTTCCCCTCCAAAGTTTGTATTGTGTCAAGTGGATTGAGAAAGATCTCTGCCCGTCTGACATACAGATTATTGTGTTCAGGTTTCCATTGCTTGTATGTCTAAGGAGCTGAGAGATACTGAACAGAAAAACCTTACAGTTAACAGTTTTGCCATGCACCAGCTTACATGTCTCACTAGCAGTTCTGCAGAGGAGCACTACACTAGCTCATGGGAAAAGCTTGGATTTGTAAGCAGTAGAGCTGTTTTAGGTTTTTGTGTGTGGTGTTTTTTTTTTGTTTGGCTTTTTTTTTTTATCTTTTTAAAAAAATTTCTGGTTTCTAGCAAAGATTATTTTCAACCAAGGGAAATGAAAGGGTACAAGTGACAAGTTTCATAGACAGGTGAGTTGTGGAGTTTTTATTGAGGGGAAAATATATGAACAGCTGAATGTAAGAGTAGTGATTCTGGAAAAACTTACTACCTCATATCAGAGAAAGATCCTCTCTTTTTCTGTCATACAGAGAAGACAAATAATACATTTTCTGACATGCTATTGACCTGCATAACCATCTGTGTTATGGGATGCACCTGAAACCTTGACACTGTAGTTTTCTACTCTGGCAGCAGCTATAATTGTATTAACATAAATGGAGGTGGCTTGGTATAAAATGGGGCAGTGATGTAAAGAACAGGGCTGTCTCACCTAGGCTGCCATTTGACATCTATAATGTGCTGCAGTGAAAAATTGCTTCAAGTGCAGAGTCCCAACAAATCAGGTTCCTGTTGTTTTTGAAGGCAAGGCATATTTTGTGATACTGCTCATTACTGGGCAAGAACAACAAAGAAGTTCAAGACTAAGATTAATGGTATCAGCAGATCATTGTCTAAAGATTAATCTTTTTAAAATGATGAGAAAGGGATAGACACAGTGAGCCTCTCGCTGCCTACAGCTACAAAGAGTAATAATAACCATTACTACGGCAGGGCTGGCTTTGGAATACTAACAGAAGCATATCTAGTTCTCATCAGGAAACACTAATGGTGGCTTTGTGTTGTTCTTTGGCTACTGATGACTATTGAAAATGGTGTGGCTTTTTTTCTGCCTTCCTCAAGCAACAATTGTGGGCTTTCTTGTGGTGTCTTACTATTTAATATTCATTTGTTTGAGATCAATTCTCTCTTTCACGCTATTGCCACTGTACTACTTTCTCTTTCAAAAACTTTTACATTATTGCCTGGGTCTAAAACTATCAGGGCTTTAAAAAAAAAAAGGGTTCATTACAGAAATTACATTTGCTCTGTAAACCCAGGAGGCATTGTCTTTTGGTTAGCTGCTCTATAACTAATCCTTAGTTCATGGACATTTTTGTGTGTGCATGCTCTTTATATTTAGCAGAACACAGAAACTCCATGTAGCAATTGCATAAATCTGTTTATTTTTATAAGGCTGTATGCCAGTAAGTGATGGTACAGGAATGGTATGTACAAGCTAAAGCACACTAATCCCCTTTTTAATCTCAACACTATTTATGTGTATGTTGTCAATATTACACACTCTGTGGTTTAAAAATGAATTACCAAATTGTGTTCAGAATGATTTGGTCTGATAATGTCTGCAAGGTTTGGAATTCAATCCACTTCCATACCAGAGAAGTAGTGGCAATGACAGTGATGATTTGAATGTGAGTGAGGCTCAGGTACTGCCATCCTTACTCAAACTCAGCAGTAGCCTATTGCTTTATATGGAATATGATGTCCATGAAATGGAATCCCTTGTTCATCACTTTAGGGTCACCTGTCCTGTCTGTTCCCCATTCCAGGTGTGGCCTTTTGCTCTGCACCAGCACCATGGAACACAAGATTTAGTAGTGACCTTCATTTGCACAGGAGCAAATCTAAGCAAGAGCCTTTCTGCACCCCAAGCCCTGGCAGTAACTCTAACTATCAGCGTTATCACTGCAAGAAGCAGCCACTGTCTGTGGACACAGGCAAACAACAGCAGAATGGGCTGTTACTGAGAAAAGCCTGAGCTAAAAAGTCAAATCATTGTACAGAATTGGTTCAGATCTAACTTAAACCAAGACAGGTAGTATGATTTAGTAGTTGTTGCTGTGGGGGCCTATATAATTCTGTGACATATCCAAGAATAGAGATTATTTTGCTGATTTGCTTCAATGAAACCAGGGTTCTCTTCTCACATTAAGAGAAAAATTTGACTCAGGTTTAAAATCTAAGCTTGGTGAAGCCAAATGTTTATGTATTATGAAGCTTAAGTGTTATCTACATGGTGTCCTGGAGGCTGAATAGTGCTCACTGCTTTTCAGAATTAGACTACAGAAAGATCAGCTTCAAGTACAGAAATATGTGAATGAGTATAGTCAGGTGAAAGTAATCAGTGTGGTACTTGTGTACATATAATGTATGACTGTATATTATCTGTCAGGACTTGCATTGTTCCCCAGATACAGGAGTGATGCTGAGGAGGATGACAGAGCAGGAAAATTTCCAATATTTGGTCCAGAGGGGCTGTTAGGAAACCATCTCCTTTCTCCAGGGTTGGGTGGAGGCCATTGCTGCCTTTGAAATAACTTGAACCTTAAACAGAACCTTGTTTTGTTTTTGAACAAGGAAAGATAGATTCAAGTTTGGCTTGGTTATACATGACTAACCCAAAGCAGGTACCTGATAGGGAATTTCCTTTATTTAATTTAAAAGATCTTTACATTTATTTAGGATAGAGGTATTAACTGCAATAATGATAGATGTTGGGAAAGCATGTCCAGATCATACCAAAGCTAACATAGTGGTTCTTTGGTTAGTAGGTCTTTAATATTCACTCTGTTGTTTTAGGGATTTCAGTGAAGTTGTAGGATATAAACAGATGAAGTGATGCAGTTGTTGTGCAGGTCCTCTATGTAAGGAATCGTTTCTAAGTAGAAGGAAAAGACAAAAAAAAGCTTATGAGAAGCACGAGTGTTTGAAGAGCTCAAATCAGTTTTGCTTTCTGTCAAACTTGGTTTATAACCTTTGACTATTACCTGGTTCAAACTCATGTAGTCCTTCTACAGCTCATTTCAGAGCTGTTACAGTATGTCATTGGCTTTGTGCCAGCATTGTCATGTTCTGATAATTTCCATCCTGTGCTGAAAATTGGACAGATTGGAATGAACAACCTTAAATTGTCCAACTGCATTAAAAAAAGAAAAAGAAAAGGCAAACCTTGTCAAAATTTGCAATTAGGAGTTACACTTCAGGCTAGAAGTTCTCTGAGTGATCCCACTCTCAACTGTGAAAGGCACTTCAGTGTCTTTAAGTCTTCATAGCCTGAGATACTGTGTATCACTTTTTAAAAATCCTGAGCATTTATATTTGGAAAATATCTCCCTAATTGTATATATTGTTCTGGGTCATTATTTTCTCATTGTTTAAATTACAGCTCATTTATTTCAAAGAATACTTGTCAAAGGAAAGCTTTAAGTACTGATTTAAGAAAGCAGTGTTAAATAATTGAAATGACTGTGATAAAATTGCCTTAAACAGACCAGTTTTATCAGTCTGTTTAATGAATTGTGCTTTTATAGGGTGAGATAAATCTAATGTGAATTCAAGTGGTTGCACTAGAAATACAGCTCTAGGTAGGATCTCCTGGTGGATTTAGCTAGCAGAATGAAAGAAAAAAAAAGCAGTTGTGGTCCTGCCTTTCCTTTCAGGAATGTTTTATGTGTAATAATGCTGATACATTACAGAGTGTTGCACTACATATATACATGTAACGTCTGAGTACTTACATATAGATTGTGCAAAGCATCTTGGTTCTTATTTGGAAAATATGTATACCTCTGTGTTATAGTTTGAGCTAGAACAGAATTGATTCTGTTCTGTGATTTGACTTTTCAGGTCAGGCTCTTCTCAGTGATGGCACTTCCTGCAGTTAACAGCATGCTTTCACAGACAGTGGCTGCTTCTAGCAGTGATAACACTGATGTGTTACTGCCAAGGGCTGGGGTGCAGAAAGACTCTTGCTTAGACTTGCTCCTGTGCAGATGAAGGTCACTGCTAAATCTTGTCTGCCATTGTGGCAGAACAAGTAAACACACCTACAGAGAGGGACAGGACAGGTGACCCTAAACTGATCAACAAGGGATTGCATTCAATGTCATACTCATTGTAAAGCTGAGGGATCACTAGGGTCAAGCCTATTCCTCAGTGGCCATTCTGCCCTCAGTCCATTTCCATATGCTCCTTAATTCAGTCCTGGATTCCACCATCTGCCAGTGTGTACTGTCTGGGACTTCTCCAGGGCCTGCTCCCACCATCAGTGGTGATGGTGACATCATTTTCATAATGGAGTTGGATTTGGTATTGATTTTGTATCTATTTAATTTTATTATTATTTTCCTTGTAACTGTTTTCTTTCTTAGCCATCAGTGTTTCTCCTTATTCCCATTCTCATCTCTTTGGGAAGTGAGGGGTTTGTAAATAGCATCTGTCACGTATGTAGTGGCTGATGCAGCCCTAACCCTTGACATTGGATATAGAAATAAACTTGAAGATGCTTCCAGTCCTGGAACTGTTAATTTTCATAGACTAGAACAGTGACACAATCAATTTCTTTGTAGCCTGAGGGTACTCGGCAGAGTGGCCTTGCTGCTTACCGATAATTTAGAAGGGCTTTTCTCTCATCGTGAGAACAACAGATCTGCTCTGGATCCCTACTGTAGACAACCTTTAGGTGGTGGCTGACACACCTCACAATGATCCTAAAAGTCTTGTCTAGTAAGTGAAAGATTATGCACTTAGCAAGACATTAACTGAGCCAGTGAATACTGATTTTGTAGCTGGACATATCCCCATCAAGTTTCTTAAATGCTGTCAAGCTGATTTTGTGAACAGTTTACCTCCATCAGTTTACCTCCCTGGAGGTGTTCTAGGCCAGGTTGGATGAGGCCTTGAGTGACCTGTTCTAGTGGGAGCTGTCCCTGCCATGGCACAGGAATTCGATTGGTCCTCTCCAAACCAACCCATTCTATTAATTTTTGCACTCACCGAGGCAGGTCCGCACAGGGGAAGGGAAGCGCGGGGGGAAACACCGCCAAGGAGCTCCTTTGCAGTTCCTTGGAACCAGACCCGCAGTTGCCCTGCGCTGGGGCCGGCAGCTCGCCAGCAGCCTGCCGAGGCGGCGTGGGCGGAGCCAGTAGCAGTGGCGGCAGAGCTGAACTGGCGCTAACCGCCGGCGGTCAGGTGCCGAGGAAGCAGCTTCGGCGGCAGGTAAGCTCGCACTGGGGAAGGGATTTGAGCCAAAAAAGGGCGGGAAAAGGCTCTTCTGGAGGCTTTTTGATAGCCGGGAAAGCGGGTGGCCTGTGCCAGGGGCTCGCAGCTCAAGGGAAGGCTGCCGAGGCGGTTCGGACCGAACTAGCAGCAGCAGCAGCAGCAGCAGCAGTGGCAGAGCAGAGGGAGGAGCGTCAGCTGGGAGCGCCGAGGGAAGGTGCTGCTCCTTCACAGGGCGAAGTAATGGCAGCGTAAGTTGTGTGGTGTGTTCTAGCTTCAGGCAGACAGGGGGTTCTGGAGCCACAGAACACTGGAACAGGCTCCCCAGAGAGGCTGTGGAGTCTCTTTCTCTGGAGACTTTCAAGGTCTGTCTGGATGCATTCCTCTGTGACCTGAGCTAGATTGTATGGTCCGGCTCTGGCAGGGGGTTGGACTTGATCTCTTTGGGTCCTTTCCAACCCCTGACATCCTGTGATCCGTGAGTCTTGAGGGAGACTAATGGATGAAGTTGCAAAGCTACTTCTTATCGTATTTGGTGGTCTGGTAAAGTTCCCACTAACTGGAAAAGGGGAATCATTACCCCTATTTTCAGAAAGGGAGATAAGGAAAACCTGGAGAACTACAGGCTGGTGAGTCTCAGCTCAGTGCCTTGCAAGACAATGGAGCAAATCAGCCTGAAGACTCTGCTAGGGCCTGTGGAAAAAGAGAAGGGCTTCACCAAGGGCAAATTCTACCTGATAAATTTGATGGCTTTTCATGATGGAGTCACAGCAGTGGTGGATAAGGGAAGAGTGATTGATGTCATATTTGATTTGTGCAAAATGTTTGACACTGTCCTACATGACATCCTGGTCTCTAAATTGGAAAGGCACAGATCACACAATCACAGAATGTTAGGGGTTGGAAGTGACCTCAAAAAATCATCTAGTCTGATCCATCTTCCAGAGCAGGATCACCTATACCAGATCACACAGGAACACATCCATGCAGGTTTTGAGTATCTCCAGAGCAGGAGACTCCACAACCAACCTGGGCAGCTTGTTCCANTGCAGCTCCCTCGGGCTCTCGTTGTAAGGAAAATGTTCCACTTCCTTAGTAATTTTTGTGGCTCTGTGCTAGATTCAAGCAGTTCCCTGTCCTTCTTGAACTGAGGGACCCAGAACTGGACACAAT
>VWZE01015703.1:274-14314 GCA_013396675.1 Eubucco bourcierii
CAGCAAGAAGGTCTCCCCTGAGCCTCCTCTTCTCCAGGCTAACCAATCCCAGCTCCCTCAGCCTCTCTCCATAGGGCTGTGCTCAAGACCTCTCACCAGCCTCATTGCCCTTCTCTGGACATGCTCAAGCACCTCAATGTCCTTCTTCAATTGAGGGGCCCAGAACTGGACACAGGACTCAAGGTGTGGCCTAAGCAGTGCAGAGTCCAGGGGGAGAATGACCTCCCTGCTCCTGCTGGCCACACTATTCCTGATGCAGGCCAGGATGCCATTGGCCTTCTTGGCCACCTGGGCACACTGCTGGCTCATGTTCAGGTGGGTGTCAATCAGCACCCCCAGATCCCTTTCTGTTTGGCTGCTCTCCAGTCACTCCCACCCCAGCCTGTAGTTCTGCATGGGGTTGTTGTGGCCAAACCGCAGCACCTGGCACTTGGGTTTGTTGAGCTCCATCCCCTTGGACTCTGCCCATCTGTGCAGGCTGTCAAGGTCCTGTTGCAGAGCCCTTCTGCCCTCCAGTCCATCAACATTAGCCCCCAGCTTGGCACCATCAGTGACCTGAGACAATATGAGCCCAGGTTTGATTTATGAGTTGGGTTTTTTTTTCCTCAGCATCCTTTTGTGTATTTCATGAATGGCCTCAAGGCATAGCTTTGAGAAGAAAACTGAGAAATGGCAGATATCCTTCAAGTGTTTGTAGAAGATTGTACATTATAAGAAAAAAGTACATGAGTGTACACTTGGATCCTGAGATTCTCTTGCAGCCAGTTGTCAGCCCAGGATTCCCACTCTTGTACTTTCTGCTAGTTGTCTCCCAGAATGCTGTTTTGCTCTCTGGAAGATAACAGGTTTGATTATGAGGATGATGTACTTTGCAAAGCTCTGTACTTAATCTCTCCAAATTCCAAGGCCTCCCAGAACTAGAACAGAAACCAATCTTTTTTAACAGATACTTTTTTTTTTTTTTTCCCCTCCTTTTATGTTGTGCCAGGTCAAAATCCCTCATGCAAAGAAAAAAAAAAACAACTTTTAAATCTTGGAGATGTAATATGTATTTGTGACTTGGATCTTTCACTAAATATTATGTCTTTAAAAGCATTGCATTTAGCTTTAAACTAGCATTCAAGAACTGTTTACTCTCCAGAATTATTTGCTATTTCAGATTCTTGTTGCTGGACTGTACCTCTTATTTATAAATCATGCCAACATGCAGATTTTTATTCATTAGAAACTCCACTGGAGCGTGTACTGCACTACATTAAAGACAAGACCATCTATAAGCAAGCTGTAGCTACAGGTAGGTGAGGTTTTTATATAGCATTTCAATAAAAACAGGGTAAATTAGATTAGCTCTAATAGTCTCCTGTTACATTACAGCTATTAAGATGTAGATGACACTGCATCATAGAGTTTAAGCTGCTCATTTATCTTTGCCACTTGCTGCAATTTCCCCATTCAAAGTGGTTTTGCTTCCCTGATGAATTCTGTCTAATGCCTGGATGCCAAACTTTTGCTGATATCCTGCTTGGGGCTAAGGATAGACACCATGCTCCTGAGGGGTATTTCAGGTGGGAACATGGAAGAGGCACATCCATCACTGAAATCCATCATGCCTTTTGTGTGAAATCTGTAAAGAACTTGATGATCCCAGCACCTAAGTCTCTGGTACACAGCCACTTTTTGACAGCCCTAAATTAAGGATGCAAACTCCTTCCATGGTGTGAGAATGCAGGGACCTGACAGAGGGACTGGCAGAGATACAGACAGGGAAAGAGCTCAACCAGGTAATAGAAATGATAGGAAGAGGGCAACCTCTGTAAGGTACATATGTCCCCTCCTCAATATAATTTTTAATAGATCTTCAACAGAAGCTAATGACCACATATTCCCCCTCTCTCCTGCTATATACTGTGGAGGTTTTCTTGGTATCCTCTCTTCAAGTCTCAACATCCTTGCCTGTAGTAAAACACATCTCTGCAAATTCAAGACATTTTGCAGCAGCAAGGCTGGTGCTAGCAACATATTTTGAGAAAGGAAGTTATTTTTTATGCTCCTTGAGGGAAACAAACCAACATTTATTTCTTTAATGTAACTATTTTTTTCATGGTTAGGTTAACAACCAAATTACTTACAAATTACTAGCACTATATCATTAATTCATCATCACTGTTTAATCATTAGAGCTTCTCAGGGATGCAAGAACCATTAGGTTGTGTTTCATATATTAAAAAACAGGCAAATGACAGCTTCAAGTAGCCTCATATGCATGGAGCTGAGTAGATATTCATAATAAAGTAAGACAACCTGAGGAATGCTTAGCAGAAGAGACAGCTAAAATCCTGTTTAAATTTCACAGCAAATTTCAAACAAAACATCTGTGTTTCAAAATGTACCACAACCATAATTTTATCAAAATTAATTAAATTCTATTTCCTAAAACAACAGGACAGAACTGTAATTAAACAGAATGGTTTTGCATTTAGCCTTTATCAAAAACAATACAGCAAAAGCTGACACTTCTCATGCAAACACCTCTGTTTTGCTTGAAGTTATTTTTCTTTTTAAGACAGTGTGATTTGCTACATGTGTAATGTGGTGAGAAAACAATGGGCATTCTTTGTCTTATTCCAAGATACCATTTCCTCACAAATATCATAATGAAATTATCGTCTAGGCATCCAAAAGCCACCTCTTTTGTTACATACTTTCTCTTCTAGGGAATATTACACATCATAATATCACTGTTAAAAGTATTTTTAAATTCTTCCTCTATCCTGCAAAAAGCAGCATGGGAAAAAAAAAAAAAAAAAACCAAAACCCAAAACATTCTGTCTGGACTGATATGTCAACACAGCAGTCTCCCAGTTTGCACTTTGTTGTTCAAACAAGATTGAACAAGATGCTCTGGAGCAGCTCTCCTATGAGGACAGGAGTTGGGGCTCTGCAGCCTGGAGAAGAGGCGGCTTCAGGGGGACCAGATAGTAGCCTTCCAGTATCTGAAGGGGGCCTACAGGAAGGCTGGGGAGGGACTATTGACAAAGTCTTGCCATGACAGGACAAGGGGCAATGGGTTTAAACTGGTGAAACACTGGCACAGGTTGCCCAGGGGGGTTGTAGCTGTTCCCTCCCTGGAGGTGTTCAAGACCAGGTTGGACGAGGCCTTGAGCAACCTGTACTAGTGGGAGGTGTCCCTGCCTATGGCAGGGGGTTGGAACTAGATGATCCTTGAGGTCCCTTCCAACCTTACCATTCTATGATTCTATGATTCTATGAATCCTCATTATCTTACGCTGTATAAACACATTAAAAAATTATCTGAGCTTTTGGTTCAAACAGAGCAAACAGCCAGACAAAGGCTAAATTTCTATCTTGTATCTATTCTACTGACATGGAACTGAGGCACAGAGAAGTGATAAGATCAGGCAGCCACCCAGGAATTCTATCTTATAGCCAGGAACTGAAGTCAGGCTCTGAAAATATCATCTCTGTGTCTTAATCACAAGTCAGGCCCTTGTATGATGGGTGACTTGAAAATGTTTTCAGCCAAGAAAGGTGCCAAAAGCAAACACAATGTGCCAACAGTGTAAGCTAATTACAATTTAATAATTACTTCAGTTTCAGTCGTTTCAACTGTTATTAGCAACTCAAGCAGGGAACGTGTGGGTTGTGCTTTTGACTTAGGTTATTTAGTCTTGCATTCTTTCTTTTGGCATCGGACAGAATTGAGTTCTGTTTTGCTGTATTGGCTCCCTGCGTGTGGTTAACACTCAGGTGCCAGCCTGCGAAGCGTCGCGGCACTTGGAATGCAGCTGTATCGCCGAGACACGCAGTGGCGACTGGTAGATACCTGACAAAACCATATCGAGCTAACAGATATGGCAAAAGCACTTCAGCCTTGTAAACTGCATCCAGATTGTGCTCTTTGACTGAAACAAGACAGTGCTTGATGTTTCTCCATCTCTGGGGATCTGGCGGTTTCATCACCCCATTAGAATTCTAGAGTCCTGTTTTGGAGCACTCCAAACTCCTTCCTTCTCCCCACCCCTGCGGGTTTGAATGAGGAGAAGGTGGTGGCATGAAAATTGCTTTCTGCTTCCTGCCCTGCGGGCTTAAGGGGGAAACAGCCAAAGGCACCTTTACCCACACCTGTGCTGACCTGTGTGGAAACCCACACTGGGAATTGGACTGATGGCTGGCTGGATCTGCATGCCCAGTAAAAATTGGCAAATGGACACTTTGTCTAGAAAAGCATAAATAGAGCAAGGGAGAAGGTATGTGGTGCCCACCTTGAGTGAGTTCCCACATTAAGAGTCCCCTGTCTTGACAGAGCTCCTGTTTTGGACTGTCCTCGCTTTTGGACAGCTCCTACCTTTTTACACTGCTCTCAGTTTTACATAGTCACTGCCTTTGGAGAGTTCTCCCCACTTCTGCACCACTATGTGCAAATTTGTAGGCTTGGCAAGTCCTGAGGTCCTTTTAAGAGAGCTGCCAGTGGCACCCAGACCCAGCTGCTCTCAGGCCATACAGCAGCTGACTTCCTGGCTGCTATTCCAAACTGGGGAGACCTGAGCAGTTTAACTCTCCCCTGCCAAGGCAGCGTCACTTCCATGAATCCCTGCCTTGTGGCAGTCATGTTTGGAGACGCTTCAGACTGGCAGCTTCTCCACCTGCCTTGGGCTGCTGCCTGCTGGATCCAGACTATTGGATATTGCCTGCAGTGTCAGAAGGCAGCTGAGCCACAGAGAAATGCAACAAGGGATCATCATCCAATACCTATCTCACCTTGATAAGTAGAGCCTGTTGGTCCCTTAATTCTCTGCTCACCCTGATTGATAGTGGGGTGAAGCTATGTTTATAGCTTAGCCTTTTCCATTTCCTGACTTCCTAAATCTTTAAATTTGTCCATAATATCCTGTTGAAGAATTCCTGATTGAATTAGAACCTGTAAATAAACCCAAACAAGATTTGTATATACTTTTGGGGGCAGGGCTTTCAGGAAAATAAAATAATTCTATTTTTATAATTCCTGACTCAGCCACATTAATTCCCTGCTTCCACAACAGGTCCCCCTGACCTATCTGCTTTATCTAACCTGTTTGCAGGGTTTTTTCCAGGCCAGCATTTTTTGCCTCTGACTTACTATTTTTATCAGATGCAGTATTTGAAGTCCAAAATTGTCTCATTAAGTCACCTCTGCCTTTCCATGCTTGTGATGTGTTCATATAAACCAAACCAAACAGTGGGATGGTTCACATGAAGTGTGAGAGATTGAGTAAATCCTTGTGCAACAGGAAACAACAAGATAGAAGTGCTGTTAAAATGAAATGATTGCAGCTCATGCAGAAGGAGTGAAATCAAAGCAACACAAAGGTCTATACAGAGAAGACCCAAAACATGCCAGAAGCTGGGGAAATACAAGAATAAACCTAGCTTGTCGGTCATTGTATCCTTTAATTTGCAGTTGGCAGACAGTCCACAGAGAGAGAAGGAGGCCAAGGGCGTTGCACTGCAGCTGCACTTGTGCCAATAAGCCAGGCCTCCTGGAAGGATGCTCCCTGTGTGCAGCCTAAATCCTCTTTCAGATGTTTTTCTTCTGAGGTGGCAAGATGATTTTATTTCCTCCAGTAAAGTTAATTTAAAAAGAACAGGAAAACAAATAATATAAAACCCAAGCAATGAAAAAATAAAATAAAAAAAAAAGCCCAGTTGGGTCTGACAGCTCAGCAGATGGTTACCTAGGACTAGCACAAACACCAGCAGCCAAGGCACAACTTTGCCAACTCCCTCCCAGTCTCTGGCTGATATTGCTTGCCTGTGCAGGCAGCAGCTTTTTCTTCTGTGTTTTAGCAGTGCTATCCTCAAATCTTTGACACTTTACTGTTACTTTTCCCCCTTCCTGTCAGAGCCACCACCCTGATTTCTCTCTTCCTGGCACTGGTTGGATCCAGAGGGGGAGGATTTCATCTTTGCAGTTACTACTCAGAAATTTTCCTACGTCTTGTGTGTTTGGATTGGAAATCTTTCTCATCACCAGCACCTTTCAAGGCTTGCAATGTGCTTTTTGCAAGGACGAGCTCTGCACACACTCTTTCAGCCTGCAAAGACTGAAGTGCAGGAGCAAAGGAATCTTCATCGCTTCCAGCTTCTGTTTCACTTTACAGGTGGAAATAAACACATCCTAAGAGACCCACATGAATGAGCTGCGCTGGACACTACCATGGTAATATATCTGTCCTGACAGCTTTGGCTTCCAAAGATCAAGACTCTATCAAGGTCCAGCAGGTGGTGCAGGCAATGGAAGTAAGTAGGAGTCATCATCACACAAGCTAGCAGAGGTGGCCTACCAAAGCACTGTAATTCCTTTCTTTCACTACAACAGGGACTATAACCTAGCAGCTTGAGCCAGTTTGAATGTCATTGCTCTTTCGAACTTAGAGGGGATTGTACACACAATTAATTCTCTGTAACCACAGCTTTAGCCTCACATCTCCACAAGTCAAAGACTTATATGAACAAAACGTATGTGGCAAAGTGGATGTTTTCAAGTTGTGTACAGGAAGGTTTCCCATCCACATCCATTCCTGAGGATGTAACCTGCCAACAATATGCTGGTTCTGGGTTTACACATGTCAAATTTATTTCTTATTTCTCTTTTTATTGTAAAATGGATAGTAGAAGGGCTTCCAGGGGAGAAAAGCAGGTTACCTATTTGGCCAGGAGAACCCAGATCAACATGACCTATGTGGCATTTTTGCGAACTTCAGCAAACTAACAGATCAAAAATTATTTCAAATATAGGGACACTGAATATGAGTTATGCTCATGGTTGTGATAATTGCTGGATTTGGCCCTTTTCTGTGTTTTCTTTTACTTCTTTTCAAAGTAAAAGCAATTATATCTGTGCATCTCTCTTTTTTTGGGAAGCCACTGCTGAGAGGTACTGTACCAATAAGCAATAAATTACTCCAATAAACAAGTACAGCTCAGCCTAGTGAGGAAGAAATCCCCACTTCAGTGGTAGCAGCAGGGCTGTTGCAGAAGTAACTGCCACACAGATCCAAATACAGTCTTCAAAATCCTTCTTGCCCTTCCTACTTTTCTTCCCTTCACATCATTTTCCAAACACAACGTAGTGTCCTGCACCAGGCCTTGGGCCATCAATAAATTATTCATTGTGTGTCTGAAGGCACTCAGACCTCACACAGAATGCAGAAAATGCCAGCGCAATGCAGCTTTGGGACTTCTTCCTACTCAGTCCCACGATTTGGAGGACCTGCTGTGCACAACTGAGAAGCTGTGGGATGTCCAATGACTACTGGTGTGGGCCCTGAATGGTTCCTGCAGCACAGATGTGATTGCTCTGGAATGACAACCATGGGCTTTCCTGGCACAGAGCACCAGGCTGTGTTTGAAGCTCACCATTTTGGTTTTCTGGTCCTATATCTCTAAAAACAGCTGCTAAAGATTAAGAAAATAACATTAAAGGTCTGGCTGGCACTTCTAACTCTCCTTTTATGTAAAGTTATAATTTTACATATGGCCCCTATCACAGCATTCCATGAGGCAGGGAGTTACACACCACCGTGTCTCAATTCTAGACAATGGAA
The DNA here is from genome assembly GCA_013396675.1 of Eubucco bourcierii. NCBI lineage: Eukaryota > Metazoa > Chordata > Aves > Piciformes > Ramphastidae > Eubucco > Eubucco bourcierii. The sequence goes on from VWZE01015703.1 coordinate 7,879, forward strand.
AGGAGGATCAGCATGTCAGAGAGAGAAATCAGGGCAGATTAACGTCACAGGGTGCAGTTGCATCAGTCAGTGAGAAATTTTGAGAGCTGAGAGGAATCCAAGTGTCTTCATTATGATCTTAGGTTAACACAATACTTTCTGAAGCTCCATTTACTTACAACCATCACGCATCTTTGCTAACGTTCTAGAGATCAAACTTGTCTCCAAGGCCTATTTTCATAACTGTATTGTTTTGATTAATGAGTGATTCACCATCAACTGATCAGCATTAGTCAAATCTTGCAGTACAGAAAGCATATAATTTATTTAAAACATAGCATAAAACAAGCATATATTTTATTTATTAGGAAGGACATGGAAGTGTTGGAGCGGGTCCAGAGGAGGGCCATAAAGATGATCAGAGGGCTGGAGTAGCTCTCCGATGAGGACAGACTGAGAGAGTTTGGGCTCTTCAGCCTGGAGAAGAGAAGGCTTCCAGGAGACCTGATAGTAGCCTTCCAGTATCTGAAGGGGGCCTACAGGAAGGCTGGGGAGGAACTATTGACAAGGTCTTGCAATGACAGGACGAGGGACAATGGGTTTGAACTGGCAGAGGGAAGATTTAGACTGGGTGTTAGGAGGAATTTCTTTCCAGTGAGGGTGGTGAGACACTGGCAGAGGTTGCCCAGGGAGGTTGTGGCTGCTCCCTCCCTGGAGGTGTTCAAGGCCAGGTTGGAGGAGGCCTTGAGTGATCTGTCCTAGTGGGAGGTGTCCCTGCCTATGGCAGGGAGTTGGAACTAGATGATCCTTGAGGTCCCTTCCAACCTTACCATTCTATGATTCTATGATTTTTTAACATAATTGTGTTCCACCTAATACCAAACAATTAATGTGAAATAAGATCTTAGTTTATCTTAAAAGGAGCCATACTGAAATTATCCTGGACTAATTGTCTCAGCTTGGATTGACACTTGATTCCACTTGGTTCAAAACACATCCTGAATGCCTTTCCTACTGGGAAGTAGAATTTTCTCAGATTTCTGGGAGCACACAGGTGGGTCTGTGCCCTGCTGACTTTTGTAGCTCCTGAATTCCACTTTTTAGCCATCCATTTCATGCTGGTCAACAAACTGAGGGACCTTAAATGACTCTTAAGAATTTGGTCTGAAGGGCATATTTGCACAGCAGTGCTACACAGTCCATACACCAGCAGTGATAACAGCCAGTGCAGTGCAGTGATCCAACCTACCTAATCAGCTGGGCTAATTAAACTGGACTCAGTCTTATAATAGGATGGCTTCCAGCCTGCTCATTGCTAGCTCACAGCACAGCCCAGCTCTGTCCTACAGAAACATGTCATCACTTTCCAACAGGATACTAGACTGGAAGAGACAGACAGCTTGTCTGAATCCCTGGAGCCAACAAAGCTGATGTGCAAGGGAGTGCTGGTGAACCCCTTCCACACATATGAGTATCTACCTGTGATCTGGTTTGAGGACCCAGGCTTGACGACTGAGTTAATGGTGCTGAACTTCACCTCTCTGCACATCAGGAATGGTACACACTTTCACCCTGTGAGAGCACTCTGAAAATCCAGGGATGGATTGTTTTATGGTGTTGGGACGACATCCCAGGCTCATCACTGGTGGCTATAGCAGTCCCTCTGGACTTGGGTACTGCAATTCAATAACTTACTATTAACAGTCGAAGGCAGTGATCCAGCCCTTCTGATTTTTCACTTCTGAATGCAACTAATTATTTATGATAATTAGCAGAATTACAGCTCTCCATTTCCCACTTGGGACTACAACAGTCATAATCTTATAACCGCCTACTTTACACTCCGTCCTGGATTCCTGAGAAACACCTTGATTAGAATTTGAGTCCCATGGGGAATAAAAGGCAGAACAAAACAGTAATTTAGCCAGAAAGATTGTTAACATCATGCCTGTTCTGTCTCCACCGCAGATCTGTTACAGTGCTACTAACCAAGCACAGTGCACATACAAGGCCAAATCCTGCAGGCTCTGTGACAGTATTTCCAGCGCCTGTCTCTAAAACAATAACCATTTTCAGTGGAAATCAAGTTCTGAATCCTTACTCACCTTAGGTGAGTCAGAACCAGCTCCTCTCAGAGGCAAGAAATGAGAGCAAAGCTTCTGAAAACCTGACTTTGATGGGTTTTGACTGCTCAGGTGGGTCTTCTAAGAAAGTTTTAATTTCACTCCACAAAGTTATTAAATGACAGTGTCAGCCCTTTCACAGTCCTTGCCACGTGCCAGCTTTCATATCACGTAAAGCGGTGAGCCTGCAGTTCATTTTCTAGCAATCACCACTTCCAGTGCTGTTTTCTGCTTTAAAGCTCCCTTCCTACCAAAGCTGCCACAATGCTTTACCTCCAAAATCATTTCATGTTACAATACTGTAACAGAATCTACCCGGAATGATGAATAACCTTGTATCAGCTGGGGACTGCTTTTGCCAGTGCCAAGGATATTCCTCAGATAGCAGAACTCACTCTTTCAGATCTTTTGTGCATGTGGGCAGTGAGTGAACTTTCCAGTTCTTCAACTTTACATCCCACATATAAAACTCTGAAAAAGTATGTTTAATGACAAAGCATTCCTTGTGCCCAAAATTCCCTCTATTCTTTCCCTCCCCAAGGACATACAAATGACAAGAGTTGTCCTTTGAGTATCTGTAGTTTATTTTTTCCCAGACTCTTCTATTTTCCCTTGATGGCAGGCAGTCCACCTCTGCTGGGACACAGTTATTTTTGCACTACAATCAATCCTAATATCATCAAGCATTATTATACACTGAGACAGAAGATAGGGAACAGGGTAATATAAACATGCCTAACACAGAAAAAGACAAAGTCCTGCCACTCCTAAGTGTCACTCCTCTGAACTTGTACTAAACAGGAATGCCTGAGGAAGAACTCAAGTCCTGGTTAGCTTTGGAAAGAAGGTGTGTATTTACTTCACTCAAAAGCATGGCCAGGCTCTTCTGCTGTAAGACCTCCTTAGTGGAGGAGTTAAGATCAACCTCAAACTGCAATGTGTAAAACTCAACTTTGGGAAGTCCTGGAGAGCTGAGGAATGCACCAAATCATAGAATCATAGAATGGTAAGGTTGGAAGTGGCCTCAAGGATCATGTAATTCCAACTAGACAATCCACAGAGATTATCTGCAAAGTTAATACAGCTTTTGCTGGGAATTCTTGACTGCAATCTTACCTAAAGCAGGCTCCCAATGTGCATCTTTCTAGACAGTAATTGTTTAAGGTATTATAGATGCCAATGTAAATTTAGGAAAAAGCATAGCTGAGGTAAGAGTACCCATTCCCAGCACCAGGACAAGTGAAGATCCTCATACTGGTGTATGAGGTCAGCAAGTCTAGGGAGTGGGAAATGAGACTTTGATTAAGGACAATGGGATTTAGTTAGGCTGAGAAGCCTAATATAAGTTTAACAACACAGTACATGTTCCCAGAAATGCCTGTCAAGTCGCAGATACTCAGCAGTGCTTGCAGGCTTCAAATAAAAATAGCTATTCCCTAGTGAAACACAGCATCTATTCTCCAGTTCTCTGAAACCAAATCACCATAAATGGATGAAAAAAAAAAAAATGACAGTGCAGATGAAGCTGCAAAATGTGTTATGTTATTTAACAGCAGCCACTCCATATAATTAAGGGAGCACAATTACTTTAACATGCTTGTGATGTAAACAACCATGCAAATCGCATTTCTAACTACTTCGACTGCACCCACAGCATAATTAGAAGTAGCAATTTATTACTCAATGCAATAATTAGAAGCAATTAACTACTAGAAGTAATTATAACTGCTAATTCATTTCTTAATGCAATGAGATGCTTTTGCAGCATGCCTGTGTGCACGTATGTATGTACCCGTGCGTGCAAATACTGAGCAGTGGATAGACACTTCCCAAACATTTATTCTGGACTTCTGATTCTGCCTTGTACGGAATTATGCGTGGGGAAGACTGATTGTGGGTCTGTACTGAATATCTCCAGGCATTATTTGTTCAAGAAGCATCCTTCAGTCTCTTTTTTATTTCCTTCTGAGGCCAGAAGTGGATGGAGAGCCTCCATGAAAACAATCAATAACAATAACCAGATCCAAGGAGATCTACTTTTTTTTTTTTTCATTTGCTTACGACTCTTTGTGGAATAACAGGTACAGGAGAAGCACACTGGAATAGGCTCTATAGTTCATTAATAATAATGAATAAATAATTTTAGAAAAAGTATAAAGGATTTGTAACCTGCCATAACTATTCTGCATTTGCTAGAATTTTAGAATATTCATAGAATCATAGAATGGTAAGTTTGGAAGGGACCTCAAGGATCATCTAGTTTCAACCCCCTGCCATAGGCAGGGACACCTCCCACTAGTACAGCTCACTCAAGGCCTCGTCCAACCTGGCCTTGAACACCTCCAGGGAGGGAACAGCCACAGCCTCCCTGGGAGCAAATATTCCTTGGCCTAACTTAATGTGTAAGGAAACTACCCAAGAGATACAGTAAAAGTGTGTTTTTCTTTTTATAGACATTCAAAAAAGGAGTGAACAGGCTCTTCGTATCAAGCACTCCATTTCCTACCTCTAGGTGATTCCAAACCTTAGGAGCATACAGCAAGGACCACCAAGTAGTTTTCCATGAGGCAAAATGGGGACACATAGTTGTTTGCTAGGGAGATCAGAAGACAAACACTATGTCAAGCACAGGAGACATTGGGCCAGTGCCAATCCAAGGAAGAGTGAGACTAGAGAGCCATATCTATTACTGATTTAGTATACTGTCTCTCTGGAAATCTTTTGGTCTCATTAAATGATACTTCACCAAAAAAAGTATTGTCTGCTGTCCAGGGTGGCCTAGGCAAAAACCATGCATTCAAAACCACTCCTCTCTCCTGCTTATTTTGATATAGGGATGCTACCAGTAACAGACCTGGCCTGGAAAAACTACAAAAATCTGCAGCTGTGGACAGGTGGTGGAGACTTTTGAGGCTTTCTACTCTCTGTTGGCCAAGTAATTCAGTGTCATCCAATCTGAAAGCCTCCATTTCTTCTTTACCATTCTGCTGGTGAATGTTCCTATCTTGGCCAGAGATTCCTCACTGTCTTTCTCAAAAAAGCTTCACCCACAGTCCACATGTAACCCAGTGTACAAGTTCTCAGTTGTTCTTTCATCTGTTGTTCCAGCTCTATTTTTCACTTAGCAAATCCTCTTACTTTTTAAACACCTTTTCTAAAGCAGATTCTCCCCCTTGGTTTTTCACTGGCTATTGAAGATACTGCTGGGAAAAAAAAAAAAAAGCAAAAAGCCATACTTAAACTATCCCAAGTTTTCTACAGAAAATGCTCCCAAGGCAAGTGATTATTGTTTCTCTCCTAGAATTACATAGCTTTGCAACTGTGTAATATTTGTAAATGATGTGCACAAGTATACAACCAGAAGATGCCATGAAATGATGGGAGTGTTTCACTGCAGAAATGCAGCTGCTTGGAGTACCACAGCTTCAAGCCAAAGGAATCCCACAGAGGAGAACTCATGGACATTTTCACTTTCCTCCTAATCTCTTTGTGATGCAGCATTTTCCCCAACATTAATTCTTAGGGTTTCACCCTCTATATAACCATTTGAACATGGCCTGACATTCATTCCACCACATCAATTAATCCAGCTCAGTGAGTTGTGAAGTTAGGGACCAAACCATTAGCTAAATTACAACTGTGAAAGATGAAAGGGAGATCCACCAAATTAAAAAGAAAAGCAAAACCAAGTCATCTTTGTGTTTAAAATACAGTTTACATTACCATAGCAGAACTGGAAATCCATTTTCCAGTTTCCAAGTCTTGGGTTTCAGTCTGGTATTTGGGCACTTGTGATAAAAGTGTCATCCTTCCTGGAATTCCTGAGAGAAAAAAGCAGTTAGAAGAGACTTCACATGTGCTGTGGATCTGTAGCCAAACTTGTGTATGCTTTAACGCAGAGAAGCAAGGCTCAGTCTAGGAGAACTAAAACCAATGTCACTTCCCTTTAGATCTTTCTAAACTGCCCTCAGAGGCTAAGCAGGAATTTTACAGTCCCAGAGAAGTGGAGACTAGATAGAATTAGGCCATCTGCACTCTGCAGACCAGAGGTTACTCCAGACACTCAAAAGTCTCCTAACATACTATCAGCACTCCTTGGGGCTTGTATCAGTTGAAGCAACTATCCAGAGCTGATTTCTGGATAACTCATTTCATTTCCTAAGATCCATCTATTCCTAACCCAGGGTCGCAAGGTCACTCTAAAAGCAATCTCAGATAGATTTCAACTTTAGAATCTTTTTTAGTCTAGCAAGAAATCATAGAATCATAGAATGGTAAGGTTGGAAGGGACCTCAAGGATCATCTAGTTCCAACTCCCTGCCATAGGCAGGGAC
>VWZE01015703.1:14598-26673 GCA_013396675.1 Eubucco bourcierii
GAGAGCAGAGTAAAGGGGCAGAATCCCCTCCCTTGCCCTGCTGGCCACGCTGCTCTTGATGCAGCCTAGGACTCAGTTGGAATGTATTCTCTAGTTTTGTAATCTCAAGCCACAACTGATGCTGTGAGAGGAATGATAGTAGAACAGCAGTTAGCCTTTGTTCTCACCTGCACACCTAAATAGGAATATCAGATCTCAACAGTGGCTTCTTTTTATGTCAGTGAAGCTGTCAGTATCACAGGGAGGATTTTTGTTTCTTTTCCAGAATAGTGAGGTTAAGGGAAGACAGACTTTGGTCAAAGGCTTTGGTCAGCATGAGCTGTGAAATTGCCTCCCTATGCAGTGAGTGTGACACACACCAGAATGACAACCACTCTAAAAACCAGATGGTTCACCCTTGCTTTCTGAGTCACAAAGTGCAAGAAAGTGCAAAGGATTACTGACGTCTGCATACTGCTTGAGACTTACTGGTACTGCTCAAGCAAAGAAAAAGCAGCATTTCTGTGTGAAAGGGCTTCCAAGCACTCAAGACACTGGATTTCCAAGTTAAGTCAGAAAGAGCTGGGCAAACCTCATTTGTGCAGCTGAATCATAGAATCATAGAATGGTAAGGTTGGAAGGGACCTCAAGGATCATCTAGTTCCAACCTCCTGCCATAGGCAGGGACACCTTCCACTGGTACAGCTCACTCAAGGCCTCCTCCAACCTGGCCTTGAACACCTCCAGGGAGGGAGCAGCCACAACCTCCCTGGGCAACCTGTTCCAGTGCCTCACCACCCTCACTGGAAAGAACTTCCTCCTGACATTTAGTATAAATCTCCCCTCTGCCAGTTCAAACCCATTGCCCCTTGTCCTCTCATTGCAAGACCTTGTCAATAGTCCCTCCCCAGCCTTTCTGTAGGCCCCCTTCAGATACTGGAAGGCTACTATCAGGTCTCCTGGAAACCTTCTCTTCTCCAGGCTGCAGAGCCCCAACTCTCTCTTCTGATACAGAGGTCCTGGACTGACCCTCTGAACCCAGGTGCACTGCATGCTAATGCAACAGAGAAAATTATTTTATGATCTCCACTGGATAAATTAGCAAACTACTACTTGTAGAAACACATTGGTTTAATTCTTCTCTCTCTACCTTTGCTTGAGTTTTCAGCATATCTGCAGGATGAAGTTAACAACTATACACATTTTTGTAACATATCTTATTTTGTTGCAGTTATGTTTTCTTCTGGAATCCCTGCCTGCAGACAAATGATTCTTTTAATTTTTTTTAATAATATGTACTCTGCCCACACATGCATAAAGACTATACCAGGAAAAGCAGGTGAATGCAAGTTATTTCATTTAAAAAACATGTATAAGATGTATTAAAGCCTGAGGATTTTTAATTGGTTTATAGGAAAAAACTAATATAGTCTTTGGTTTAATTAATCAAGTTACATATTTTGGAATAGAGAACAAAGAAAGGTTCCATGTTACAGTTCAGACCAGCATAAATGTTCTCAAGTATGGTGGTGACATGCCACAGGGCATATTTGCCCAGCAGGTGTGGGAGCAGCTGTCCCTGCTATGACAGAGGTTCAGGTGGTGGACAGAGCCCTGCAAGATTCCAGGTGCAGGCTGTGTCTGATACCCCTCACTATGGCTGGGGGAGAGAGTTTTCTTTCCCATTATACTGTTGTTGCAGTGCTGTGCCACCAACTGCAGGAGTTACAGGAAGGAGCCACAATCAGAAGTGGTGGAAGAGGTATGCAGGATCTTCCCAGAGACCTCACAGCTTCAAGAGTACCAGACCTTAACCACAGTGGTGATGCAGCTAGAGTCTGTCCCTAGCAGTATTGTAAGGGCAAATTCTGAGTGGGTGAAGGGTGGAAGCTGATGACTTCTGGCATTGAGAGGAAGATTTCTGTTCCACCACCAGAAGCTTGGAACTGGTGTCTTACAGAATAAGTCCATGTCCCTCAAAGCTAAGGAGGGGCCATGTGTGCTTTCAAGTGAAGTATTTGGACCACCCAACCCAACACTGTAGGTGCACCAGGAGGAAGCAATGAGCAATACTGTGCGTGAATAGCTGCTGTGGGGGACAGAGGATCCACTTGCTGGCCTGCCCTGTCATCCAGACAAAATTGATGCTTTGCCAAAGCCTGGACCTAGATGCTGTGAAGCAACTGTCATAGTTTGTCCAGCCTTTTGACTATTGCTCCTGGTAGTTCTTCCACAGACGCACCAATGATAGTCTAATATGACTATAAAGCTGTGGGGATGATAGTCAGCCTTATGGGGGTCTGTTGTGGTAGGCCTAAATAGGCCAAGGTGGGCTTGTACATGTCCTGGCTTGCCCAGGCATGCTCCCCTGCTCCCTCTCCTACTGTGCTGGGGGTGGCGGTCACAGGAAAGGGGACCAAAGCCCTGGCTGCACCTCATATGGTCAAGCTTGGCAAAGTGCCATCCTGATTGGTTAATCTATGTCCAAAGGCCCATTAGTCTTGGGCTGAATGGATATAAAAGGATGAGCAGGGAGCACAACATGTGCTCTGCTATTATATGGGTGCTTTGCCCTTGTATGCGGTGGTCTGCCATTGTATCCATGCCTGCTTACTGCCTGGTGTTTCCCTCAATCCTTCCAGTGAGGGGAAAAAGTGTGAGGAGGAGGCACTCATACTGCATTTGCACAACTAGTTGTACAGCTGATTTGTTTCTACTGCCATGGCCCTCTGCTTAAAGGCTATCATCCAGCTGGGAAAGATGGAATCCACCTCACTAAGTGGGATACAGGTTTAGGGTTAGGTGTCTTTGCCAGCAGGGTAGCTGACCTGGTAAGAACAGCTTTAAACTAGGAATATTAGGAGTTTCCAAGGGGGCTGTGAGGGAATGGTGGACAAGGATGACATGTAAAGGGCCAAGGGTCATGTGAACAAAAAAGACAAAAATCAACAGAATGGGACTTAAGTGGGGTTACCTCAAACATTTCCATGTAAATAAGGAAATGCCTGCAAGAGTAATTATGGGGGAAATCCTAGAGCCTTTTGGGGTAAAAGGGAGTTTCACTCTGCACATGAGCAAACACTGCTTTACTCTGAGGGTTGATGGAGCACTGGAACAGGTTACAGAGATGGTGCAGGCTGCCTCATTGAAAATATTCAAAAGTTGTGTGGATGTAGTCATGGGCAAACAACTCTGTGTGGTCTTACTTGAGAAGGAAAGGTTAGACTAGATGCTCTCCACAGGTCCCTTCCAACCTCAACCATTCTGTGAGTTATAATATAATTACAATTTTGATAGCTCTGTGTACTTTGAGTGTTTGAATACAAAATATTATTTGGAGAGAGTTATTTCATTTTCATGAATAATAAAAAGTACTTAATCAGATGGTTTCTCTGCAATCTAAAAATAATAAATCCTTCAGGTCTATTCAACTTTCAATTAGCAAATACTTATATACTACTTCTGCTGACATGAAAATCAGTGTCAAGATTACTGTGCACTTCAGACATCATCCTTCACATAAGTCAAGTAGATCAACAAGCTCTGGGTCAAAGTTGCATTAGTATAAGTTAAAAGTAAAGGAACAAAGGTGAACACCATGGATTAATCACAAAGCAAAACCAGGAGGAGAAAAAATCACATTATGTTTAGCCAGCTTTCCTGTAGCATGGAAGGTTTAGAAACCTGATGATGAAATTCAACCCTGCTTAGGTAAGTAATGGACTCCTCTCCAGTTACTGTTATCCTACAAGGTTTAAAAAGCAATGAAGCTCAAGAACAGCAGGTATAATATTCATAGATTCACTCTAACAGCTCTTAAGCCCCTCAACTAATTTCTATGTTAAAATCCTACCAGCTGTGTATCCACAACAAAGCAGTCCTAATAACAATGGTCATAAGGGATGAGATTAGAAAAATGCAGAAAGAGATGCAAAGATTGCAAACAAATGTCAGTGTGAGTTAGACACCAAATCACCCACATTAGTTATGGAAAGCTACTGCAAAATCAGGCTACTCTACTGCCCACAAATTACTAGATTACAGATTTTTTATTTTGTCTTACTGTAAACAAGACCACGAGCTCAAATAGCTGGGATGGTTAGATTCATGTTTTACCTGAGCAATTGCAGTGGGCCCTTTGATTTGACTCATCATATATCATTTTATTACTGTAACTTTTAGTAATGCAATATGAAACTGTTGTACTTACCAGGTGAAAAACAATGAAATAACCCTTAGTAGAAACCTGCCATTACAAAGGACTGTTCTTGCTTTTGAGGACACTCCATCTTGCAGTTACCCAGGCATGCGTTTATGTGAGGATTGCATAAACCTGAAGAGACACATCAAAGTGTGAGCCTTTGTGAGCATTTCCATTTGAATCAGAAGCCAGTTCATGGGTTGAGTTTCTACATCTGTTCCATTTTTCTGCTTTTACTCCAATCTAGAGTGGTTACAGAGCATATAAACTGGAGTTACGATAAATCTGAAGTGGAAGTTGTGTTTTAGGAGCTTGTCTAATGCACTTCAAGGTGCTGTGGGCATTCAGTCCATGAAAATAGGCTGGGGCTTGTCCAAAACAGCCTCTGCACCTTGAAGAACACATAGATTGAACAGGTCTGTGGCACCCTGTGTTTCATTCTACAGGTGAGCTCCCATCTCACCATGCTGTTTGGTGATGCAAGTATAAGTTCTGTGACTGCAAGTCTAGGGCCTGAAGTGGAACTTACTTTTGCAAATAAGACTTGGAGAAGAATATTTACCATGGGTGTGCTGTATGCAAATGGGATGCAAACTGTGTGTGTAGCAAGTGTGCACCAAGTGAGTTTCTCTCTAGAAACGAGTTTTACACTTGCTGCTTACACATGAGAACACTCAGCTCCTGGATGTTCCTCAAAAGTTTTGATTTGGGAAAGTGCTCTCTCTTTGCCACACACACCCACAGACACATACATGCTCACATAAACACACTCAAATAATTATACAGGGTGATATTTAAAGAGTCATTATTGTTGTTGGCTAAATCTCCTTCTCTGGAGACTTTTAAGGCCTGTCTGGATGCATTCTTCTGTGGGCTGAGCTAGATTGTCTTGTCCTACTCTGGCAGGGGGGTTGAACTTGATGATCTCTTTGGGTCCCTTCCAACACCTGACATCCTGTGATCCTGTGATCTTCTATTTCAGTCCTTAAGCAGATCTCTGCACCAAATGTATCACATTTATGTAATTGTTTTCCTAATAATAAAATTGATTTCTTATCTCCTTCAAAACTGAGAGGAAAAAAAATATTCTTTCCTTCTTTTTTCGTTCATGTCAGGTTAAGATTAAAACTGTATTGGTTCCAACACCATTCTGTAACATAATATAGCTGCATGCGATAGAAAGTCCTTCCTAATAAGGTTTTTTCCCTGCCTCTTAAAGCACAGAATCATTTTGTTACCAACCCAGCAAGACCACTATTTCAATATTAACAAGCCTGAAAACCATTATCTAGTTATAAAACTAAGAGGACAGCAAACCCTGTATGGATTCTACAATCTCAGAAAAATTTCCATTGCAAAATTTGATTATCTCATCTCAGAATCTGGAAGGAAAAGTATCTGAGCTGTTGTCATTAAAAGCTCCTTCACTGTCACTTTGTTCAAATTAATTGGCATAGTGGGTTGTGTGAGTGCTTTACTCCTACTTGTGCCTGCAGATTGGAGCTCAAAACACTCCAGTTACAGGTAGCTCCTGGAGGGGAAAAAAAAAATATAAATAAAGGGACAATATTTTAAAGCATTGTAGTTTTCAGTTCCAATCCTGTCACAAACATGAAGTAGAACACAGACAATTGTTCTGTTGCTGTTGTCATGTCATTGTAGGTCCCCTAAAATCACCAGTGTAAAGTTCCAAGGCAACCACATCTTTATTGATAAGATGCCTGGGGACACAGAAGGTTGCAGTCCTACCACTAGCCACTCTCATCACTACCCAGTACAGTCTAATGACCTGAACATGTACCAGAAGACAGGCAGTGCAGCACCTCCTCTATCTCCATATCATGGTGGGACCTATCAAATATCTCTTGCATGGTGGCATTGGTCTCTGAGCCATATGGGCACAGGCACATGACGCAACCTGCATATGCAGAGTACACAGAGAGAGCCAAAATGGCAAGCCTTCCCACAACCCTCTTCTTCTCCTCCCCCATGCCCTCCATAGACTCCTAGCTGATAGTTATTTTAGAGGATAAAGGGGATGCAGAGATGTTGTTGCACCTTTTGTTGAAATTTTGATGTTTTCTTCAATGAAGATGCACATTGTTTAGGAAAAAAATTTCATTTATATTGTCCAGGTCTGTATAAAATAACACAAACAAAACAAAACAACCCACCCAAATAAATTTCTTTTGCTGAAAACCCAAATGCCAAAAGTTCTCTGTTTTCAGTAACAGCAAAAGCAGGGGAAAGTGTACATTTTGTCTTGGTGGTGTCAGTAGAAAAAACCTGTGGCAATTTTGAAAGCAGCGTTAAGCATATGCATACAGTCTCTGACTGGTATAGATTCTGCCTAACTCCAGTGGGATTTTCTGTAGAAGAAGAATACAGCCCACCTCCAGGCTTTTGTAGCAGTTGAGGGAAATATTCAATCAAAAAGCTGATCAAAAATCAAGGGAGTCATGAGAGCTAAAGGCATCCCCAGTGTTTCACTTCACTAACACTACTCAGAAATCGCTGATCTGGTAGCTAACAGGATCTCAACCACAGAAGTCAGATGAACTCAGTATCATCAGGTCAATTTCTGCAGTAGCTAAGGATTATGTGAGGTCTCAAATTTTACAGAAGCTCTTTCTATTCAGCTCCTGAAATTGTTGCTTTGTACAGGCAACTAACTTCACCACCAGCTCTGACCATGAAAGCAAAGTTCAGGATTGCTTGGCAGAGACAAAATGTGAAGCTACGGCAGAAGTATGTTCCACACAGAATAGACACCATTGCCCTTGGGAGAAATAATTTGTTTTGTTGAAACTCTAATTATCCTGTAGAAAAATGAAGCACAAAGTTCTAGTACCTCCAGCTATGGAACAATATTTTCTTGCAACCCATGATGTTTTAATGGTATCTAGTTCTGTCCCTGCACAGGAATTGCTATGTGGAGACTGTTTGCAATCTAAAAAAAATATTAGCAACACATAAGTTACACATCTGGTGCCTTATGAAGGGGAGTCTCAGGAAGAAAGCTTAGCAACCAAGATTTTTTCCACACACCAGCCTGTGAGCTACTATTCTTATCAAGCAAGAGTGCTATTTAGCAAGCTTGACTAACAGAAAGAGCTAGAAATTATCCATCAGTCAATGTCAAATCAATGTCCGTCAGTCAATGTATTGCCTGGCACCTTCATGTTGACTGTGAATTGAGTGGATGTAAAATTGAAAGGCTTTGACTGGTCATTAATGACACGGGGAAGACAGGGGTATGTTGCACGTTGCTCAAGTTCAGTAAGTGCAAGATGAATTCTCTCCTGTGGTTCTAACTGGTCACAAGACTTGTTGTTCTTGCCTTTCTGCTCCCCGTTGTTGTGCTGTGTACAGTTCAGCAGCAGCTGGGCTTGACTCTGTCATAATCAGTGTCTCAGAGTAATGTAGTAATTTATAAATAGTAAATAGTATATAGTAAATAGTAAAATTAATTTCTTAGAGAAATTCAGTATCTTCCACTCATCTCAATTTCTGTAAAGCCCTATGAATTAAAATTGTGAAGATAGAGATTAGCACAGGAATCACTCTTGTAGGTAAGGACCTAGGAAAAGTAGAAACAATTGTAATGTAAAGGGGAACTACAATGCTGGAGAAAGGTATCCCACAGAAACAGAGTACTTCAGGAATAGATCCATGCCACCAGCTGAAAAGAGTGAAAGGAGGAGACATTAACAACAACAAAGATCAAGGATGCTGTCAACACAATTGAGCAATCCTGAGAACTAGTTAAAAGTTTAAATTATCATATAAGGTAGAAAAATAATGCACAGGAGGATACATTAGCAGTGAGCTGTAAGCTGTTAAAAAGCAGATGCTGTCAAAGGAGTCATAATGGTCACAAAAAAGAGCAAAAGTAGTCATGGCTGAAGTATTTCCAATGGAGATGGGCAAATATTAACAGCATTGTATGGGACATTGGAAAATCTCACCAGGAGTAGTAAGTATTGTATTGGTAATCCAGTCTCGGTCAGTTAATTGAGACTGAAGCAGTACAGGGTGATAAGGGATCATGTGAAGCTTGTCTTATGAGACATTATGGTTTATTTAACTTCCTAGATGAAGCTGAGATTAATAGGATTGTTTTCTACAGATATATCCAGGAAATAAGTGTCAGGTGAGCTATTTAAACCATGGGGAAAAGATGTCATTGGAGCAAAAGGACATAAACAGATCATCTATAAATTTAAACTATAAATTAGAGGTTTTCTAGCAAATGGAAAGTGAGATTCTGAAACAATCTTAGAATCATAGACTCATAGAAACATAGAATGGTAAGGTTGGAAGGGACCTCAAGGATCATCTAGTTCCAACCCCCTGCCATAGGCAGGGACACCTCCCACTAGCACAGGTCACTCAAGGCCTCATCCAACCTGGCCTTGAACACCTCCAGGGAGGGAGCAGCCACAACCTCCCTGGGCAACCTGTGCCAGTGCCTCACCACCCTCACTGGAAAGAACTTCCTTCTGACATCCAGTTTAAATCTTCCCTCTGCCAGTTTAAACCCATTGCCCCTTGTCCTGTCATTGCAGGACCTTGTCAATAGTTCCTCCCCAACCTTCCTGTAGGCCCCCTTCAGATGCTGGAAGACTACTATCAGGTCCCCTCGAAGCCTTCTCTGTTCCAGGCTGCAGAGCCCCAACTCTCTCAGCCTGTCCTCACAGCAGAGCTGCTCCAGCCCTCTGATCATCCTCGCGGCCCTCCTCTGGACCCGCTCCAACACTTCCATGTCCTTCCTGTGCTGAGGGCTCCAGAACTGCACACAGGACTCCTGGTGGGGTCTGACAAGAGCAGAGTAAAGGGGCAGAATCCCCTCCCTTGCCCTGCTTCCCACACTGCTCTTGATGCAGCCTAGCACTCGGTTACTGTCTGGGCTGCATGTGCACACTGCAGGCTCATGTTGAGCTTTTCATCAACCCAGACTCCAAGGTCCTTTTCCTCAGGGCTGCTCTCCAGCCATTCAGCACCCAACCTGGATTTGTGCTTGGGATTGTGCCTACCCAGGTGCAGGACCCATCTTGCCATGGGATTACTCCATGCAGTAAAATGCTAATTGATTTCAAAATAGGAGGATATTTTTCTAAGAAAGGAAAATATGTCATGGCTGCCTGCAATAACAGAGGTCAATGGTCACAAACTCCTGCACTCTTCTCACTGTTCTGTGCTCTCATGAATCCTCAGCAGTAATATCTATGTAATTTGTACTATGGTGAGGGACCCATCAAAAGCCTGTTTTCTCTTAGCTGCTGAAAAATAAGGAAATAAGGAATAAAAAAAATAAGGAAATAAGGCCTAAAAATATAAGGAAACCATAGTAACTCTTCTATGACTTTCCATTTCTCTGATGCTGGTGCTAAGACCCAAAAATTGGTTCTGCCTTAAAATTTGTATCTCATGCAAACAATGTGCCAGGGAAAAATTCATAGAATCACATGACCATAAGAAAATTCAGGCTGAAAGGGACCTTAGTAGATTCCTAGTTCCATTTTTAGCTCTCACTAGGGTTAGTTTTGAGATTAGACCAGATTGTCATGGATTCATCCAGTCGGGTCTTGAAAACTTCTAAGCACAGCATCTCTGGGTGACCTGCTCCACTGTTTGGCTGGCCACATGGAGAAAAAATTTCTCCCTTATAACCAGGGTGAAACTTCTGTTTCAGCTTACACTTGTTGTCTCTCAGCTTTCTGTGATGCACCATGGTTGAAAAGCCTGGTTCCATCTACTCAATAACCTCCACATAGGTATGAAGGGACAAGGGCAAACAAGACCAGCTCTTTAACTTTGTCCTCATATGGCATGTGCTCCAACTCCCAACCACCTTAAGTGCACCTAGTTCTGACATTTTGTTATTATAAGGTCTCAAGAACAATGTAGACATGACAGCCACTTCCTGGAAGTCCTACTTACACAGAAGACCAAGAGGAAGAATTCTAAACTGTGCTTTTACATCAGACAAATATTCCTTAGGCACAAAAGAGGGAAGGATTGCCTTGAAACTCAGATTATCAGTATCCAAGCAGTCTTCTAAAATCCATGATTTCAACATTGCCCTTCATCACATGAAAGGCTATCTTGTTGTGGATGCAAAGACTTTAGCACTTGTGTTTTCCTGGGGAGGGAAACAAAACAAAACAAAAATAACAAAAAAAAAAAAAAAAAAAAAAAAAAAAAAACCCCAGCAAGCAGAGAATTGCAACTGCAGATTTAGAGCAAAGAACACAGCTGAGAAGATGGACACAGGACTTGGAGGAGATGCATATTTTAAGCATTCCTCAGTTAGGCCTAAAGCACCCAGTTTTGTCTGCCTTGAAAGTAAAAACTCCAGCACTGAATTCAAGAGGTACTAAAATCACATTTCTAGATCAAATCAAGTAACCCCAAATGCCTGACTCCAGTAATCATATGGATGGCAACGCTACTGCCTTTTGGTGGAGGGAACACAAACTACCAAGGCTTTAGAAGTATATAGTATGGAGTCTACAAACTGAAAACATACAAGTTGTCCCTACTTCTAAAATAAAATCTGATAAACCTCCACATTCACTTAAATGCATAAAATAGAAGAAACAAAGCACTCAAAACATCCCATGTCACAGCAGTGGTAGCTACTTCTTATTGCCTCAGTATGGTTCATTTGAGTTCAGCAACTGATTTAAATAGCTGTTCCTTTGCTCTTTCTTATTACAGCTACAGAAACACTGCAAGCCTTAAAGCAGTGTGAAACATTAGGGCTAGTTTACAGGGACAGTAACTGGTAACTTGGAATCCAGAAGTGAGACCAACTCAAGCTGTTCCTGTTCTGCCCTCTCTAAAGGCCACAGCTGCTTCTGCCAGGGACATTAGGTCTTTGGTGAACATTACAGCTGCAGCACAGACATTGCCATCTGCACAACTACAGGTGGCTGCACAATTAGCCAAGCACATTTCCAGCATTATACACAGCCAATCTACCCACTACTTCCTTCTCTAATCCGCATCTGTTCGCTGCTACAATTAAGTAGAAACAAATCTGTTTCTTAGCTAAATGTGTCAGTTTACTTGCTCCCATCCCATCACACAAATATGTAGAGGATATTATTGATGGTTATATTCCTGGTGGTTAAACTAGTCTGAATTACAGACCAGTATTACTTCAGCATCACCCTGCTTTCTAAAGGTTCAAGTCTAAGAAAGTTTCTGTTAATAATCCTTGTTAGCAGCAGTTTACAATGGAAAGATATTTTCTTTTTAATTAAAAATATTTTTTTTCTTAAAAACCAAATATTTAGCCAACATGCAAAATGATCCACAGGCAGAGCTTTTCTATCCTGAGGTTCAATGCAGCCACTTTTACTAGTTGTTTCTTGAGTTTTCTGAAACTTCAGACTCAGGAGACAAGGAAAAGTCATGCAACTCAAATCACTCAGCAGAAGCAAAAGTTTCTGCCTTCCAAACATTCCTGACATCTGATCCCACTTCAGATTATAAGAACAGATGAAAGCCAGAGAGTGAAAACAAACCTTTCTGTTTATCTTACTTTTTTCTTCTGAATCTCCTTCAAAGCATAAAAGATGAAATTAACTTATGGGATGCTAGAGTCATTAGAAATCACAAATTGTCTTGGCATGGCATTGTATTTGAAGAAATAGAAGTGATTATCAGGATTAAAGCACCAGCGCTTTCAAGTAAGTCATGTTCTGTATGCAGGGATTTAGCATGAACTATGCTTTCAGTCAGGATAAAAGAAAAAATATGCAGTGTAATGTAGTCAAGGA
This sequence comes from Eubucco bourcierii, assembly GCA_013396675.1. Classification (NCBI taxonomy): domain Eukaryota; kingdom Metazoa; phylum Chordata; class Aves; order Piciformes; family Ramphastidae; genus Eubucco; species Eubucco bourcierii. Next base: position 26,569 of record VWZE01015703.1, read on the forward strand.
ACAGAAGGTGCTGCAGAGAGCCTGGAGGCTCTAGAACTGCGGGAGCATTGTCTGTGCTAGGAAAGACAGGGTGGTGTATGAACTGAGCTGCAGGAAATATCAAGA
>VWZE01015703.1:26761-43825 GCA_013396675.1 Eubucco bourcierii
TCCCCGGCCCCCCACACTTTGTAAAATGACCCAAACTAGAACTCAGCTGGCTGGAAGTTAAGGACTGAAGCTCAACACAATGTACAGCAGATATATATACTATAGACAGGAATAGTCACAGAAATGCATAAGTTAAAAGGGAATACAGAAACACAACTCCCCTCCCAGAAATCAGAGACCCCAGGAGGGGCTCCCAACCACCCTTCCACCTTCTCCCCACCCCTGTACCTTACCCCAAGGTTTACCTTATGTGCAAGGTAACTTAGGAGGATCGGCCAGGGGAGTTAGAAGAAAAGTGGTTAGTGAGGATTAATCAGCAGAGGAGTCAGAGCCCAGAAACTGCTAGATCGCCCCAGCAGCTCCTGTTCCAGCAAGAGTCAGAGAGAGACTGACTTATCTATTGTTTTGGTTAGTGTTCTCAAACAATTCTCCAGCAAGCGTATGAATGAAGTAGACATCATGATGTTTTCCTTTCACAGCCTATAGTGTAATTTTCTCTATTAAAATATTCCAATTAGCCTCAAACCAGCACAGGGGGGGACAAAACAAAACCAAACAATAGGCAAAAAAATCCATCCAAACCCATACAGACCAGTGTGAGGAGGTTTAGAAAATTAGGTGATTCCATCCATCGTGCTCCCCAAACCCTAAGTGACCTTGGTCTCAGTTCTCCTTTCTATAGCTGCAGCAACTGCACCTCTTTAAAAAGTCACATCATATGGACATGGACAGAGGAGTAAAGGGAGCCCCAGGCACAACCACAACCTTTTCCACTGTCTTTTCAATGGGGACACCTGAGCTAGTCTTGTTCTTAAGAACATACCTCTGAGGGTAATAAAATTGTACTTATCTTACATAGAGATGATAAGAATACATACATGAACATCTGAAAGTATTCCAGTACTCTGGAAATAAGAATGCAAGTACCCTAGAAAGACAGATGGGTAGAAGATAAGAAACCAGCAAGCTTCATTTCCTTGGTCTGCAACATGAAGAAGAATATCTCACAGAGATGGGGAGGAAGCTAGGATGATCTCATCTCTAGTCTTTGCTTTTAGAGCATGTCCATAAATCCCTTAAACTGTGCAAAGCCATCCAAGGAGTTTTAAGAAGGCTGAGATATCTACTTCTGCAGAAAATTAAGGAATCTGCATATGAGCTCTTCCAGCATGTGGGTCTCATAAGCATGATCAAACACCTTCTTTGGTACAAGAGGACCAGATACTTCAGAAGAAAAGAAAATTGACTTGTAACACAATTGTTCCTCCTTTGCTTTAGGGATACCTAGCCTGAAGATATTTGGGGATTTTTTTTTATATAAACTGTCACTCAAACAACTTCTCGACTATAATTACAGAATCATAGAATCAGCCAAGTTGGAAAAGACCTCCAAGATCACCCAGTCCAATCTATCACCCAGCCCAAGCCAATCAACTAGACCATGGTACTAAGTGCCCCATCCAGTCTTTTCTTGAACACCTCCAGGGACAGTGACTCCACCACCTCCCTGGGCAGCCCATTCCAATGCCAATCACTTTCTCTGTCAAGAACTTCCTCCTAATCTCCAGCCTAAACCTGCCCTGGCACAACTTGAGACTGTGTCCCCTCGTTCTGTTGCTGGTTGCCTGGGAGAAGAGATGGATGCCCACCTGGATACAACCTCCCTTTAGGTAGTTGTAGACAGCAATGAGGTCTGCCCTGAGCCTCCTCTTCTCCAGGCTGCACACTCCCAGCTCCCTCAGCCTCTCCTCACAGGGCTGTGCTCCAGGCCCCTCACCAGCCTTGGCGCCCTTCTCTGGACACCTTCCAGTACCTCAACATGTCTCTTGAATTGAGTGGCATAGGACTCAAGGTGTGGCCTGACCAGTGCTGATTACAGGAGCAGAATAACCTCCCTTGTCCTGCTGACCACACTGTTCCTGACACAGGCCAGGATGTCCTTGGCTCTTCTGGCCACCTGGGCACACTGCTGGCTCATGTTCAGCTACTAACTACCAGCACCCGCAGGTCTCTTTCTGCCTGGCTGCTCTCCAGCCACTCTGTCCCCAGCCTGTAGTGCTGCTCGGGGTTGTTGTGGCCAGAAAGTTAGGTTGTAACCAAATGAACACTGCAAGCAAGGGAAAAAGCAATTCTAAAGGTCACATGTTCAAATATTTACCATTACATTAGACAAAACACCCAACTGTCTTGAGTATCTTTTATGAGATCTCAGAGGTGAAAACTCAGATAATAAAGTGAAAAATCCCACCCTGCAAGCTCACCTGCTAAGACAAAGTCTTAACCTCTACCCGTTGCTAGCAGTGGGAAAAAATCTTCAAGGCTCTGAAAGAAATTGCAAGACAGCTGTGTCTTTCACAGCATGTTATTTAACTGTAAAGGCTTTGCAGACCTCTCCTTCCTCTGCCCCATAAAAACCACGCTGTCTTCACCAGTGCTCCTGCAGATGAAAAGTGACAAAGGTGAAGGAGGAGGCAAAGCTGGAAAGATGCACAAAACTATCCCTTACAAACTGGAAATGCGGAAACCAGAGGAGGTGATTACTCCCAAAGGAGGAGTCTTTTCTTTCTTCCCTTCAGAAGCAGCATGCACTATTGAGTGAACAAACTCAGAGAAAAGAATTCTCTCTATTACAGTTTCTTCCAGGGAAATTAGTAGCCCTAGGAGTGTCATTCTGCAAGCAGCTTGAAAGCCAGAAATATCAGAACAGCTTAGTCCCAACCTCTCAAACACACTAAGAGGTTGCACACATTGCAACAATGGGCTCCCCACAAAAATCCACTGCCTGCTCAAATTTACTCGTTAGTACTGGTCAGGCCAAGATGAATTAAATATTTGGTTAGGAGGACAGGCCAAGACGAATTGAATATTTGGTTAGAAGGACTGAGCATTCCCAAGTCAATATTAGAACTGATCAGATGAATGGACTAATCAGAAACTTAAAGGAAGGGAAGCTGTATGCACTGCCACACAGAATCAGTTGTCATCTTCTGCAGTGCCTTCTGCAGGTCACACTGAGTTTGGAGAACAGGTATCCCTTTTCCTGAAACTGGCTTGTAAACTGCATGGCACTTAGAGCAATGTGCTGCATATCAAGGGAGAAACTGTGATTGGTTTTACTCTGTAACTTTCACTAATTGGGGGAGGAGGAAGGGATTCAGACAAGGAATTGAGGACTAACTTTATTTTTCCCTGAAGAAGAACAGGCAAGGGGGATGAAGCAAGCTCTTTAGACTTCCTGATAAAAAGATGAACAGCTTGACCCTGCCCTCCACTTAGAAAAACGGATGAACACTAGGAGCAACTTGTGTTGGAGACCTTGCAAGAAGAGACGCTTCTTTCTATCATTGCTCAGCTACCAACAAAAAAAGAAGCATAAACAATTTTCCCTTTTCCCCCTGACATCTTCCTGATATTTGTTTATATTACAGATGCAACCACTCCACTTGAGTTCAGTTCTGCACCAAAGCTGGAATTCCATTTTGGAAAAAAAAAGGGAAGGACAAGAAAATATTTGGAAGGTTTCACAATGGCTCATCATGAGCACCAGGTAGTATTTCCTTGGAGTGAGCTCCACCACATATAACATGCTCCTCATCATAGTTTTTTCCAACAAGCACTGTTACTTGAGTGATAAAGAGAACATACTGTGTGTTATCCCATACCATTCTGCTGATGGCAGGCTTACCTACCAATTGGAATTGGAATTGGAATTCCATCCCAAACACTAAACACCAGTTTTCTGTGGAGTCTGTCTCACACCTTGTGCCTCCTCCTGATTTTTGCCTGAACCATGAAAACACATACAGCAGTATCATATGTACAAAATCACTCCTCTGGCAGTTACTAGCAGATAATTTATGACTATTCAGTTAGAAGTTGACTTTGCTTAACTCTCAGAACTTCCAGAGTCTTAAAGCCTGATTGGATCCACTTTCCCAGGCAGAATTACTCTCTGGCAGTAATTAAAGCTCATAGAGCACCAGGCCTTCAAGGGAAGGAATTGGTCCCATCAGGTATCTTTGATCATTTGGAGCTAGCTGTGATCACTCAGGGGGTGTTGGCCTAGATTAGTGAGCAAGAGATACAAATAGCAAAGGATAAAACAAATCTGTCTTCATGATGATTGTGGCCACAGCAAGCCCTTTCCATGGGCTGCTTAGGGCTTCCTTTAAAACTGGGTATCACAGTATCACCAAGGTTGGAAGACACCTCAAAGTTCGAGTCCAACCCGATACCACAGACCTCAAGATCAGACCATGGCACCAAGTGCCACGTCCAAACCCGCCTTGAACATGTCCAGGGACGGTGACTCCACCACCTCCCTGGGCAGCTCGTTCCAGTATCGAATGAATGAGGTGCTGTCCTATTGGAATCCTCACTGGCAGGCAAGAAGTTGTAAAATAAATTGCTCACATGAAGAGAAATCTCTCTTCCTTACTGTTTCTTAGGGAAGTTCCTCTTCCTAACCTTTGTCTTTCACGCATCAGCAAGTTTTACCAGCACCACAGCTACTGAAGATGCTTTAAACTGGGCTTCATAAGTAGACTGGGTTGCCTGCGTCATCTCAGTGTATCCTGTTTGCCAGATGGTTTTGCTAAGGCTGTGCCATGCCATCACCTCACACTATGGCACTAGCCTAAGCGAGTAAACCCAACTGGCTCACACTGACTCCTGAATGATTACAAAATACCTGCTCACTCAGAAACTGACACAACATCAGTTTGAGCAGATACTCTGAGCCCTCAAGTGTCTAAGAAAATGCTTTTCTCCTCTGTGATAGTCTTTCAGAAGCAGTGCAACTAAATGTTCAAGAATGAGAGCTAAACTGCATCCTCTCCTCGGGTTCCACTGAACATTGGATTTTACGTGTTATGCACAGCTGAGGCAAAGAAAAAAAAAAGTAATCCATCAGCAGAAAAATCTTTCTTGGGAGAAAATTATTGGGGGTGATATTTTGTGCTGGTTTGAGGCTAATTAGAATATTTTAATAGAGAAAATTACACTATAGGCTGTGAAAGGAAAACATCATGATGTCTGCTTCACTCATAGGTTTGCTAAGAAATTGTTTGGGAACAATAACCAAAACATTAGATAAGGTCAGTCTCTGTCTGACTCTTGCTAGGAGAACAGCTTCTGGGGCGGTCTAGCAGCTTCTGGCTCTGAGTCTTCTGCTGATTAATCCTCACTAACCACTTTTCTTCTAACCCCTCTGACCCATCCTCCTAATTTACCTTATGCATAAGGCAAACCTTGGGGTAAGGTACAGGGGTGGGGAGAAGGTGGAAGGGTAGTTGGGAGCCCCTCCTGGGGTCTCTGATTTCTGGGAGGGGAGTTGTGTTTCTGTATTACCTTTTAACCTGTATATTTCTGTAAATATTCTGTATATAGTGTATATATCTGCTGTACATTGTGCTGAGCTTCAGTCCTTAACTTCCAGCCGACTGAGTTCTAGTCTGGGTCATTTTACAAAGTGGGGGGGAGCAGGGAACTCCCAAACCATCACATTTTTTTATTTGTCTGTAAGCAGGCAGAGGTATAGTAGTTGCCATGAAAGAGCTGCTTGAAACAGGTATGACTGACAAGTCACAGCCAGTGAAGAGCAAGGGGACTTGAAAGGACTCTCTGGCATGGAAATGTATTCATTTATGGTAACATTGCCCTTAGATTAGCCACCAGCTCCATCAGATCATGAGGTATGCTGGATAACATCTTTGTCAGTGACATGGACAGAGGAATGGAGTGCACCCTCAGCAAGTTTGCAGATGACACCAAGCTGTGTGGCACAGTCGACTTGCTAGAGGGCAGGGATGCCATCCAGAGGGACCTGGACAGGCTGGAGAGGTGGGCCCAGGCCAACCTGATGAAATTCAATAAGGCCAAGTGTAAGGTCCTGCACCTGGGTAGGCACAATCCCAAGCACAAATCCAGGCTGAGTGGTGAATGGCTGGAGAGCAGCCCTGAGGAAAAGGACCTTGGAGTCTGGGTTGATGAAAAGCTCAACATGAGCCTGCAGTGTGCACATGCAGCCCAGACAGCCAACCGAGTCCTAGGTTGCATCAAGAGAAGCGTGGCCAGCAGGGCAAGGGAGGGGATTCTGCCCCTTTACTCTGCTCTCGTCAGACCCCACCTGGAGTACTGTGTGCAGTTCTGGAACCCTCAGCACAGGAAGGACATGGAAGTGTTGGAGCGGGTCCAGAGGAGGGCCACAAAGATGATCAGAGGGCTGGAGCAGCTCTCCTATGAGGACAGGCTGAGGGAGTTGGGGCTCTTCAGCCTGGAGAAGAGAAGGCTTCGAGGGGACCTGATAGTAGCCTTCCAGTATCTGAAGGGGGCCTACAGGAAGGCTGGGGAAGGATTATTTACAAGGTCCTGCAATGACAGGACAAGGGGCAATGGGCTTAAACTGGCAGAGGGGAGATTTAGACTAGATGTTAGGAGGAAGTTCTTTACAGTAAGGGTGGTGAGGCACTGGAACAGGTTGCCCAGGGAGGTTGTGGATGCTCCCTCCCTGGATGTGTTCAAGGCCAGATTGGATGAGGCCTTGAGTAACCTGTACTAGTGGGAGGTGTCCCTGCCTATGGCAGGGGGTTGGAACTAGATGATCCTTGAGGTCCCTTCCAACCTTACCATTCTATGATTCTATGATTCTATAAATTTGACAAGTAATCACAATATATGGTTAGTGAATAAGATTTGACTTTGTTAGAAATTAACCAAAGATGTTCACACACAGTAGTTGAAGACTTGGCTTTATGACACCAGATAATTAAAGCATTATTCATGAGTGCTTTGTTGACAGTATATTACAGTTTATTTTTCAAATGCTTCAAGCTATTAAAAATGGAAAGTAACTAACAATAAAAAAATTAAAAAAAAAAAAAAGGAGCAAAGCATTAAGATAATTCTACTAAGCCAAGTCTCCAGTATGTAATTCATGTTCATTTCATTACTAGGGGTCAAGCATTGCTTGTTTCCCTGCCATGAAAAAACCCCATTAACACAATGCATGGACGTAAGCAAAGTAGGGTCCAACTTCCAATGAGATGCTTATTGCATCTATCCTAGACAATGGCTTTCTTGTAGCTCACATTTTAAAATATGTTTGGGCACAGCACTTAGGCCAATCTGAAATTTGGAAGAATTGTTGCAGTTTTGAAGTTGAAGTGTTGCTTGTCCAAGCTTAGAGTCATAGTCCAGGCTTGAAAATAAAAAACAGAAGGAATAAGCAGAGATGAAGCAACATGAAGCAAGGAGGTAATAAGGAATTCAAATTCTGTGTTCTGGATGACAAAAGTGTGTGGACATAGCATATGAGGCTAGGTGAACACCAAGGCTGTGTAACCCCTGATGCTGTACAGAAATTTCCTAAAGGAAAATATTAACTTTGTACTGAAAAAGAGAACTGAAATCCAACCAACTGTCCAGGGTCACAACAGAGAGACATCTTTCTTCTCTAAATTAAGTGAAGAGCATGAGTTTATGAGTTGCTCCATCCATCTCTAACTGTGTGTCCCAAATCAGTGGAAAGCTACCCTGAAATACAATCCATATATCTTATGGAACCAGTCTGAAAAAATGTAGTAATTACCTTTTCCTAAGGGTGCTCTCTGAAGCTGCAAATAGCAGTGACTGAAAGAAACCAAAGCATTCATGCTTGCAGGTACCTTCCGGAAATATCACAGACTGTCTTTTTATGACTGATTAAGGAAAAAAAAAATCCTTTATTGTGCTCATTTTCTGATTTTCTTAGAAGAATCCAAATACACTATTTAAATAGGCAGCCCTTATACTTGAAAAGAGACCCAGAAAAGCAGGAGTCTTAGACATGTCCTGCGGGTAGGCAAACTGAAAGAAAATTAATTTTCACTGCTGGTTTTTTATTCCTTGACATCTAAGCTATCTGACTAAAATCAATCCCATTTCAAAAATTCTCATGACTATCTCTGCATCTCAGTGGTAGCTTTCCAATGTGAAGAGCTGATTAAAAAATAAGTAAATAAATAAATAAATGGAACATTTTGAAGCCTAATTCTGTAGCATCTGCACATGGCATGGTTGCTCTCGTTGTCAGGAGCTGGGCTCAGACGAGTCTAATAGCCAAAGATTTGCACTGCTAAAGATTCATACTCATGCTGAACTCCATAACCATATCCCCAGAATGCTTGGTGGTATGCTGTGTGAGGATAGAAATAGATGCTTTTCCTGCTGAGCATAGAAACAAATCAAAAAGAATCAATAAAAAGAAAGTTTTCTTTCTGTCTAGCAAAGCTATTTTGTATTAAGAATTTAGTGTATAAATCTGTAGTCACGTTGTGCAAAATGTTTGGTATACTTTGATAAGAAGCCAGTGGTAATAGCTTTCTTAAACAATTTAATTTATTTTATACCACTTCCAAGACCTAACAAAGTCACAAATTCTTGGCTTTGCAAGCATAAAAGAGAACATAACTAAAAGCTCCAAAAGGTCCTGTGAGTCTGCCAGCATCTGTGCATGTACAAAGAATGCAGCAGCAACAAAGGGCCTAAGCAGAATGATGGGAAGGATGAGTATCTGTAAGCAAATAGAGTATGGATACCAACAACATTGAAACTTGGCTAAACTTTATATGTGCACAGAGACAACTGCCATCTGCAGTGCTCCTTTGAGACATATCAGAAAGAGTTTTGCCTTGTTGATGAGTCATACTTCTTCCATCCTGATAAACAACAAGCTAATGAACTTACAGTGATGAGTCTGTCTGATCTTCTCAACTATTCCAAAAGCCAATAAAATGCAAGTGTCAGTGAAAAGCCTAAAGGAAGCCATCTCAGTAGTTACTTTTATTAATTACACTGTCAGCAGACAATAACAACTAAGAGCAAAACAGGAAGGAATTCTTGCCTCAGAGGACTCATAACCCAAGGGCTCACTTCTGCAAAACTTTGTGTAAAAATACTTCTGTGTTGACTTTTTTCTTTTTTCTTTTTTTTTTTTTTAATGACACTGTTGGTCTTCATGAGCAGAACCTGATGTTGTTAGGTATTTGGAGAGGGGTTTCCACCTCAAATCTCCCTCTGTCCTTCCATCAGATAACAACATAGAGCAGTTGCTCCATCCAGCTACAGATATAAAGGTGCAAGTGACCTGTGATCTAAACACCAACTCTGTGATTTCTACCTTGCTGTGCATGCTTAAAAAAAAAAAAAAAAAAAAACAACCAAACAAAACAAAACAAAAAACCTCAGGCAGTAGGTTTGGTTCATTTCTTTTTTATAGTCATAAATCAAGAGTAAGAGCACAGAAGCACTGATGAACACAAGAAGGATTAGGTTCGAAGCCTAATTTGACATCAGTCTATAGTGATCAGGATTCTTTCAGGACTTCCTGTTTGTTATATTTCTCTCTGTCATTTTGGCATCTGAAAACACAAGACCTTTTTAGAAGAGCAGAGAATATTCTGAAGTAGCCGATTTTTGTTTCATGATCTGAGGGGTATGGCATTTAGAAAAGTATTCTCATTCCGTAGGTTCATATACACAACACCCAGAGTAATTTAGGAACTTGAAAAATCCTTCCATAGATCTCTCCTTCATTCTGATGGAGCACAGCCACCCAGATCTTCAGACCTGCCTAGCACTAAATTCTCCAAGCACCTCAAGAACCCATGGACTAAACTACCTGTGTTCTGATTTCATGGTATTTTCATAAATGTCACTGAAGTCTGTGCTCCAGACAACAGCCTTGTCTCACTTTCCTACAGGCTCAGTCAACTGGTTACCTTCGAATTAGACACACCATTTGGAACCATGTATCATAGAAAGCCTGCTCCGTTTTCCCCGACATAGGTTAGAGGCCTCAAGTATAGCAGTAAGAGACACTTAAACTTTGCTACACTTATGTTGAAGTAAAGCGTTGGACCCCAAGGAGTCTCTTGTCACTAATCTATTAAGCATTCCCAGGCAAGGATTTCTAAAGCTCTGTTGAAGCTATTGCACTTCGCCAGAAAATGATTGTCCAGGCCAGAAAGGAAGGAAAAGTAAATGTCTGGGAAAGGATGATTCAAGACCATGCTCCAAGGGATAACAAATTCTTTACAAGAAGTGGAATATCTTCGGCAAGTGAGATTCATCATGAGAGCCACAGTAGCATTCCTCCACTGACAGCAGCAAAACCCGTGGTTGAGTTTCTGAGCACAGTTTGAAATGTGAGTCTCTTAAAACCCATCAGGTCTGTACAGCCAAGCATTTATCTGTTGATCCTTCAAAGATCTTGAGCTGTTTGTTCCTGGTAGCTTTAGTAAAGATTGATCCAATAACAACTACTAAATCAGGCTACAGAAGATTACAGAGCAGAGAAACAAACGGGACAGCTGATTATAAATCCCAAAGGGGTGACAACTGGACCGTGCTGGACACTGCCAATAGGACTGTGAATGCCCTAGGATGTTAAAGACCAGGTTGTAACTGTGACAGCTTTGAAGCTTTCAGCAATGCCAAAGCACTCAATATAGATATTTGAAGCGGCTTTAAAGCTTCTAACTTCATTTATGATTCTAACTTGAAGAAATTTCTCCCAGAATCCTGTAGCTCTCCCTCTCCCAGGTTTTTTTTTCCTTTATTTCACAGTATCACAATATCACAGTATCACCAGGGTTGGAAGAGACCTCAAAGATCATCAAGTCCAACCTGTCACCACAGCCCTCAAGACTAGATCATGGCACCAAGTGCCATGTCCAAACTCACCTTGAACAACTCCAGGGACGCTGACTCCACCACCTCCCTGGGCAGCCCATTCCAGCAGGCAATGACTCTCTCAGGCAAGAACTTTCTCCTCACCTCCAGCCTAAACTTCCCCTGGCACAGCTTGAGACTGTGTCCTCTTGTTCTGGTGCTGCTTGCCTGAGAGAAGAAGGTAACCTCCTCCTGGCTACAACCACCTTTCAGGTAGTTGTAGAGAGCAAGAAGGTCTCCCCTGAGCCTCCTCTTCTTCAGGCTAAACAATCCCAGCTCCCTCAGCCTCTCTTCATAGGGCTGTGCTCGAGGCCTCTCACCAGCCTTGTTGCCCTTCTCTGGACACACTCAAGCACCTCAATGTCCTTCTTCAATTGAGGGACCCAGAACTGGACAACTGCTTCACCAACCAGAAGCAACATGTTAGAAAGAATGGACCAAAGATCTGACAGTATGGGTCCATTTCAAATGAAAACAATGTTAGGAATTTGGAATATGCTTACTCAGATGACTCATTGTACTTTATCTAGACTTCATTCGACTGTTAAATGCTGATGAAAACTAGTGCAACACGCATTTAGAAACATTTCTCTTATAGCAGGTAAAGAAAGTTTTTAATCACTCAACTGAACACATTGGTATTTTCTCCAACTCAGCCAACAATTCAACAGAGGCAAGAAACAGCCTAAAGTGAGTCAATAGCTACCTCATGGAACAACAGATGGAGACATGGCTCTGTGTCAGAACATCCAAGCTCTGCTTTCCTCTCCTCAAGCAGGAGCTTATCCAGAAATTGTTACATGTGTGCAACACTGCCAAAGGCCTCCTGCTCTCCCTCCCTCTCTCCCTCTCCCACTAGCATGCGATTAGCAGCGTAGCTGCACAGTGACTTCTGCTTCCACCCTCCACAGAGAAAAATCTTTTAAAATGCTGCACCCATGCTCCTTCTGTTTTGGGGAAGAAGTCACATCAGTTGCATACCCTGATGTCTCCTTGTCTACACCCCAGCCTCTATAAGAAAGGCAACATGTGGGGGTCTAATTAATTGGCTGACAATGTTCCTATTTCTGTCTAAAGAAAATGTGAACAGCAAAACTCTTTTAAACAGCATTTCAAAGCAGTAATCCTTCAGGTTCTCTGTAGAGATATTTAAAATACAAACAAGGCTTGGGAGAAAGATCAAATTCCATCCATAGACATGGACTTTTTGAGGTCAACAGGCCTTGAAGGGCTCCAGGCTGTAATCACCCAGTGCACTAGGATCTATAATGGCTAAGAACAGTTCATGCTTGCAAAAATTGTCCATTTTCCCTTTATGGAGAGTCTGAGCTCTAAGCAGCAAATTAGGATGCAGTGGGCAACAAAGAGGTATTGTTCAAAAGGAGAGATCTGCAGAAGTGCTAGCATTTTTATTTTAAAATAAACACTTACTGCCCTACTAGGAAATAACTGCACTATGAGGACTAACCCAAGTACCACTCTGAGGTGCTCAGACTTGTCACAGGCTGCAGAGGGAGTTCACTGCTTCCAGGAAGCACAGTCCCTACACACTGAGCAGAGAGTCAATGCAATGCACCTAAGAGACAACACTAAGCGCAAGGTGCATCAGGTCTCACTCTCAAGCATTCCTGTGCTTCAGCCCCCAGTAAAGCTGGCAGTAGGTGCCTAGCACTTCTTCATGGAACTAGTTATTTTCCTGAGACCACCACCAATGGTAGTGCAGGTGGTCACTACATCGCTACAGGCCATCCTGTAGGATCACTTGGCCAGCTCTCATAGGCTAGAGCAGCGTTCACTTCCTAGGTCCTCTGCCTCCTCTGAAGCAGCTCTTCTTCTTTGCACAGCACATAGACAAATGATTCATTAGGCTGTTGCTTTCTGAAGGGAGGCTGGATTCAGATCTAAGGACATTGCATTAAATGATCAATGGATAAAATACGAGAACAGTGAAGAGCAGGGAAGAATCAGGACATTTCTGTTCCAGTTACCACTTCCAACCATTTAAAGTCATTTTCTCCTTCTTCTTGTGCCTTGGCCACATTCATGGTCTGGGCTTCTCAGTCTATTCCCTGTAACTGCTCTGTTTAGGCACTGTCCTCACTTGTGGGAAACACATGTTTGAATTCCCTTAGGAACCTACCGTGCCAGAGTGCTCTGACTTCTCTGCTAACAAACAAAAGCAACAGCAGTATTAATTCCACTATGCAATCCTCTGTGTCTGAGAGGGGCGGTTTCTGAGAATGTCCTTTCTGGTTGAAGGCCTTCAGTTAACACTGAGAAACAAGAAAACAGTTCATGGCTTCCCATGGCATTAAGATGGGAGATAAGTAACAAACATTTCAGCTCTGATAAGACTGAGACATTCCTGAACAAGATCCATCTAATGGATGGATGGATGGATAGATGGTTTGATGGATAGACAGGTAGACAAACTGACTAATCAATCATGAAGATGAACCCTATCAGGTTAGGCAGCAGATGAAGTTTCGACTTTCAGATGAAGCTGGCCTCCCACAGCTCTGTGATACTGGGGTCGTTCAGTTGTCTAGTATAAAGTCAGGAGTTTGGGAGAGGAAAACAATCTAAATCATACTCCAGACATGTCACCTGATGACTGGACCAACCTTTCTCCCCTGGGATCTAAACCCATGATCTTTGGAGTCACAGACTGAACTATATAGTTCTCGTATTTGCACAAAAAAATGTTAGAGGGAGGAAGCAATCTTCGGTGAGGTGGATTTCTTTTGACTTTAATGTAGTCCTGTCAATAAATATCACACTGGCCATCCGTTTGACACACTGAGCTCTCCAGGATTCTTGGAATCATTGTGGTGACAAACCTGGTGGAGTCTTCAACCCACTTCAAAAAACAAAGCATTTATTTTGTTCAGGTTCATTCTGCCATCAGAAAACAATACCAAATGCTGAGGTTCAGTTTGCTTTCAGGCTAAACAGCAATATGAGCAACTGTCCTGGCTTTAGAGATAATGGTTTGCTGATATAATTCTTTATTTTACCTTCTCCTCCCTATAAATCAATAGCAAAGTAGGGAGCATCTCCACTCCCTTCTTTACCTATGCAGAAAAAGAGAGGGAGTTGAGGAGACAATGCATCTCATTTTGTTCCTTAAAACCAAATGTGATGGTTTGGGAGTTGTTCACCCCCACACACACACTTTGTAAAATGACCCAGACTAGAACTCAGCCAGCTGGAAGTTAAGGACTGAAGCTCTATTTACAGCTCAGCACAATGTACAAGCAGAGATATACACTATAGACAGGAATAGTTACAGAAATAGACAAGTTAAAGGTAATACAGAAACACAACTCCCCTCCCAGAAATCAGAGACCCCAGGAGGGGCTCCCAACCACCCTTCCACCTTCTCCCCACCCCTTAACCCGAGGTTTGCCTTATGCACAATGTGAGTTTGGAGGACCAACCAGGGGGGTTAGAAGAAAAGTAGTTAGTGAGATTAACATACCAGAGAGAAGCCAGAAGCTAGACTGCCTGAGACACTGTGCCCCAAAACCAGGCTGTGTTATCTAATGCTTTGAGTTCCTTTCTTATACATCTCAGCAAGCCTATGAGTGAATTAGACATCACCATCGTTTCCTTTTCTCAACCTATAGTATAATTTCCTCCATTAATATAATCCAATTAGCCTCAAACCAGCACACTAAAATAGCTTCTATTTTGTCCTAAAAAAAATAAAATAAATAGGGGCTACATCTTTCCATAAGACACTAGCACCATTGTTGGCAGTGCTTCTTTTCCTCTTTAGAGAAAAATTCCATATTCTCTCTGCTCTCCCTGTTTTTAACCTATAGAATCACAGAATCGTAGAATGGTAAGGTTGGAAGGGACCTCAAGGGTCATCTAGTTCCAAACCCCTGCCATAGGCAGGGAGACCTCCCACCAGTACAGGTTGCTCAAGGCCTAGTCCAACCTGGCCTTGAACACCTCCAGGGAGGGAGCAACCACAACCTCCCTGAGCAACCTGTTCCAGTGTCTCACCATCCTCACTGTAAAGAACTTCCACCTAACATCTAGTCTAAATCTCTAACATCTAGTCTAAACCTCTTCCATCTTCTCTCTGCTCTCCCAGTTTTTAACCTCAAGCTACAAGGAACTAGCTGAGAACAATGGCTGCTTAATTCTTTTTCCCCTTGGCCCTTAGCAGTTCATGTGAAGTTGTGTTCTCACTGTTAAAAGAGTCTTAATTGCCAGTCTACATTGGCAGTCTCATTATGGTCCCTCCACAGCAGGTACTGGACTAATTACTGCAGAATTTCATGTGGATTTGAGCTAGCTTATTTTTTTAAAAGCTTCTTTGTGTTGCTACAAATCTTCAAATTACAAATAAGAAAAGTACAATTCCACCCTCCAGATTCAGTCTGAAATTTATGACTTATGTAGAGATTATTTCAGCAAAGGCCAAATTCCACGCTGGGGGAGCCTGTTCCTCTTTGCACTTTGCTTGCATAAATCCCAGATCATATGAATCCTATTCAAGTCTTCTTTATGCTAGATACTGGCATCAGTCCCATTTTCCCCAAGTTTGAACAAACTTGAAAGGAAAACTTGGCCTATGGGTGCTCCCATGCAGCACTGCATGAGCATATGCTTTGGGGGATGGTCTGGAAGTGTATTTCGAGTGACAGCCCTGACAGAACTTTTGGATGATAATCTTAGAAAGGTTGTGTTCTCTTTTCAAGTCACTGCATTTTGAAAGAGGCCATATAGTCCTTTGACAATGTCATCCAGTTTGTTGTTATTCTTAGAGATGCATATTTAAAATGTCAAGGTATGTAGGAGTACTTAAGGCCCTCTGTTGTTAGCTTCCCATTTTTCAAATTTTCCGTGATCACTTCCCACGTAGTTTATCTGTAAAAGGTGCAAGGTGCTGGGTTCTTTGTTTGCAGACATTTAAGGGTCAGCTGGGCTACCAGAAAAATGCAGGCTGATGGGACTAGTAGCAGACATTCTCTGGTATGAACAGCACTCCTTTCTTGCTCAGGTGGTGTCTCACTCTGCTTTTTTTGTGGAAGAGATGGTTCCTTTATAGATCCCCTGAATGCAACCAAGAAGGAACTGAGTAGCTGATTTGGAAAAAATACTTGAATTTATTTTACTTACATATGCAGGAGAAAAAGTTTGAAATATAGAAAAGGAGGAAGAAATAACCATGAGATAGAAAAATAGAAAGAAAGATAATTACCACCGTGGATCTAGGTGGTATTTCGCTGATCCCTGAAAGTGTTGATCAGTAGGGAAGCTTCAAACTTTCCCTGTTGCCTCTTGGGTTTTATACCTTTTCCAGTCTCATACGCAGTCACATTGTCCTATTCAGTTTAACCAGAGTCAGCATCAGTCCCATGGTTGATTACCTATGCCACTCCCGTCTCATGGTAACACTCCTGAGAGTGGAACTTGTGACCTTGTCTGGTTATCAGCTGCTAATGTCACACAGCCTGTGGTAGTGGCGTGAAAACACCTAGGGAAACTGCTGTGTCAGTCTTTTGGATCTTGTCCATGAAAAGGTCCACAAATACTTGTTCTAGTGAGTCCCGGCATCTGCTGGCTATCAGCACAGGGTTTGTGGTCTTGCAGATAAGAATGGATTCTTCTTGATACAATAGGTAGGCAAACCAAACGTGAGGATGTGCTGTTTTGGCTAGAGTCCTGTTTACAGTGAGACCCAGCACAGAGCTTGTGGTCCTCGGGACAGCATGGTGAAACACTTAGGGAAGGTAAACAATGCTGAGGCAATTAGAGGGAGACAAACTTAACTCCTTACATATGGATACTAGAAATTCCAGTGGAGGTAAGACCAACTTTCTCAAAACCTCATATTTAACAGGGCCTATTTCATCAACAACAACAAATTTCATAGGCAGAATTCTGAACAAAAATTAAAAAACATCTTTGCCTTTTATTAAGTATTGATTGTTAGCAACTGAGACCAAAGCCTTTGCAGTTTCTGTCTCTCATTGCTTGTGGATTTTGCATCACTCCAGATACACTGTGGTTTCAACAGTGCTATTCAGGCTGGATAATCTTCCACTCATGCTATAAGGATTATTACAGTATCACACAGTATCACAGTATCGCAAGGGTTGGAAGAGACCTCAGAGATCATCAAGTCCAACCCATCACCACAGCCCTCAAGATTAGACCATGGCACTAAGTGCCACGTCCAAACGTGCCTTGAACGCCTCCAGGGACGGTGACTCCACCACCTCCCTGGGCAGCCCATTCCAGTGACAAATCACTCTCTCAGGCAAGAACTTCCTCCTCACCTCCAGCCTAAACTTGCCCTGGCGCAGCCTGAGACTGTGTCCTCTTGTTCTGTCA
>VWZE01015703.1:44152-177431 GCA_013396675.1 Eubucco bourcierii
CATCCCCTTGGACTCTGCCCATCTGTGCAGGCGGTATAGGTCCTGCTGCAGAGCCCTTCTGCCCTCCAACCCAGCAACATCTGCCCCCAGCTTGGTGTCATCTGCGAACTTGCTGGTGACTGACTCAATGCCCTCGTCCAGATCATCAGTGAAGATGTTAAAGAGGATGGGGCCCAGCACTGATCCCTGGGGCACACCGCTAGTGACTGGCCTCCAGCTGGATGTGGCACTTATTGGAGAAAGACAAAACTGTACTTGTATCTGGGACTAGCTACAAAACAAATCTTTGTCTCTCTCATCAAATTCTTCAATATTTTAATTGTATTTTTTGCTTCTGGTTCTGAGGAGAAAGACCATCTGTATTTCAGTGTATTAAGGAACCTTGATATAGGACCATAGAAATGTTTAGGCTGGAGCAGACCTGTACAATCATCGAGTCCAACTGTTAGCATAGCATTACCACATCACCACTAAGCCATGTGCCCAAGTGTCACATCTACACATCTTTTCAGTATCTCTGGGTATAATAACTCAACTACTTCCCTAGGCAGCCTGTTCCAGAGCTTAGCAGTTCTTTCTGGTGAATAATTTTTTCCTAATGTCCAGTCTAAACCTCACTATCACCATTTGAGGGTGTTTCCTCTTGTCTTATTACTCCTTCACTTGGAAGAAACTGACACACACTTCACTACAACTTAAAGGATCTTTAATTTTTTTCACTGCTTTGAGTAAGAGAAGACTGGGCCAAGGGAAATAGGAGTTGAAGCAGGATAAACCATCCTCAAAGGAGATGCTTCAAGACAGAAATAAAAAGGAGGACTCTTGTAGCATTTCAGAGAGTGTGGGCCAGCCAGTCTGCACATGTCATTATCCCATCACTTTGTCACCATTGTATTTAATCCCTGGAGAAATCTGAACTATGTAGATTTGGCTTCCATGCTGAAAAAATCAGAAGAAGCATTTTTAGAAAAAGAAAGACTATATTCCAATAGAAAACTTGGATCCAATTTTAAAAAATTTAAAAAAAAAAAAAAAAGTGTTGTAGTTCACTGCTACATGCTAAAATGAACTAAAAGTATTGATGCAAAATACCTAGATAGATGCTGAAATGCCAGACTCATCTCAACTGCTGCTGTCATTGGGCTAATTATAGTAGGTTTTGAACCTCTGTAGTTAAGCAAGTGACAAGGTTTCCATTACAAACCTAATTTTTAGAACTCATCAGTGGAAAAGAGCTCTGCTTTGGGCTAAAACTCAGAAGTTTTTTTTAAAAAAACAAAGTACATGATTTTGCAGACAGAGGGAGTTCATTTTAAGGTAGGGGAAGTAAAATTGTAGCTAGTGATTTTAATTTCACTATTTAAAAATTTTAATTAACTGCAAAATGTCTCCTGCATTGGGTTTGCAGCTAATATTTTTGTTATATATTTCGCTACATAACCTAAACAAATACATTGCAATAAAGGGGACTGAATAAATTTTAAAAGGTTTGAATATAATAGCTGAGGGGGAGGTGGGGGAGTGAAGAAAACAAACAACAGGCAATTCATTCTAGCAGAATTAAAGAGACCATATTTCAACCAAAAAAAAAAAAAAAGAAAGAAAGAAAAAAGAAAACCAAGAAAAAAGCTTACGCAATGGACCTTTAAGGCATCCACTATTATTTTTCAGATCTTGCATTTATACCATTTGAAAATATCTCCCTAAGTGTTATTCCCAGCGTGTTTACAAGTATTTTTCACAAGGCAATGTAATACAAAAATGACAAATAAGCCTATCTGGCCATGCCTTCCAATATTGCTATAATTTTCTGAAGTCAAAAAAGTGCCAGTCTAGAATACCATTATCTAAATATATGCTGATGGTGGAGCCTTCCAACAACAAAGCCCAGGCTCAGGGCTGGCACAAACTCACTGCATATAAAAAGAGATTTTCTGCCTCATGCTCCCTTAGCGGATTCAGTTGCCTGTTCCTGTGTCATGAGCAACAAACAGGTAACATATTTATGCTCAGCTCATAGCAATCCCTTGTATGTTACATTTGGAGCTGAAATTCAGTTATCATGATGATGAGTGCTAAATCAGTGCTTGCAGTCATTTTTTTCAAGGCATCAAGTACTAATATATTTATGACCGGTAATTCAAGGTAAGAAAACTATTTAGTGAGGTTATACCTTTGGAAGAGCTGGGATGTAAATAAAGCTTCACTAGTCCATGACTTCTGACTGCCCTGAAATTACAAACAACAAATACAGATATTTTATTTGTTGTTTTTTTGTTGTACTTTACACTAAATTATTTGTTCTCTGTGGAAAAATTCAAAATACTCATTTGCACTATCAATCAGCTCGTTCCTGAAATGTAGAGAGGTATTAACCCTAGCAATGATGTGATCCCATTCCTCTAGCAGCCTCCACCAAATCAGCAGGTGCTCCTTCCAAAGGGCATAGCACTCTAAAAGGAACATTGCAAAAGCTCTATATAATCCAAAATAACATTTTAACCATTAGGGATTCCTCTGAATACAAATACACATTTGATTTTAAAGTTTTAGCTGTACATTTATCAGAAGTGTTTTTTGAAGGAAGACACAAGACATCTGGGGAGACTTCAATGCTTTTATTCTATTTATCTCAACAATTCAACAATTCCATTGCTGTCTTTTTTTTTTTTTTTTCCCTGTGGTACAACATGATACTTATATCACTAAAATAACTGCATTAACAGGGCAAGGAAGGTGATTCTGCCCCTTTACTCTGCTCTTATCAGACCCCATCTGGTGTATTGTGTGCAGTTCTGGAGCTGCACAGGATGGACATGGAACTGTTGGAGCTGATCCAGAGGAGGACCACGAAGATGCTCAGAGGGCTGCAGCAGTTCTGCTATGAGGACAGGTTGAGAGAGTTGGGGCTCTGCAGCCTGGAGAAGAGAAGGCTTCCAGGAGACCTGATAGTAGCCTTCCAGTATCTGAAGGGGGCATACAGGAAGCTTGGGGAGTGATTATTTACAAGGTCCTGCAATGACAGGACAAGGGGCAATGGGTTTAAACTGGCAGAGGGGAGATTTAGACTGGATGTTAGGAGGAAGTTCTTTGCAGTGAGGGTGGTGAAACACTGGAACAGGTTGCCCAGGGAGGTTGTGGCTGCTCCCTCCCTGGAGGTGTTGAAGGCCAGGTTGGAGGAGGCCTTGAGTGAACTGTACCAGTGGGAGGGGTCCCTGCCTATGTCAGGGGGTTGGAACTGGATGATCTTTGCGGCCCCTTCCAACCTAAACCATTCTATGATTCTATGAAAAGAAAACAAGACAAAAACAAGGGACTGAACTCACTGCTCATTCTTCACAGAAGTAAATATCCTGAAAGCCACAGTTTACTTTTAATTACAACACCAGTCCAGTATATGACTATTATTTGTGTATTAAATTATTTAATAATTATGCAAAAAGCCATGAAATTATGCAAGTTCAAAGCTGTTTTTCTTTAACCTTTGTCCATTATGCAAAATAAGAAGAAATCTGCTCTTTGCATATTTTGTCATACTCACTGAAGACTGTAGGTTCTCTTTTTCGTGCTAATACTGAAGAACAAAACCTGAACAAATGTTATCAATAAAGCACCCACATTCATGTAATAAGTCAAGTACTTGCCTTTTCTTGATGCCACTGCTTATTCCTTTTTTTATTTAATTATTCTTTTATCTCCATGATGAAACAAATAGCTAAATCCTGAGTGACAGGTGTCTGTCCCACACTTGAGCAGACTGTGATGTGACAGGAACCTTTCTGCTTTTTTTAAGTTGTACCAAAACATTGTTTTCTTTGAATAACATCCTGTTGAACTATGTCTTTTTGCACTTCCTTGCATTCTTTATGACTTGCCAAGAGTATCACAATATCACCAAGGTTGGAAGAGACCTCAAAGATCATCAAGTCCAACCCGATACCACAGACCTCAAGACTAGACCATGGCACCAAGTGCCATGTTCAAACCCGCCTTGAACACCTCCAGGGACGGTGACTCCATCACTTCCCTGGGCAGCCCATTCCAGCAGTCAATGACTCTCTCAGGCAAGAACTTCCTCCTCACCTCCAGCCTAAACTTGCCCTGGAGTAGCCTGAGACTGTGTCCTCTTGTTCTGTCAGTGGTTGCCTGAGAGAAGAAGGTAACCTCCTCCTGGCCACAACCACCCTTCAGGTAGCTGTAGACAGCAATAAGGTCCCCCCTGAGCCTCCTCTTCTCCAGGCTAAACAATCCCAGTTCCCTCAGCCTCTCTCCATAGGGCTGTGCTCGAGGCCTCTCACCAGCCTCGTTGCCCTTCTCTGGACATGCTCAAGCACCTCAATGTCCTTCTTAAATTGAGGTGCCCAGAACTGGAGACAGTACTCAAGGTGTGGCCTAACCAGTGCACAGTACAGGGTGAGAATGACCTCCCTGCTCCTGCTGGCCACACTATTCCTGATGCAGGTCAGGACAGCTTGGCCAACAGCAGATTAATCTATCAGATCCGCAGAGCAAGTAGGGACCTCAGAGGTCTTATAGCTGGTCAAAGGTTGTCAAGCTCACAGTGTAAGTGCAGTTCAAGAAAGTTTATGATCAACCAGATATAAAGTTTGGGGGTTTGATGCAATTCATCCTCAAGACAAGTTGCATAAAAAATACATGTATGAAGGTAGCAATCGTATTTTGTCTGGTAGGTAAGAAGCAGGGGGTGGAACAAACTACAGTTTCCTAAGACAGTTTATTGCTGTCATCCTTGGTTTTGATAGTGACAATATGCTACTTTCCTATCCCACGAAGAGAGCAGTAAGGGTGCATGAGATATGTTGGAGACAAGAATCAGAGTTATAACATAACACAGCACATTAAAAAATTTCTCCACAGGACACTCTTGTGATAGAAGCTATGGAAAGGAGGAGTCTTGGATATAAAAAAATACTGTTCTCATTTGTGCCAGGAGAGTTCAAACATTTTGGAAACATCAAGTAGTTGCGGAGGCATAGAAACTGGGATGGGACAACAGAAAACAGTGAAAAATATGCTGCAGGAAAGCAGAGCAAAGGAAGCAGGACCAGGAAATAGAAGGGTACTCACACAGCCTGCAAAACAACCACCTGATCTCATAGCCCTCCTATAATGCCAGAACAGAACTCTGTGTGTTGGGAGAAATCCATGGCAGGCAAGCTATCCAACAGTGAGCATTGAACTACCACCAGTGCTGCTGTCCAGGAAGGCTTCCATTCCCATCTACACAAGCTGCTCAGTCACAGCGTGTGACGGTTTGGGAGTTACTTGCCACCCCCCCACTTTGTAAAATGACCCAGACTAGAACTCAGCCAGCTGGAAGTTAAGGACTGAAGCTCTGTTTACAGCTCAGCACAATGTACAAGCAGAGATATACACTATAGACAGGGATAGTTACAGAAATAGACAAGTTAAAGGGAATACAGAAACACAACTCCCCTCCCAGAAATCAGAGACCCCAGGAGGGGCTCCCAACCACCCTTCCACCTTCTCCCCACCCCTGTTCCTTACCCCAAGGTTTGCCTTACGCGCAAGGTGAATTAGGAAGATCGGCCAGGGTGGGTAGAAGAAAAGTGGTTAGTGAGGATTAATTAGCAGAAGACTCAGAGCCAGAAACTGCTAGAACGCCCCAGCAACTGCTGTCCTAGCAAGAGACAGACAGAGATTGACTTATCTAATGTTTTGGTTATTGTTCCCAAACAATTCTTCAACAAGTGTATGAGTGAAGTAGACATCATGATGTTTTCCTTTCACAGCCTATAGTGTAATTTTTCTCTATTAAAATATTCTAATTAGCCTCAAACCAGCACACAGGGGGTGTAAGCATACCCTGTAGAGTCTTCCAAACCTGCTGTTCCATGCCACACAAGACCCAGGTAGCTCCACCCAGGGAGCACATAACTGAGCAGCACAGGTGGTTGTGGACCAATATCCAACCTCATGTCCCAGTCCTGTTATGTTTGCTATGACAGTCACAGGCAATGTAACAATATTTACTTCCAAAAAGAAGCAAGTCCAAACAGACTAGAAACAGACAAGTAACTACCAGAACAGGGATACCCTAATGAGGCACAGCCCTTGCCTAAGTGAACCATAGGCCCTAAAGGGTTTATCTCTAGGAATCTTCCTGTAACTTATCATTCCACAGCATTTGACAAAGATATAACCAAATACACTAGAGCTAAATCTGAGGACTACAGGATCTCTCTCAGAGGTCATTTTAGAGACATAAAGTGGTCCCTCTTTCCTCTCCAGTGGTGGTTGTTCTCTTACTTGCTAAATATGTTAATTAGAAGTCATTAATTTTGACCCATTTTA
The DNA here is from genome assembly GCA_013396675.1 of Eubucco bourcierii. Classification (NCBI taxonomy): domain Eukaryota; kingdom Metazoa; phylum Chordata; class Aves; order Piciformes; family Ramphastidae; genus Eubucco; species Eubucco bourcierii. Next base: position 50,489 of record VWZE01015703.1, read on the forward strand.
ATTTACATGACTAACAAATTGGACACAAGATGGGTGATGCCAACTCCAGCATCTGAATATTTGCCATCTGGATCCACTCCATTTCGGATTTAAGTAGAGTTTTCAGCAACAAGAAATGGAGCTGCAATTTCTATATCTCTAACTCTGTAACCACGGAAACCAGCACTAATTATATGTATCACTAAGTTCTAAATGTATTCAAATATAACACATTACTCTGAAAATATTGAGGTTGTTTTTCTTTTTCTCTCTCACTTTAATATGTTGCAGTTTGCCTTCTGGCTTATTTGTCTTCTAAGCAGCTTCACTCATAAAAAGATAAAAGTATGTAGGTGAAAATTGCATTCATTTTCTTTTTATGTAACCAAGAGGTAGAGTCATGTAAATGTTTGATCACACACTTCCTACCACTGCTGTAATCAAATGTGAGGGGTTACATTTCATGTTAAGGAGATGCCATTCTCAAAAGTGAAAAGGAAAGCAGCAAAGATCTGCCACTGTCATTATGAAAGCTCAATATCTCTATGGAGCACCACAGCAATGGCTCATGAAACAGGAATCTGCAAGAAAAGAAAACAAGGAAGAATGAACACCACACCTTTGTCATTCTCCCTATGTCTGTACCATAACCCCTACAGATACATGCCAGAGGGAGAACTGACCTAAACCCCCAAGTAGAAGTGTGTTCCCAAGACTTGTAACTGACTTTTTGGTTTAGTGAACTACCAAATCCTAACAACCTGAATTATCCTGAACCTGCACATTCATCATTTAGTTCCCTACATGATCAGAGACATTCAATCATATCACACATCTTTCCCCATCTGAATAGACATCTGCTATAGGCAAAATGTGATCTGAAGCACTGGAGCAGTAAAAGCCTAAGGCTACTCAACCAAAAGCTTTTAAGTTGTTGTCCTTTCTTCCGCCATACCAAACAGCTGAGTACGGAAAGGTAAGTATAGGGCAAGAACTCCTAGGTGCATGGCAATGAATAAGGCTTTGGACTAATTCCAGGTAGCAGAACTCAGCCACAGCACTGCTAAATTGGGAGTCATCCTCAGGATGGTTTTGGCCAGAATCAACTAACAGTCTTCCAAACAATTCTCAGGTGTAGCTTAGGAGCTGACACAGATCCAGAATCTTTTCAGTGCACAAGTTCAGATGTGGTTACTCCATTTTGAAAACCAAAAGCATTTAATAGCACAGACACAGGCCAGCAGTACAAAAAAAAACCAGACTCAAGGTGATTTCTTAGTCTGAAAGTGGCCTCAGAGGCAGAAGGTTTAAGCTGAAACCCAGATGTGCTGAGTCATGCAGAGCAACATGTTTAGTTCTCCAGAACATCTGGCTGCTGTTCTCTACCTGCATTTCACAAAATATTCTCGCATTGATACTGATCAAACACGAACTGAAGGGACTTCACAAGGAGCCTGAGAAGGACTGTGTGTTCTCTTACTCTGACCAATTTAGTATTCCTTGACAGCCTGCTCAGGGTAAAAAATAACCCATCCCTGAAGTCAGCCAGGGATGCAGGCACTCACATCTATTTGAGTATTTAAAAAGACATGGTTAAGCTTTCTAGGCTCCTTATCTAGTCAATGTAGAGACACAAACTCCTTCAGAAGGTGACTCAAATGAACTGTTGAAATCCAGCTGCAGTAGAGGACAGTCTGATGACCTCTATAAAGAAAGACCCAGAGCAAAGCAAGCCTCCTGACATTGCTAACTTCACATTGCCTCCCATCACATTTCAACTCTTCAGAACATTTTAAGATAGAGTTCATGTTTGATCATTTATTAACCTAAATCAAACACTGCATTTCATAATCAAACTTCAAGAAGAAAATGCTGCTTTACAATGTCACCTATAGTAGATAAGAGAGAGAAAAAAGGAGTATCTTTAGCAAATAAAAGCCAAGCAAACCTCTTCCACTAAATGGCCGCAGGCAAATCGGCTTTAACAAAACCTGATCTCCATAGAGGTTTTGCTTCACTATGTTTAATAAAACCCATGAAATCCAAGAAGAAAGAAATACCTGAGACTGTCAACTGAAAAGAGAAAAAAAAAAACCTGGATAATACTGAAAGGATTGTCTCATTTTATCTTGCCCTGCTTCACTTGAAGTGACTTCAATTACGGTTGTTGTTTTCTGCTTAGTCTTATTGTGCCAACATTGTAAATCAAAGGTCATATTCATTCAATAACAAAGTATAAAACTGATCACTTCACACTTCAGGAAAATAATAAAACTGAGACACAGAAGTATGTCTTCTGAAATGAAGACATTAGCCAAAACATAGGACTTTTTCTGCCTATGCTATTGATTTTTTGACTGGCTTTAAGATGCAACATTTATCCTTAGTTTTCTTACAACAGTAGCTTCCAAGACACTAAAATATATACACTATAATGCATCCCTTGAATGCTATGGGAACAATTTAGTAACCTCTGGGAAAGATACATTAGGACTGCACAGATCTTGTTTGTATTGTTACAGTCCCTATTGCTGGTAGAGGTTTTGGAGGCAGTCTACAGATCACTCAAGGCCTCATCCAATCTGGCCTTGAACACCACGAGGGAGGGAGCAGCCACAACCTCCCTGGGCAGCCTGTGCCAGTGCCTCACTACCCTCATTGGAAAGAACTTCCTCCTAACATCGTCTAAATCTCCCCTCGGTCAGTTCAAACCCATTGCCCCTTGTCCTGTCATTACAAGACCTTGTAAGTAGCCCCTTCCCAGCCTTCCTGTAGGCCCCCTTCAGATACTGGAAGGCTACTATCAGCTCTCCTGGAAGCCTTCTCTTCTCCAGGCTGCAGAGCCCAAACTCTCTCAGTCTGTCCTCATAGGAGAGCTGCTCCAGCCCTCTGATCATCCTTGTGGCCCTCCTCTGGACATGCTCCTACAATTCCATGTCCTTCCTGTGCTGAGGGCTCCAGAACTGCACACAGTACTCCAGGTGGGGTCTGACAAGAGCAGAGTAAAGGGGCAGAATCCCCGCCCTTGCCCTGCTGGCCACACTGCTCTTGCTTCAGCCCAGGACTCAGTTGCTGTCTGGGCTGCATGCACACACTGCAGGCTCATGTCGAGCCTTTCATCAACCCAGACTCCAAGGTCCTTTTCCATTGCTTCCACTGCTTCCTGTTCTCTGTAGGATAAACTGGCTGCAGAGACTCGCTGATATTAACCCAACTTCTGAACTCACCCCTAATTATCTCAAGAATATCTGACAGCCAACTGATTGCAAAACTCTCCAATTACAGGAGAAAGAAATGGGCCTCTTGAACTGGCCTCTTTCTGTAAGCACAGCACTACTGTGTCTGGGTAAATTCTTATTTCCACCGCCACAAAGCAAACATTGCTTTTGCGGCAATAAGGCAGCAGCTGTATTCAGTGCTTCATCCGCGATACATCCCCTATAAAAGCAAGCTCGAGCCCACCCATGCCTGAAACTCAATTTAGATAATGGAATCTTAACAATCCATCCCCAAAACTACCACAATCCATTGTAATACAAGACAGTTTCGAGGAGGATTTATAGGAAGCATGCCTTTGGTAGATGGTGGTGTTACCCATCTGTGAATTCCCATTACTGTGCATAATTAGGGAGTATTTACATATGCTACTGCACTGCACTGTTCTGAGGCACTCAGAAGATGCCAAGCTACTGTATCATAAATCGTATTGTTGAAGCAGATGGAGCTCCTTGCTCAGTTAAAACTTACAGTTAGACATAATTGGAGAAGCCTGTGCAGAATATTCTTTATTTCTTTAAGAACTTATCAAGTTCTTTGTATTGCAAAGCAATTCGGATGAGAGGTCTTTTGAAATGTGTTGCTAATAAGCATTTTTACTCTGTATCTTGCAGACAGCTCAATCATTACACACTGAGTGATTATTTCCCACCCTTGTTCAGGCACAGTTACACTGCAATTTCCCTCTCTCTTTCCCTCTTCTGGAAAAATTGCAGAAGTAACCATTTCTCTAGCACTTTCCATTTAGGTATCTCAGAGCGTTGCCACTATAAAGAACCACAACACTCCTTCAGGATACTAACCTCATTAGCTTCTGAAGAAATTGAGTGCAAAAAGATTAATGTGAAGATATATTAAAAGTTGCTGAAGGTTTGGTTGTTTTTCTTTTTTACTTCAGAGTGGCCTAATTTTCAGAAAGGCGGGTCACCCACAAATCTGAGCAGTGGAAGCTGTGGATGCTTCATGTCTCAGTCACTTTTGCAGGGCTCAAGTTGAATCTGTGTTGGTACCCTGACTAAACTGGTATTGCAATTCAAACCTGTAGAGCATTATTTTGTAATTCATGGTGATAGAGTGGGTTGTGGCATCCTAGATAGTGGGAAGTTTGTTGGATATTTTAAAATAAGTTAGGAAATCTAATAAGGTCCCCAAAACTCCCACAAAGGATAAATTTTCTCAGGATCTGTTACTTCACTTAAGTTCTGCTGGCTGCAGCTGAGTGGCTAAAGCCTCTCTGCAATGTACCCTCAATACCCAGCTGTGTGGAGTTTGCTACACGTCAACCCAAAGGCTCACTTCTTACCTTCAGCAGTAGTGCACAGCAATCAAAAGCTTTTCCAAGCCAAGCGCTAGGGAGCAGATGCAGAGATACAGCTTCTAGGGAAAGTCAATTCTGATCCTGCACAGCTAACCAGGATAAAATCCAGCTTAAATCAGAATGAAATGTAGAGAGGCCCTGGGTTCACTCCTGTCCTAGATATATGATACAGAAAGACCTGAACTGGATCCAGAACAATTTGGAAGTCGAGTTAGACAAATAGCATTTCTGAGTTACAGCACCTCAGTGGAGCAGCCCTGCCAGATCCAAGACTCTTCCTCTGTGGCACAAACAGCCCACTGTTTCAGCACAGAACATGAGCAGTTGAGAGACAATGCAGAGAATTGATGCCATGCATATAGTTTTCTTCCTCCTCCCAGCTATTCCCCACATCTGAATGAGGAACCTTTGTTCCAAACCAGCATCTGTGGTCCAGCTCAGGCTCCTCTGCAACTGAAGACACTTCCACCTTCAAACCAGCCTGGGGGTACAATCTCTCTAGAAGCACAGAACTGATAGAAGTAACAAAGTACTCCTTCTTCCAGTCAAAATCACCAAAGACATTTTAAGACAAAATTGGTCAGTGTTATCACAGGCTGCTTCTTATGCCATGTACACAAGCAAGAAGACTCTATGTTGTTACACTTTCCTTGGTAGAACAACAGTATGGGGCTTCTGCTCCTTTAAGCCATTGAGGATCCATTCACATGCAAGACAAAATTTATTTCCTCCAGACATTCATATGAATGTTGAAGGAGATTTCTAACAATCTCATCATCAAGTAGCCAGCAGGGCAACTAGAAAAGCTTCTGCCCAAAACAGAATCACAGCCTTCTTTCTTAGATAACCAGCTCTAACCTGCAACAAGTGCTTGCTAACAAGGTTTATCTGATGGGTCGTTTCTTACATGAAAAACATTGCTGAGTAGAAGCAAGCCAGTAGTTTGGAGTGTTTGCGGTTTGATGGGAGCACTCTCAAGTCAATGATCTTCACTAAATACCCTCCTGAGTCACAACAGTAGGACTGTGCAGTGAGAAAGGATTACTGCAGGGAGGCCAGCATCTCCTGAGGGTATTAGACCAAGCTGAAAGTAAAAGAACAATAGGAGGGTAAAGCTCAGTCAGGCAATCAAAGTGGACTTTGCTAATTCTCAGTTTGCACTCTACCTGAACAAAACAGCAAGCTATTTAAAATATTTTAAGAACTGATGGGGGAAAAAAGCAAGTGAAATATTCAAATGTGCACAAGCTATCACCACAACCTATCACGGTCATCCTCTTCCCGTGCTACTGTTGTGACCACCTGTGACTTGTTAGCTACTTTCTTAGCATGGGAGGAATGTCAGTTTCTGGCCTCCTACCTACATTTTGTCTGATGTAACTTAGTCAGGAAGTTTTGTCACATATTACTATAGTTTTTAAATGCACATATTATATGTGACTCACCACTCCTGGCCCTCACCGCTAAAGGTTATGGCTTTCGATTCTGGGATCTGCTTAGTGGCAAAATCAGCTGCTGACAAAAAATTATGCACATAGCAGGAGTGAAGCCTGGGGGGATTTAAAAAAAAAAAGGCTAAGTGGCCAAGAAAAGCCAACAGAGGTGATAAAAGAACAAGATGATATACACTGGAGGAAATAATAGCAACTTGTCAAACAGATATGTGAACTCATTAGCCTCTCCTTAATCACAGAAAGGAGACTGTGAGGTCGTGTATTGGTATTACTAACTACTCCAAATGTCACACTTTTATAACTCACTCAAGCCAGAGACAACCAAAATCTCCAGAGGCTCACACCATGGGAGCAACTAGGAAGGTCAAATTATCTGCCTGTCCAGTTTACATCCTCCTGAGCAACAGTTCTTCCATGTTCAGAGACTGTGTATAACAACATCTGTATTTCGACAAGATATTAGCCCATTATCTTCCAAAGGTCCCCATTGCTCCTCTTCAGACAGAAACATTCATAGACAGAAACCTGAAGGGTGGTTATAGCCAGGGGGATGATACCTTCTTCTCTCAGGCAACCGGTACCAGAACAAGAGGACACAGACTCAAGCTGCACCAGGGGAAGTTTAGGCTGGAGGTGAGGAGAAAGTTCTTGACTGAGAGAGTCATTGAGTGCTGGAATGAGCTGCCCAGGGAGGTGGTGGAGTCACCGTCCCTGGAGGTGTTCAAGGCGGGTTTGGACGTGGCACTTGGTGCCATGGTCTGGTCTTGAGGTCTGTGGTGATGGGCTGGACTTGATGATCTTTGAGGTCTCTTCCAACCCTGGTGATACTGTGATACTGTGATAAAGCTTTCTGTGCTGAGAGCTCTTAGCACCCTGATCTCTCTAATACTGTTGGTGACTCTTGCTTTTTCATCTTTATAGCCTTTTCTTGCTATGGTACATTCAGAGGCCTTATCACAGACTGATTTATATCCCTGGTCACATAGCTTCTTCCTATTCCAGCTAACTACAAAAGTTTCTCACATGTCATCCTTCTTTTTGTGATGAAATATTTCCCCACCCCGCATTGTGCAGGAGATGTGTCATTTGGTCTCTCTGCCTTTCTCTCTTCAAGCTTCCTTAAGATCTGCAGCAATTCCAAGAGCTTCAGTGATGTCACCAGACACCACCGAAGAACTGCTTCCTCTAATGTGAAAGGCTCATAACTGCAAGACACACCATTATGCTCAATCTAACCTGCAGATCTACCTGCTGCCTTCACTACCTAAATAATCCCCTCAACCTCTAGGACAGGAGATGATGCTTAACTTGTAGACCCAACAGCTGCTTACCACAAGTGTCAAATTAGCAAAGAGATTGCATCCTGATGAGTTTTTTACAACTTTCAGAAGCTGTGTCCACCACATCTCCTGTCTTGTGAATTCTCACCATTCACCACATCAGCATATCTCATCCATTCATTTTAATAAGTTAAATCTGATCTTGTTTCTCCTTTATTCCCTTATGTCAAAGATCCTTGGCCCCCAAAAAATGCAGGCACATTTGTTCCTTATGCATTACAATTTCAAGGTCTTTACAAGGGCAATTTTAAGTTTTCCTTGCTCTATACTGCACCAAGCACAGCAGCTCCTAAACCTTGCACAGTGTAAGTCAAGTAATGAATAGAGCTGTCAATATTTAACTTCTTGAGCATTTCTCAGGGGCCCTCAACACACCTCACAAAAAAAAAAAAATCTTGCTGATAGGTTCCTTCACAATGAAGGAAGCTCATCCACTTGATCAACTCATTTTTTAGACTTCTCTGCAGTGTGACCTGCAAAACACCAAAATGATACTTCTATATCTGGTTCATCATCTCTGAGCACAAGCCTCTCTGCCTTTTCCCTCCCTTTGAGATGAAAGAAACTCACTGAAGTGTGAAACACACTAATCTAATACCTTCAGCGTTTTCTGATCAGACATTTCAAGTTCAATTAGTGAAAATGGAGAAGGGACAGTACTGACATGCAGGACAGAATTAACAGGCTCTTCTCCCTTTTTTTCCCCCCTATAGAGTCTGTGCTCAAGAAAAAGACCTTACAGGAAATGACTTGCAGGAGGACATAGAGGTAAAACATACACAAAATACACATGTCACAACACTTGTTAATCACAGACTAAGTGAAAACAGAAATAAAAAGGACTTTAAGAGGTCACTTAGTCCATCAAGACAAAGTCATGTATACTTAAGCCATCCCTTTCTCTCCATTTTCCAGCACAAAGAAGCAGCATGCTATTTGCTGTTTCTTTTCTAAGACAGGACTTCTCATCTTCATGCTTATGATCATATACATGTAATGATCAAGCAGCTCTAAACACTCAGAGGACACCTAGACTAATGCAATGGGCAGGAGATATTACCTGCTGACAGGCAAATTCAGAAGGGTGGATTATTTCCCAGAAAAATGGGAATTTCTTCAAGCCAGAACAGCAGTTGGATTTTTAAAAAGTAGACCTCATGAACAGAACAAGGCTTGGCGAAAAAAAAAGAAATGAGGAGAGAGAGAAAAACTTTCTTAATAGTGTATTCAGCAGCTGCACTTCAAGGTCTTACTGAGCAATATATAAAATATAACACAACAGGATTTTTCTGCCTGAGGCAATAACAAAGGTAGGGAGGGCCGATTCTGCTGGGCATGCTGCTCCTTGATGCTGTGCCAGCATTTTAACAGGGAAAAACCATGGAAATAATCTCCCTTCAGCTTGTAGCTTAAAAGTCCACATATGAGGCAACCTCTAAGTATATTAAAGCTCACTTCATTATTTCCAACATTGACAAAATTAAGAAATTCAGGCTTGGTCTTAAAGAATCACTTTCTTAAAGCTGGGACACTGCTTAAAGATTAAAGTACTTTGAGCTAAATTTGCAGTGGGTACAGACTTTTGCATAGAATTTAAACTGACTTTCAGCTGCTGAACAGCTAACTCTGTGTTTGCCTTCTGTCCTGATTAGGAAATCATATCTCAAAGACAGATCACTTTTTAAACTCAAAAATGCATTCACCTTTATAGGTTCATTGTTGTAGCTTCCAAGTAGGATTACACAATCACTGATAAATACAGGAACTTACTTAGCCATGTCTGGATGCCTGATCCTGCATACATAGATTTCTGCTTAACAAACAACCCTTTGTTTCCTGCCACTTTGTTGCCTGGGAGTTAATTTTGGCAAGCCACATGCTAAGGGGATACATTGCTTTGAGTCAGAGAACAGTAGGGATGCTGTTTGTGTGGAACACAAAGAGAATGAAGCTAATCACTAAGGAAAATAAACATTTGGCCCTATGCTTTGTCTTCTTTGATGTGAGGCTGGTTCTGAAGGTGGCACTTGGTCTGCCCGGTTGAAAACAAACACTGACATTCATACTGCAACTCAGACTGTGCCTGTTCTCTGCAGAATGACAGACCACTGCAAAACACTGAAACATGGTATCCAGAGGGAGAATTTGTCCACTTGCGTGGGGGGATGTGAAGTTTTGCAAACACAGATCTATCTAAGTCAGAAAGAAGTCTGACTTACCAGGATGCCATGGCAAGCATGTAGTGGGTCAGAAAAATCTTTCACCAGTAAGGCTCAATGGATGTTCCCACTTGTCCATGTAGAAGGTGATACCATCAAGAATTAAGGCACAAATGACAAACAAAAGGCAAATGTTTTCAGCAAACTGTAAGACTAGCCACACTACTTGACAACTACTAGTATATTTGGTCTACTAGTGTTCCGGCTTGTGGCACATCAGCCTGGTCCAGGCTGTCAGTGCCAGGAAGATCTGAGTTGGTCATGTCAATTTGTCTAATCATAGAATCAGAGAATGGTAAGGTTGGAAGTGACCTCAAGGATCATCTAGTTCCAACCCCCTGACATAGGCAGGGACACCTCCCACTAGTACAGCTCACTCAAGGCCTCCTCCAATCTGGCCTTCAACACCTCCAGGGAGGGAGCAGCCACAACCTCCCTGGGCAACCTCTGCCAGTGTCTCACCACCCTCACTGCAAACAACTTCCTCCCAACATCCAGTCTAAATCTTCCCTCTGCCAGTTCAAACCCTTTGCCCCTTGTCTTGTCATTACAAGACTTTGTCAGTAGTCCCTCCCCAGTCTTCCTATAGGCCCCCTTCAGATACTGGAAGGCTACTCTAAGGTGTCCTGGAAGCCTTCTCTTCTCCAGGCTGCAAAGCCCCAACTCTCTCAGTCTGTCCTCATAGCAGAGCTGCTGCAGCCCTCTGATCATCTCCGTGGCCTCCTCTGGACCCACTCCAACACTTCCATGTCCTTCCTGTGCTGAGGGTTCCAGAACTGCACACAGTAGAATCTGCACATAGTAGAATCATAGAATCTTCATATGCAGTGAGTTAGCTTTTAAGAGGTCACATCATGTGTAGTGCTTTAACAGGAGAGAAGTACAGAGTAGGTGTCTAACAATAAGGGAAAGCGCATCCTGTGGCCTCATATTTATCCAGACAAAGAGATTGCAAATAATCATAAAATGGTTTCCTTCAGTGGTGAAAGCCAGTTCTTTGGCTAAAAAGAAGGAGTCCATCATTTGTGTTCCAGGTGGCAACATTTGCTGCTTGGTAGAAAGGAATAGTAGCATCAGGATGCCACATAAACCAGGAAGATGAAGATCTCCAGGGGCCCTTTGGGATCTGTTTTCTGACAACCAATTTAGAGAGCTGCGTTGTAAAAAAGTGTGAGATAGAAACAAGTGACTCCACTATTTAGGAAAGAAAGGTTTAGTCCTTCAACTAACAGCTTCTTTAGTCACCAGTGAGTTTGACTGCAGTGGGGCACAAGACTTGACCCATTCAAGAATGCCCCACAAGAGGAATACGGACAGAGAAGATCAGTCTAAGGCTACATCACATCATTCCACTTCTCAAGGGATAACCTGTTGATACCTGTCAAACCTGCTGCCATCAACTGTCCCTGTAGAACAGCAGTCCTTCTTTGGAACAAAGAGACAGGAAGGCTCCAGTGTTACCCACATCACAGCAGGTAATGGAGGAAAGGGAATGATTTACCCACCATCTCCCTTCTCTACTTTCAAGTAACACATGTAGCTGAACCCTGTCTCACATGACTCTGACCAGATATGTGGATGCCTGTTCATAAGAGAAGCAGGGAGGATGATGGGGGCAATTTCTATCTCATTTTATCCCAAGTAGAGGGCTGGCTAGAAATCTATTAGTATTTTCCTCCAGGACACACAGAGGAAAGCCCTGGACTTTTAAGCCAAAGTTCTGATTCTCAAGCATGTAAAGAGCAAAAAAATCAAGTGGAGCCTTTGCCTTTTGAGGTAGGGAACAAGAATACAGAGAAAGAAACAAAAAGGATGAGAAGTGTGTATCTCAGGACCTCCCTACTTGAGTGTAAAATGGGACAATATCCCTGGTCTGTCTTTCTGGAAGTCCTGTCAAATTTCAGAGCAATTAAGAAAGCAGGTAGGTTTTGGACCATGCAGATAGTCAGCCTTCAGGAGGCAGGAAAGAGCCTGCAGCCTTCATTACAACACAGCCTGGAGCCTGGCTATGTTGTATGCAATACATTGATAAGTCAGATTCACAACAACCTCCAGGATCATCCCCCTTTCCAGCACATGTGCCTTCTCTCAAGTGTTTGTAAGACTCAAATGGAGTCTTGCTCCTTGAACCACATTACAGCATGTAGCACATCAAGTCCTCCTGGTTTCTACTAACAATGTCTGGAGCATGAGATCAACATAAAGGAGCAAAGTTCCTGTGCAGTAAGTTTCCTGCTATCCAAAACTGACCAGATCCAGCTCTAGCTCCATTCTCCTTTGCCAGAACAAGCACAGTGACAATTGTCTCATGCTTTGAGTCATAGCCAAGCATGGGTCCTCTTGAATGACCTGACTCACAGTCTCATGCTCTGCAAAACACACACACTTGAAGAACCCGTAACTTCAGGGCTGCTAGCCATGCATCTATGCCCTCAGTTGCCTGTTTTCTAGTTAACTGCTTTGTTATGCTGTCATCTTGACATCCACAAGGCTTTCCTGAGTAATGTGCAAATTGATACTGAGGCCAGACACACTTTTCACAAGCTGCCACTGGAATTTACGTCAAGAGTACCAAAGTAGTGCCACGAACACTAGCAGACACATCCAAGAGCACTCCTGCTTCCTCCTCCCCCTCACCTATCTATTCTTACAGTTCCCCAGATCCCCTGGCAGCTCTCATATCCCCACAATCCCGTCCAAAGCAACCACATCCTTGAAACGTTAGAAAGGCTGACACTACAAAACCACACTACATGACTTTTAAAGCTGTGCTGCCTGTGCAGAGTGATAAAAGACACAGATGTTCCAGCCATGCCAAGAAAAGCAGAGAGAGAAGCAACAGCATTACCTAGACTTTAAATACATTTGATATTGTCTACAAACAGACATTTTCCTCTTTTCTGAAGATTTCTACACTCTGGAAAGAAACAACAACATCTTCCAGTCCTGAGCTGCATTTCAGTCGCTGGCACTGTTCTGAAATCTGAGCTTTTGCACTGGTATGTCTAAACTTGAAGGACTGGACCAACTTCTATGACCCAAACTCTGCTCACAACTTCATTTTATATAAAAGGCCAAAGAATTTAATATTTCTTGAAGCTACTTGGTTCTCTCTCCTGCCTGCCATATTCATTCAGCACTGTGGGATATGTTTACCCTTTAAGGTAAACCCAAAAGGCCAATTCAATCATTAGGAAGCAAAAGGTTTTTGCCATGGGGCAAACCTATCTGAGAATCAGTGGCTGGTTTCCAAATGGTACAAAGGGTTTAGTCCAGCTCTGTCATTGGATGAGGCCTTGAGTAACCTGTACTAGTGGGAGGTGTCCCTGCCTATGGCAGGGGGTTGGAACTAGATGATCCTTGAGGTCCCTTCCAACCTTACCATTCTATGATTCTATGATTCTATGATTAATTTCAAGGACAGGTTCTTGGCTAAGTTCCACAGACTCCTTTGAACCATATCTTAAGGCCTCCATCTCCAAGGGAGAAAAACTCTTTGGGCAAAAATTAATGCACTGAATAAAACATTTAAGCAAGCTCCATGAGACTTTCTCTTCACTTCGTGTTTCCCAGTGGGGCCCTGGCATAAACATGCAGGTCAAAGACAAAGCTGCAGAACAAATAATTGATTATTACTTCTGCTAGCCTCAGGAGTAATCACTACATGGACATTTTTACCACTCTGCCTTCTGCTTTCCACCTCAGCTATAGTAAACTCCTTAAGGAGAGGATTTTGAGAAAGAGCTCATGTCACTTGTCACTCCACTCTTCCAGGATTTTAGAGAGAGCTCAGCACCAAAATTCTTTAAGTATCTTCAAAAATGCCAGCCCTGGATAGAAACTCATTTCCCTTTCTACCTTTGTGCCTCAGAGTTCTTCAGTATAAGAAAAGAACATCTGCAGAGTTTGTTGGTGGGGTTTTTTTTCAACAAAATAATATCTTCTTCCTTCCTGCTGCTATGGCAAGTAGAGGACGCAAGAAACAAAGATGAAATGTTTAATTTCACATGGACCTCAAGCTTCCATAGAGTTAGCAATATCTCTTTCTTCATGCTGTTTTTATTTCTCACCATTTTGCTTTTTCCACCTCCCTCACCTCATCCATTTCCCCCACCACCATTACAGGCCCTCTCCTATAGCACTATTGCCTGGCTTAGAGAAGGAAAACTTTTGCCGACTGTTAGAGAAGAAATTCTAATACTGCCTTCTTTAGAGAAAGCCTGGAATAGCCTCCTGAGGGAAATGCCAGAAGTCCAATCGATTGAAACATTTAAAACAAGATGTCATGTTGTGCAGGAACATGTAGGAAATACACTGTACAGAACAGCCCTTAACTGGCAAGAAGTAACTGTTACACTTAGTTATAAAATGTTTGATAAGGGTGGGGGGGGGACACGACACGACACTAGATGGTTTTCACAGGGATTTGCTGCTGTGGGAGGGGAGAATAGATGAGATGCAAAGGAGAGATGTTTGTACGCCCTCATCAACACCTCCAAACACAGTGCACATGGTCGAGGAGACGCAACACAAAACAGATGAATCACAGTACATCACTTCCCTCCCCTTTGCAATGTCCTCCAGATCCCTTTCTCTCCCCCTCACCCTCCTTCATATGTCTCTGGAACACATGCACTGTGCTGACACACCAGCAACCCCTGCGTGTTATGCTTCCAACACCATCAAATTTTGTAATAATGCATCTGCTGGTTTGAGGTTAATTGGAATATTTTAGTAGAGAAAATTAACACTATAGGCTGTGAAAAGAAAACATGGTGATGTCTACTTTACTCATCTGCTTGCTAAAAATTGTTTTGGGAAAAATAACCAAAATATAGCTAAGTCAGTCTCTGTCTGGTTCTTGCTGGGAGAACAGCAGCTTGGGTGGTCTAGCTGCTTCTGGCTCTGGCTCCTCTTCCGATTCTTTTTCACTAACCACTTTTCTTCTAACCTCCCTGGCCAATCCTCCTAATTTACCTTGCACATAAGGCAAACCTTGGGGTAAGGTACAGGGGTGGGGAGAAGGTGGAAGGGTGATTGGGAGCCCTTCCTGGGGTCTCTGATTTCTGGGAAAGGTGTTGTGTTTCTGTATTCCCTTTAACTTGTCTATTTCTGTAACTATTCCTGTCTATAGTGTATATCTCTGCTTGTACATTGTGCTGAGCCGTAAATAGAGCTTCAGTCCTTAACTTCCAGCTCCCAAATCATCACAATGCAGAAGAAGAAAAAAAAATAAAGAAAAAGGGGAAAAAATGAGCTTGTCTAGCACAACTTATTCCTTACAAACCCATTTTGCTTCCTGTAATCTTGATGCACTTCTAACTCTTTCTGGAAAGATTTATTCTGATTTCAGCCAAATAACAAAGTCTGTCACAGGAAGCCCCTGCAATGAGAAAGATAGCTGAAAAGGGAAAAAAATTGCCAGTATTGCTGTGAGGTAAGAAACGTCTTCATTAGGATCTAGAAGGAATTTATCAAAACCAACACTAGCAGATGGGTGGGTGGTTTTTCAAAGAATTTACAGGACAGAGAGAAAGACTAAAAGAACAAAATCAAGCTTGTAAACCTGCAGAGTTCTTCTAAAATCTTATCCACCAGGCATCAAGATTAACAGACATCATTTCTGTCAGATGTTTGGCCTCTAGCTCACGCATGAACAGGCTGCCAAGGTTTCTCTTCAGTGTTGGGGCTCCTTAACTTGAACTTCAGCTGGTGACCCAGATACGCATACCAAATGCTCTGAATACACAGGTAGTGCCTGGGGTATGCCATCTAGTTGAGTATTACTACAGGTGACACCTTTACAATGTGACACTTCCAAGTCCAGCCCAGCATCTCCATTTTACCACCAGATGAAGATCTCATGCACTATGTGAACAAGAAACAGAAAAATGAGAGCAAGCAGCAGTGCCAGAGATAAAACTAGATCCTAGATTCGCTATTTCTAAGCAATGAGTGACATCTCCAACATTGGTACAGAGCAGGAATGGCTTCACATAAGACATGAAGATCACTCAAGCTCAGCATCAAAACCAAAAGTGTAATTAAAGTGAATGCCTGAAGAACGTACGTTCTGTACTGCAACACTGACCTTACAAAAAGTCTTCCTATAATTAAATCAAACTCTCCAGCAAAATGTTTATGCCATACAGTAATAGCACCAGCTGCAAGCTCTGCAATGATGGAAACCCTTTGAAAAGGTTAGAATTATAATTCTATAATATGATGCTAATAATGGACATTTTTGTCATTTAAACAGTGAGTCACAAAAAATACTTTTTTCTTTTCTCTCTCCCCTCCTTTACCAGCCTTCTACTGTGGATGCAAACATTGAGCAGCCATCACTCATACTCCTTTTTTTTTTTTTTTTTAATTTGCAAGTACTTCTCTTCCTAGTTGCAATGGCAATCATGAGATCATTTGAAAAGAAAGCTTAAAGGCTTAAAAATGTAGTAGTATTTTGCACTAAAAAGAAACCTTTTGAAAAATCTCAAAAGGGGAAGGCTTTTATACTGAATAAAAGCTAGGAATAATAATACTTTTTTTTTTTTTCCCCACCATTTCTAAATACTCCTTTGCAACTTAAGAATTCAGAATTCAGAAATCTACTTTATTCTCAGCTAAACAGCACACAGGCATACAGCACAGGCTGGGGCTAAAGGTGTTCCTACAGGGAACTCATATTAGCCTGCTATCTACTTGAACCATAGCAATTGCCAGGTTTTTGTCATTATTAATGTGCAGAGCTGAATTTCCCAGTGTTCTTGTAGGAATATGAATCATGCTGACATTCAGCAGGGTTTGTGCTCCTAGATAATATTTGAAAACTCTACCCATAAATATTTATATCAAAAATATTGCCTGGAATACATCTCAATAAAGTCACTGTCCCAGCTGCTCAGAGTAATGACAGAGTAACTCAGTAACAGCAAAACTCAGGCATGGTACAAGTGAACCACCAAGGTTGGTCTCAGTGAGAAGGTAGCTGAGCGTGGTCCAGCACAGGATGACACCACCTTACAACCCTGTGTTGGCTTGAGGCTAATTAGAATATTTTAATAGAGAAAATTACACTATAGGCTGTGAAAAGAAAACATGGTGATGTCTACTTCACTCATAGGCTTGCTGAGATTTGTTTTGGGAAGAGAAAACTTTTAAAATATAGATGAGTCAGTCTCTGTCTGTCTCTTGCTGGGAGGACAGCAGCTGGGGCGATCTAGCAGCTTCTGGCTCTGGCTCCTCTTTGTTGATTAATCTCACTAACCACTTTTCTTCTAACCCCCCTGGTTGATCCTCCTAATTCTCCTTGCACGTAAGGCAAACCTTGGGGTAAGGTACAGGGGTGGGGAGAAGGTGGAAGGGTGATTGGGAGCCCCTCCTGGGGTCTCTGATTTACATTGTGCTGAGCTGTAAATAGAGCTTCAGTCCTTAACTTCCAGCCGGCTGAGTCCTAGTCTGGGTCATTTTATGAAGTGTGGGGGGCGGGGAACTCCCAAACCATCACAGACCCTGACGGATAAAGTGGAGCAGAAATACCCAGCAACAAATGGTATTTCAGCGGCATTTCAGCACAGCACTTGCCAGATTGAGTACCGGCAGCTCTTCCTCGTAAAGCTAAACTGAGGCTGTTTCACTCCAAGTAGGCCAAGCCCAAACACACTCTTCCGTTGGCACATAATATGTATCTGAGCATCAGCAGTGCTTTCATTCCTGTGGGAAGGGCTGGCAGCAGGGCTGCAGGAACTGCTGTGGGCAAGACCACAGGCAGCGCCATAGGCAGTGATGCTGGCAGGACTGCTGGCAGGGCTGTGGGCAAGGCCACAGGCAGGGGTGTGGCAGGACCGTGGGTATGACTTGCAGTAGGGCAATGGGCAGGACTGGCTCCGCAGGGGAACCTCCTGACTGTGCCCAGCCCTGGCTGGGGAGGACTCCAGCAGCTGCACAGCTCGGTTCATCTGCCTCACAATTGCACTGTTGCACAGGACTCAGAGAAACAATCATAGAATCATAGAATGGTAAGGTTGGAAGGGACCTCAAGGATCAGCTAGTTCCAACCCCCTGCCATAGGCAGGGACACCTCCCACTAGTACAGCTCACTCAAGGCCTCATCCAATCCGGCCCTGAACACCTCCAGGGAGGGAGCATCCACGACCTCCCTGGGCAACCTGTTCCAGTGGCTCACCACCCTCACTGGAAAGAACTTCCTCCTAACATCCAGTCTAAATCTCCCCTCTGCCAGTTTAAACCCATTGCCCCTTGTCCTGTCATTGCAGGACCCTGTAAATAATCCTTCCCCAGCCTTCCTGTATGCCCCCTTCAGATACTGGAAGGCTACTATCAGGTCCCCTCGAAGCCTCCTCTTCTCCAGGCTGAAGAGCCCCAACTCTCTCAGCCTGTCCTCATAAATAAGACAGAAAAAACCCAGAATTCCATTTCCAAAGGTGGAGTGGGGTAAAAGCAAAATAATTTTGCAAGGTTTCAGAGATGCACCTAAAGTGCTGTGTGCTGCCATGGAGGTCTGAAAACAGGATGGCTGGGAGATGGCAGCAGCAGCAGAGAACAAGGTAAAGATCAGTTCAATATCCCTCCAGATGGCCCTTGAATGTCAAAGTGGAGTTGCAGCAGTGGAACAGAAGCTACTACAGAATAGTTTTCATATCAGAAAAGTAGTCTGGAGGTTATGTAAGCAGATCTATGTCAAATGAGTCAAATCTGGAATTAGGGAAGTAGCAGCAGGTTCTGTAAGCCAAAAATCTTTAGGTGAGTTAGAACTGAGTTACCAGATACCCATCTGTCAATGCTTGCCTAATATATCCCTCAAAATAAAGAGAGAAAGAAAAGTAAATTGTGCACAAGTATTTATCATGGGTGGTCAGGGTGAAAACCCTTAGAAAAAAAAAAAAAATTTTAAAAAAATGGAGAGACCAAAAAGCCCGGAATCAAAATATGTGGGGAACCTAAAAATCCCAAGCAAAGATTGTTTATTAATACATGAACTATCTCCAAGGCAGTGGAACCTCTGCAATGGCTTTACTTTGAATTAGCAGCAGTATTGTAGAGCCAAGCAAAGTCTTTGATAAGTAGATTTCTTGTGTTAGAGAACAGCTACAGAGTGCAGACAATGCTCATACGTACACACAGAAAATGCTTTCAGAGCCACATCATCTCTCCTGTCAGGACATTGGTGTCTTCTGGGGGTGATGTGACTACATGGACCACTCCAGCAGAAAACAGAGAGTGGAAAAGCCAATCCCAGTAAAAAACACTTGAAAAAAAAAATACAGTGCAAGCGCATTTGCAGTCCATGGTAAGAAGCATGGCAAATTCACCTAACTATGATGTGCTGTGGTTAGTTTGCAACTGATATTGAAGTCGGCAAGTGAAATGCTGTTGGGTATCTCTGCATGATGCTGGTATTGTGTGGTACAAATTCCACAGGAAAAATAGTGGATGCTCAGCCACATAGTGTACTTTTGATAAGAAGTAAGAGTTTCTCTATTTCCAAGTGTTCTTCCATTCATTGCCAACCAACAGAGACAGGTTTCCAATTTACACGATTGACTAGATTACCTGAGTGATGCATTTATTTCCACTGGCAAATGAAATTAAATGTTAATGCTCCATAGGAACTGTGCCTGGTACAGGATGCACTTCTCTTCAGGCTACTGCCTATGCCACAAACAACAGCAAACACTTTTGCTTTCATTAGAGACCCAGCGTCAGTATCACTGCTGCTTTGACAAGAAATATGTTTTGCAAGTTGGTGTGGAAATATTAAACACTTTCTATTCTATCTGGCAGCTATTCCTAACCTAACTGACACATATATTTTACACAATCCCCTTCCCTTCACACCACAGTCCTAAAGCATTCCTCACCACTCAAACACCTTTGTCTCACACCTACCAGTATTATTAGGGTGCTAGGTTTGTATGTGAGTTCACCAGGCCAAGATATCAAGCAGACCAGCCACAATCCCTGGCCATGCTTGAAGCAGTGCTCCTAAAATAGCTACTGAGAGCAAAACTGGGCTGATGCCCACAACTCAGTGCTCTTGCTAGGGTTATGTGAACCAGTTAGGTTACATGTGATTTAGATGCATGCTGCAACCACACCACCCTGTTGCAATAGAAATAAACTTTCACAATAGCTATTTGATAGGGAAAAGAATACAGTGAAAGGGCTAGGTGGGTCAGAGTTAAGATTATAGTAAACGAGCTTTAATGTTACATTCAGCAATAGCAACCACAGGCTCAGTTGCATACCATTAAGAGTGGTAGCTACTCACTTCCTTGGTTTTTCTGAGTCTGCATCACAGGCACATTGCTGCCTGAACAAATCAGCTTAATGATGTTTCTCCATCTGTTGGGATGTAGTGTGATAAGCTTGTATAATTTGTAAGTTAATTATTTACATATGTTCCTGAAATTGAAGGAAAAAAGAAAACTATACACAGGGAACAAGCAGAGACAGAGGAGTTAAGTGATCTGATAACTGCATTCACTTCTGATCTCACTGCAGCTCAGGGAAAGCTTGACACTTGCTGCAGATTTCCAGGAAAATAGCATGAGCAAAAGAAAGGAATCCAAAATGTAGTCATTGGGTTTACAGCTATGAGCGGTTAATACAAAATTTGGTTCAAAGTTACTCTGCTTCAGCACATGGGTTTCAAGGCAGACAGGAGTGAGAGTGAATGAAGTCAGTGGTTTCTTGTGCTCCTGCTCCCCTGCCATATCTCAGTGGCGCTGACAGTCTTGCTCAAATGGAACCCATGGGTTAAAACCTCACTCTGACAAAGGTGCTTCTGACAAGGAGGCGTTTTTCACAGGCAGTGAATATGTTGAAATATCCATCTATTTCATTTGACATCATTTCCAAATGCAGCACGTTTGCAAACCTGGTGGAGGAAGCAGAAGCATTTAGGCCACAGCTGCTGTCCTCTGCAAACATCAGATGTTTAAGAGCATGCTGTGTCTAAACTGTTTTTAATCACAGACTTTAAGCTTGGCAAAAGCTGATGTCCCAAACTCAGGGACAGGTAGAAACTGTATTTTGTCATTATCTCCTCAACATCACTTGCCAGTAGACTGGAAAGGGGCGACAAAGCTGGCTTGAGTACTTCCCTGCTCCACTGAGTGCATCCACTGTGAAGGGGAAGCTAAACAAGTTCTCGGAGGTGTTACAATTTCAGCTTTTACCAAAATGAAGATTTTGTGAAAGAAAAGTATTTCCATTGAAAAATATCTCTTCCATAAAATTTCTTTAATTTCTTATTCATTTCATCCTGTGCTATAAGTAGCAGCTTTTGAGACCACACTGTGGTTAAAACAAGATGCACCTGGACCAGGCTAACCTAAGATGGTGCTGACCCCTGCCGCAAGAAGAGATGCAGTGTATTATAGGAAACATTCCTGTGAGGATCCTGACCTGCAGAAATCCTCCAAAGATAAAATCAGACTGAATGAAAGTTTCCACTAAAAAAGCATGTCCCTATTTGAATTTTATTCCTAATATAAATTTCCCACCAAAACCCCTAAAGCTCACCTTTAACCAGTCAGAACAGACACATGCCAATAACTGCTGTAATTCATTTTTTCTTTCTTGGAATGAAAGCGCTGAGTGGGTTTGACAGACGATGCTGAGGAGACAACGCCACGACACTAGAAAGAATTTCTGCAGTTCTTACTCAGACAAGAAATTCTTTAAAAGACAAGTAGCACCATCCTCTGGACATCTGTGGGAATGAAAACTCGAACAAACAGGCTTGGTTCCTCAGGAAGTGTCAGATTCAGATTTCACCATCCTTAGAGTTCCAAGTTCCTGCACCACATACTGCAGTATAGAGTGAGGTCTCTATCCACACCATGCTCAACAGTCTGACAGATTTAATTCAGTATAAGAGAAACACCACTGGAGCAGCAGATTAAAGTTAGAAGGAAGAAGAAAGCTGTTGAAGATGTGAAACCAAGAAAAGCAATAGCTATCATGTGTAAGCAGAACTCTTCCAAGAGCTGTTTTCCATACTGTTTTACAACATGTAAATCATTGTCATACTCTCCAGAAAAACGCTGAGTTCTGGAGTCAAATAAAAGCACAGAATTCATTTGTTCTGATCTTTACACTAAGGAGTGCTTTGACTGCCTGTTAATGCAAAAGCAAAACTGCTGGTTTTTTCTTCATTCAACATTCAAAAATGTGAAGGTCTTGCAGAGAACATAATCCAAACAGTAGAAAGATTTATAGTTCAAAATTGTTCTTCTGTCAATAGATTTTTTTTTAAGACCTAAATTTATTTCTCATTTTGATGCTTCTGTTTATTTCAAGTCTGTTTTCAAGTTTGCATGCAACTGTGTATGACTCTTTGTTCTAAAAATTTCTTCTAAAAACTGTGTTATGAAAGGAAAATTTTTTTCTTGAACAGAAATGGCTGGAATTTTGACTCTGATGGAGCATAACAAACGATAAAAAAAGATCCCCATCATCACCCAGATTGGAAAGATCAGTTGGAAGATCCTAGGAATAGTTTTATTTGATAAAGTCAGTAATTCCTTCTTGTGACAACGATGTCTCTAATGGCATGGGCAAGGGAGGTGATTCTGCCCCTTTGCTCTCATCAGACCCCACCTGGAGTCCTGTGTGCAGTTCTGGAGCCCCCAGCACAGGAAGGACATGGAAGTGTTGGAGCAGGTCCAGAGGAGGCCACAAAGATGATCAGAGGGCTGCAGCAGCTCTGCTATGAGGACAGGCTGAGAGAGTTGGGGCTCTGCAGCCTGGAGAAGAGAAGGCTTCCAGGAGACCTGATAGTAGCCTTCCAGTATCTGAAGGGGGCCTACAGGAAGGCTGGGGAGGGACTATTGACAAGGTCTTGCAGTGACAGGACAAGGGGCAATGGATTTAAACTGGCAGAGGGAAGATACAGACTGGATGTCAGGAGGAAGTTTTTTCCAGTGAGGGTGGTGAGGCACTGGAACAGGTTGCCCAGGGAGGTCGTGGATGCTCCCTCCCTGGAGGTGTTCAAGGCCAGGTTGGAGGAGGCCTTGAGTGAGCTGTACTAGTGGGAGGTGTCCCTGCCTATGGCAGGGAGTTGGAACTAGATGATCCTTGAGGTCCCTTCCAACCTTACCATTCTATGATTCTATGATTCTAAATGATGTAGCCTACTGAAATGATAGACTGAGGCCTGATACCCCTCATGTAAGGTACAGAAGCAGAATTCACAGAAGAGGTGAAATTCACGGCTCTGCAACACCCAAGACTGTTATATATATAGGACATGGAAGTGTTGGAGCGGGTCCAGAGGAGGGCCACAAAGATGCTCAGAGGACTGGAGCAGCTCTCCTATGAGGACAGGCTGAGAGAGTTGGGGCTCTTCAGCCTGGAGAAGAGGAGGCTTCAAGGGGACCTGATAGTAGCCTTCCAGTATCTGAAGGGGGCCTACAGGAAGGCTGGGGAGGGACTATTTACAAGGTCTTGCAATGACAGGACAAGGGGCAATGGGTTTAAACTGGCAGAGGGAAGATTTAGACTGGATGTTAGGAGGAAGTTCTTTCCAGTGAGGGTGGTGAGACACTGGAACAGGTTGCCCAGGGAGGTTGTGGATGCTCCCTCCCTGGATGTGTTCAAGGCCAGATTGGATGAGGCCTTGAGTAACCTGTACTAGTGGGAGGTGTCCCTGCCTATGGCAGGGGGTTGGAACTAGATGATCCTTGAGGTCCCTTCCAACCTTACCATTCTATGATTCTATGATTCTATAACACACAGGTATTACATTAGGGGATTCCCACAAACCTTAGTTTGTGAAATCCTAGTCTTTGTATTATAGGTACTGGGAGGAAAAAAGTAAATTTTAAAAGCACCTTTTGAATATGCAGGGATGGTGGTAAACCTCAGTCAGGTGAAATTGTAAGATCATTTTGGTAGATTTTCAAGTGTCATGGAAGAAAGCTTATTTGGAGTTTTAGGAAAACAAACAAACAACCTCATCCCTCCCACCCCCCTCTATCTTGCTACTTGCAATATAGAGCAGAAAGGAGACTTAGCATTTCATTTCCCCAACTACAGTACCAGTACTAACATCTGAATGGGGTTAGATGATCAGCCTGGCAGTTTGCTGTCTTCCTCTGTTTCACAAGATCAGATACAAGCAATAACATCATCCTTATTGAGAAACATAAAATTATTTCACAATAACTGCAGTCTGTGCTGGGACATATCCTTGTAGATGCTAAGGGTCTCCAGCTTTGATGACATTAATGGCAATGAAAATGCTCAGCTGGGTGCATTCAAGGAGACAGCACTTGGCTTTCGCTCACAAGCAGCTCTCCATATATTGCTGATGACTTCTGCTCCCACATCAGTACCTCCTACAGAGATGACCAGCATAGCTCAGGCTAGGGTTTTGGTATGTTTCCTCATAAACTTACCTGGGTCTTTGTGTAACATCAATAATTTATTATGGTAATGGATAGGACTGTTTAGCACCAAGCTTGCAGTATTTTTATGTAGAAACACATACTGGCTGTAGAAAAAAGCAAAAAGCTTGTGTTCACAGATGCAAAGGCATTTTGCCCAACTTTGAACTCGCTGAAAACACTGTAATCGGGAGCAGAGCTGAAAGAGCCAGAGCCCTGGCCTCTTGCCAGCTCCCTGCCCAGCACTGATAGCACAGACTGCTGCTGCTGCCGCTGACAGAAACTCTGAACTGGTTCAAGCCTGTATTTCTTGGCTTGGGGAAGAACTTTCTGCAGCACAGATTAGGAAAGCTGAAAGCAAGGATCTACAAATTACTTGGAAAGAAGGGCAGTTGCTAAATTTTGCTGTTCTTGTTGAGCAATTGTGCTCTGTCAGAAGTGAGCTCAGGCATGTGTGCATACATACCAAGATACACTTTCCCTTCCTCTCACCAAAGGAGGACAGATAGCCCTACCTGCCTCTAGGCACTCCACTGCCTAAATGATGCTGTCCCTCTCTTGATAATGCATAAAAATCCATTCCTCTCATATGTTGTGCTCAAATCCCATCCCCAAGTGGTCTGCTTTAGAGATGCATTCTTTATCTCACAAAATCACAGAACATTATGGATTGTTAGGAACTTCAGGAAACCATCTAATCCCACCCCTCTTCTAAAGCAGATTCACCTAGATCAGGTTGCACATGATCATGTCCAGGTAGGTTTTGAATATCTCCAGAGAATTCCCCATAATTCTTCTGGACAGGCTGCTCCTGTTTTTTGTTGTTTTGGTTTGCAGGCTTTTTGGTTGGTTGGTTGGTTGGTTTTTATTTTTTGTTTTGTTTTGGGGGGGTGGGTTTGTTTGGTTGGTTTTGGTTTGTTTTTTTGTTTGTTTGTTTGTTTGTTTATCCTCAGAGTAAAGAAGTAAAGAAATTTCAACCTAATAGATATTGCTAAAGAATATCTACCATTGCATTGGTTTAGAAATGCATGTCTTCCTCCATCTGCCGTATAATCTTCCTACAATACCTGATCATTCCTTGCAGGTAAACTCCTTAAATGGGAACCGTCTCAGAATGTGATCATTTCTTCATATAGTAAGTCTGAAAATAAAAATCTAAAGATGAGGGATTTCAAAGGATATGTGGTGCAATGACAGAAATCATCAGATCTAAAGAAGTTGAAAACTTCAGGACTAGAGATGAGCAATAAGAAGAACGAAGGTACCAATCACAAAGCTGAAAAACAAACGTGTACTTCTGTTTTGCCTTCTCAAGAAATTGCAGAGATTGCAACAACATTATATCAATCACAGAACACTTGTGTGTGTTCTTCTGCTATTGATGCTGAGCTCCTAGGTACTGCTACCCTGTTATAGCTGAATTTGTTTTGCTAAAGTTAAAAATGCAGCTTGCCCTCCTCTCATTTCCTGAAAATTACAATTACTCAGGCTTCTTCCACAATGGTTTCCAATAATCTCTGTAGTAGATTGGTGGTTGCTTAAAAAAAAAACAAAACAACACAGAATTATTTCAATAACCTGTTTTTCTTAGAATGTTTTTGGCCACTGGAAGTGAAATCACAGCTTCAACAGTACATGAGTTTAGGGAGACAGCCATCCTTAAGTAGTGCTGGAATACTTTGGTCTCAAGGTGCATGCCTCATTGTATACCAAGAGGTGAGAAAATATGATATCACAGTATCACAGTATCACCAAGGTTGGAAGAGACCTCAAAGATTATCAAGCCCAACCCGATACCACAGATCTCAAGACCAGACCATGGCACCAAGTGCCACGTCCAAACCTGCCTTGAACACCTCCAGGGACAGTGACTCCACCACCTCCCTGGGCAGCCCATTCCAGCAGTCAATGACTCTCTCAGGCAACAACTTTCTCCAGACTAAACCTCCTCTGGCACAGCTTGAGACTGTGTCCTCTTCTTCTGGTGCTGCTTGCCTGAGAGAAGAAAGCAACCTCCTCCTGGCTACAACCACCCTTCAGGTAGCTGGAGACAGCAAGAAGGTCTCCCCTGAGCCTCCTCTTCTCCAGGCTAACCAATCCCAGCTCCCTCAGCCTCTCTCCATAGGGCTGTGCTCCAGGCCTCTCCCCAGCCTCGTTGCCCTTCTCTGGACACACTCAAGCACCTCAATGTCCTTCTTAAATTGAGGGGCCCAGAACTGGACACAGGACTCAAGGTGTGTCCTAACCAGTGCAGAGTCCAGGGGGAGAATGACCTCCCTGCTCCTGCTGGCCACACTATTCCTGATGCAGGCCAGGATGCCATTGGCCTTCTTGGCCACCTGGGCACACAACTGGCTCATGTTCAGGCAGGTGTCAATCAGCACCCCCAGAACCCTTTCTGTTTGGCTGCTCTCCAGCCACTCCCACCCCAGCCTGTAGCTCTGCATGGGGTTGTTGTGGCCAAAGTGCAGCACCCAGCACTTGGATTTGTTGAGCTCCATCCCCTTGGACTCTGCCCATCTGTGCAGGTGGTCGAGGTCCTGCTGCAGAGCCCTTCTGCCCTCCAACCCAGCAACATCAGCCCCTGGCCTGAATGGATGAGGGTTTCACATACTGGTTTTGTTCTTTGGATGATTCACCTTCCACTTGGAAAGAGGTGCACAGATCTCTTTGGTGCACAGTTCATGCAGAACTTAAGAACCCCACAGCTTTTAGCTGGGATGCTGTGGGACAAAGGCAGGTCCACAAAATCATCTCTCCCACAGCCCAGTCAAATTTTGCAGGTCATCTATCACCTTGGTCTGGCTTCTTGTTGTAATGGGAGAACTGTACTGAAACAGAAAATCAGCTTGACATCCAGTGGTCTCAAACATCCTAAGAATGTTCCCAGTAGTTTCTGTTTGTCTCTGGTTGCAACGAGCTGAAATATTTCTGAGTACTTGCCTAAATATCTAGAATTTCAGCATGTAGTAGTAAACATAAGAAAACTAAAGAGAGGGTTCTTGAAATATTTGTACTAACCAAAAACAAAGCAAGGGATGAAACAGATGTCTCAAGATTCAGAACACGCCCTAGCCAAAGTTTCAGATTCAATTTTCTTCATAAAACCAGTTTATAGCAATTCTGCCTTCACAGCAACATTCTCGGTCCAGTGATGACTCAGATGGAGCTGTGGTAGATGCAATGCTGATGATGGACCTTAAGAGGAGCTGTGGCAGATGCAATGCTGATGGTGGACCTTAAGAGGAGCTGTGGCAGATGCTATGCTGATGGTGGACCTTAAGACTTTTGATCCAATAGGCATTACTGCTTCCCCAGGAGGGGTATTTTATGGTCCCTGTTCTCCCATCACAGACCTCACCTTAATACCTACCTTAAGAATCGTAAAATATGAATTCCCCAAAGTACTCATATCCTTCCTTAGAAGACCCTAGCTCTCATGTCTTCCACTAACATTCTACACCATTTAGAGATGATCTCCTTTCCCCTCCTCAAAACAGCATTTTTAATTTCTCTAGTTTTGTGATGCTGTAATTTATGGTCTACTGGGGAGGGGAAAAAAATTTTTTTAAAAAATAAAAGAAAAAAAGTCCCAAATATGATGATTCTTCCCTTGCATTTACTGCACAGCTACATTGGAAGGAAACTTATAATCAAGTCATGTTTTCCTTGTTAATTGCAGCCCAACCATATCGTTATTTGTTACTCCATTTTTGTTACTGTTCCAGCCACAAAACTCTAGGTGATGCTCATGGAGTTGCTGTGGTGTAAGTAAAGGCTGAGTTTTCCTCATCCTAAAAAATCCCTGCAGCTTCACATTG
This sequence comes from Eubucco bourcierii, assembly GCA_013396675.1. Taxonomy (NCBI): domain Eukaryota; kingdom Metazoa; phylum Chordata; class Aves; order Piciformes; family Ramphastidae; genus Eubucco; species Eubucco bourcierii. The sequence continues at coordinate 78,307 of VWZE01015703.1, forward strand.
TGACCTTTTGTAAAAACTCTCCTCTGCCCTGGTCTATTGAAATGTGTATGAAATACTCAGCAATGAGCCATCCTAGGCTTTTCTGTGAGCTATTCAGAGCAAAGCACTAGTATGGCTCCTACTGGAGCTGTTTTGGCACATGCACTATGTCAACCTGATGCACACAACAAGGAGAAAAGGAGTCCCATAGTAACCACTGACCAAGAAACTGGATCCTTGTAATTTTGCCAGGCTACTCCAACAAACCTTCTTCTCTCTCTCATAAATAAGATGAAAGTTATCTGCTTACCAACTCCAGGTCAGAATTCCTTTGAAATGCCTGGGTCTGCTCTAGGGAAGAAGTAGTCCATACTTTCTATAATTTTTTTTGCATAAACCTTTTTCTTAATCTGCTTTTTTTTTTTTTTTTTTTTTTTTTTTTTGGCAAGTCCCTTAAGGCTGTTCATATATGCATCTAAGCACACCACAGTCTAAACATAAAGGCTTTCCATTTACCAGTAATATTGGTAATTCTCTTCTTATGAGTACTAGAAACATCATGTCCTTTGGCATTTCAGAGATGCATTAACTTGTTGTCTGGAATATAAATGAGAGCTGAGCACTGATTTGTAACATTGGTAGTATGTTGGCATTTTCTTCAAAAAGTGGTACAACATTTTTAAGTTCTGTTTCCAGCTTTGCCACTGGACAGGCAGAATTTGACATGATTGCACCTTTCAATGAGAGGAGCACTTCATTCTGATGTTGCCTTACAGAAACGGTTGCTACAGTGGCCAAGAGAGTCCTGTTTAAGTGAAATGGTTTCTATTAGGCACCTGACCTTCAGGTAACTTGCTTCTGCTAAGCAGAACATGCTGAGCTAAATTGCACCAATCACCTTAAGCAGAGCAACTAAGACCAAAGATAGTGCTAGCACATTGCTCCACTATACATTAAAAAAAAAAAAAAAAAAAAAGGATGAAAAAATGAAAATTCCTTTTTTTAAAGGAAAAAAAAAAAACCAAAAAAAACCTGCACTGTAAGATATTGCTCTCTCCCTGCTCATCCTGTGGATGAGCCCTCACACTTCCAGGGAAAAGATGTAACTCACATTCCTTGAACTTCTCTCTGCAGGAATTTATTACTTTCTACTGATTGTCTGGGCCTTCTGTCTTAGAGACCCTTAAATTAGATATGGAAACTTAAGCAATATGCCTTCCATTGCCTCCTCAAGATCATGCACCACTCTTTTTTCTTTTTGATATTAAAAAACCAGAAAACACAGATGTGGTTATAGTGCTGATGTGGTAACTACAGTGTGAGTTACCTTTTCTCATTAAAAACTTTAACTTCAGCAAACAATAAACCAGCTCTTCTAACACATCACAAGAATTCTCCTGGATAAGTTGAACTCTCCTCTGCTTGAATACTTCAACCCCAAAATTGTTCAATTTATTAAAAAAGTAGTGAGTCAGCTTCACACTGTGACTGTAGCTGTATGCTTTCTCCTAAATTAATGGTGAGGAATTCTCTGCAGTCACACATATTCAAAGTGCTGCTTCAATGATAGTGATGTGACTCGAGGGGAACAGTTAATAGACTTGAGGTGTTTGAAGAAGTTAATGAAAAGGAGTGCACTGTTCATTTTACAGCAGCAGGCTCAGTTGCATGGGTTGCTCTATTACCCTATATTGTCTGGCACGTGTGAGGCATGTAACTGCACAGCAGCTCTAAGGAAGGACCAGTTTTGCCCAAATCTCAATCCATCACTACCTACAAGCATGTTTCAAAAGCTATCTGAATCCAGACCTCAACTACAAATTAAATAGTCTTATGGGAGGTTGAAGGGGAGTTTGAAGGTCCCCATTGAAATAGCCTTCACAGGTAAAGCAACTCGGGCTCATTTTTTCTCAGTGCAGCTGCATGCAATTTCCAGTCAATAAGCTGAGCAAAAGACATCTGCTCACAATAAAGCAACAGGCAACAGCCACAGCAACTGATAAAGAAGCAGAAACATGTCCTAGCAAAGATTGCCCTTTTCCACAAAAGCCTTCGGGGCCAGGCTTATGCAGGGGAGACCACACACACACAAAGAAGGCAACTAGTTCCCTGTGGCTCTAGGGCTCCTGCTCCTCCCAGCAACACTGGCTTGGCAGTTAGCACTTCAGAGAAACCAGGACGAGGTGCAAGAGGTGGCAGCAACTTCTGCTTATGAAGGGGTCAGGCATGGGTGATGGCACAGAGCTATTCCCTTCAGAAACTAGAGGGGTTGTCATCTCCCAAGGGCCAACAGCATTTTACAGTCCTTTCCATCCATGCTCAAGATGCATTTATTCAACTCAACCTCCTTTCCCATCCCCTTGTCAATGACCACTCCTTTCCTCATTCTTTTATTCAGTTTTTCTCATTTAATATACTTATTACAGGACTCAGGAGGCCTAAAGTTTGCTCACCATTAGATGAAAAACAAAAAGACATAAATGAAAAACAAATCTACCATGGCTCTTCTTTCAGCCAGTTCCCACTCCTCTTTGTACTCCTCAGCTATTTGCGTATGACCCGTTTAAGACAGTGAGACTTTGCTGTGTCACTATTTTGGCACAGAAAGGACTCAGACACTTATTGGCAGCAGTATGCAAACAAGCAAGGTGCAGCCCAAGAATGGGGTTGTCCATGTTCTGGTGTCTTGCACCACTGGGCAATGAAACACACAAACATATGGTGAGACCGATGTCTTATGTCTGTGGCAATGCAACATCAAGTGCTGACTCTTCATCACACTTTCTCAGACACTTATGCTTGTGGTTATGAGTCTTAATCAGCAGAGAGGATCCAGTCCAGTACTTAGTTCCCAAGCAAAAGTCACAGCAAAGCTGGAAGAGGCAGGATCAGCCCCTTGGGAGTTTCAAAACCAGCGCCCTTCATTAACTACTCAGTGGCTGTGGTTTTTAGAGGCGAAAAATCATCTCTTTCAACATCACAGCTAAAAAAAAAATAGGGTGAAATACATGGACTTTGAAGTGGTGGGAAAGCACCATTACCCATTCACAGACAGCAGTCTGGCCTTCTTTAGTGTGATAGGCAGGCCGCGTGCGGCAATGTGTGTAAGGACACATTTCCTACAGAGGCAAGAATCATAGAATCATAGAATGGTAAGGTTGGAAGGGACCTCAAGGATCATCTAGTTCCAACCCCCTGCCATAGGCAGGGACACCTCCCACTAGTACAGGTTATTCAAGGCCTCATCCAACCTGGCCTTGAACACAGGGCACATACTTCACACTCGCATGCCACACAAGCTATTTTTCACACAAGTTGTGTCCCCTGCTCTGGGGAACCATGGGGCCCATCCCTCCTTGGCCTCTCTTCTTTCTGAAGCATCTCAATGCTGGTCAAAAGTTTATCACAAAGGCATGTGGATTGCCATAAAGCTTTGGTTTTCTCTGTTCAGCCTGTCGGAGCAAACTTTTGCTTCTGCTACCTTTCATCTCTTACCTACTTGAAATGCTGAAGTCCTTGATTTATCTGTGTTTTCTGTATTCTCAACTCCAGACAGCATATTCAATGGCTATGATTTTTTTCAAGGGACACTGGATTGATCATCAACATCCTGTACCATTTCGCTGCTCCTTTGTTCACCTGTAGGTTTATTATGGATTCTGAAACTCCTTGAAATATCAATCGCTCTTTCTAAAGTTAAACAATGGGCCAGCTGTAACAACAAATATATATATATATATATATATATATATATATACACACATATATATTAGACAGTCTAAACAAATTCCATTTCCTGCTTATTGACAACAAAGTATTGGTTCAGCAGATGATGAAAAGTAAGAGCAAAAGCAAAAGTTTTAGCTTTATCATTGCATTTCCTGGCTAAATTTTTTTAGCCTGGAGCATTTTTTTTCCTCCCCCCTGGAGAGCATCAGCATTGCTTACATTACATTGCATACTAGATTTAGCCTGCACAGGGCCCGTTACCTTGAGGTATTTCACAAAGAAATATCTCAAGAATGAGAAGACTATGTTTGACATCTAGGGCTTGACATCAAGGGCTGTTCTCTTGTTTTCTCAGCTCTGTGGATTGTTTCCCTGCAACAAGCCTGGCAGCAAACTCATCTTGCCCACAGACCCTTGAAAAGCCATAGTTCTACAGAACTGCAGATTGCTCAGTTTGCTTTGAAATTTCAAAATCTGAGGGTGTGCAATAGAAATATAAGGAAATATCCTCTGTGTTACATCTTGTGGCATTAAGGATAGCAAAATCATCACTTTCCCACAGGATTCCCCACTGGACCAGATCCAGGGAGGAGGATTAACATGCTTCCTATCTTCTTCAAAACTACACCCATCCAAAACTTGTTCAGTCTCCCTGTCATCCTCTGCCAGCCCCCACCAAGCCTTCCCACCTGCCCGTGCAGAGATCTGACAGGCTGTGGGATGTCAGGGGGTTGTGGGGAAGCAATTAGAAATGGATTTTGGATCCTGGATAAAAGAGCTTGACAAAACTGGTCCAGCCTTTCTGAGGGAAACACCAAGAAGCCAGATCCTAATCTCACAATCCTATCCTGACAGTATAATCACAAATCAGTCACTGCCATCCATGCCTTCAGATTTCTTTGGCACCAACAAAACCTGATAGTGCTCATTTACCTACAGAAGTGTGGGGATAAAGGGTGGATTTATTCATACTTATGTGGCACTCAGAGAGCAAAGCAGCCTTATACTACCACATACCTTCAAGTCAAAGTCACTTCTGGCCTGCCAGGTTTAAAGATGGATTTGGTCTCTCATATCCAAGTATTAATTTTCACCTAAATAATAGTGATTTCAGCCATTACTAAGTTCAGAAACAGTTGGGGACTGATTCCATGAAAAAGGTATTAAAGCTGCTTTTGACCTTCTTCTGTGGAAGTATAAAGATTAAATACATACATTTACAATTTTACAAGAATCGGCCCAGCAATGCTTTTATTAGAGAGATGTTCATGTTAATTACCATATTACCTGATTCACATTTTCTAATTGTCTCCCTGTGGCATACTAGGAAGGCGACCGGGGGGGTGTGTGCGGTGTGTGCAATTTTGTAAGAAAAATCCCACAAGTGTGTGGGTTGGGGGTTTTTTCATCCTGGTTAAAACAGAATTTCAGCACAATACTTTCTCTGCTTCATTGGGATTCAGGCAGAATCTGAGCTCCCCCTGCTGTTTGCAAAAACTCGGTGTGTGGCTCAGTTGAATTCTTAGCGTCAAGTTTCTCTGCCAAAGGCAATCCCTGCGTATGCCACTATTCAGTCCCTGGCTTGGGCTGTGGCATAGAAAGAAGCAACCAGCTGGAGTCCATTCAAAGCCTATTCTTGCAGTCCTGTCATTGAATACAGAAAGTATTACAGTCAGAATAAGAGAAGATAGCTGTATATTAAAACAGCTATTTGACATATGGTCAGAAGAGGAGAACATTTATATGAGCCCAAAAAGGTGTTGGCCTTCAAACATCCTGTGATTTGTAGCTAGAAGCAGACCTATCTATTTTATAGTAAGCAATATTCCCATCAACAATGCTAGGACCAGAGCAGAGGCTGTGTGATGCTGAAATCATAGAATCATAGAATCNGGGCAACCTGTTCCAGTGCCTCACCACCCTCACTGTAAAGAACTTCCTCCTAACATCCAGTCTAAATCTCCCCTCTGCCAGTTTAAGCCCATTGCCCCTTGTCCTGTCATTGCAGGACCTTGTAAATAATCCTTCCCCAGCCTTCCTGTAGGCCGCCTTCAGATACTGGAAGGCTACTATCAGGTCCCCTCGAAGCCTTCTCTTCTCCAGGCTGAAGAGCCCCAACTCCCTCAGCCTGTCCTCATAGGAGAGCTGCTCCAGCCCTCTGATCATCTTTGTGGCCCTCCTCTGGACCCGATCCAACACTTCCATGCCCTTCCTGTGTTGAGGGTTCCAGATGACTACATCCTTCATGCAAACAGTAAGTCTGCCCACGTAAAGGCATGCTTTATATATGTGAAAATACTCTGAGCTGAGGTTGTTGGAAGAAAGCCCAGTACCCAAGTCAGAACAGCTCTAAGGCAACAGGACACAGGTCTATGCTAAGGATATCAATGACTTGGGGATGTTCACCTTGACAGAAGCGAACAGAGTCCGATTATCATGAGCCAAGGGTTTCGAGTCCCATTATTAAAATGCCTCTGGCACCTCTGTGTGTGGTATAAATTCCCCTTACATTAACCAGGTATTGCCCTCAGTCTTTTAATTCACTCATCAAAGAGGCAGACACCTCTGAACTGCTCTCCAGGGGAGGCTAAATTAGATGCTCTGAATCACCTTCTGGAAGAGCCCCTTATGATGCTCAGATGGGAAGAGCATGGCAGATCCTAAGTCAGCTAAGATGCACCATTGCCTTCAGCATCAGTCCTTGGTCTCCCCACCTCATTTGGTGTTTTTGAAAAATAATGTCTTCTACTGATGTTAACCCCAAGGGGAGAAGAAAAAGAAAAAGAAAGAAAAATAAGGGCAAGTTCTTCTAATAACGATTCACAAATGCTAAAATATTTTCCTGTTTTTCTGGTTGTGTGTCAGGTCTCATTAGGCTGTGTTAATGAACTTGTTCCAGGCAAGTTTTGGCATAGTTGTTGTTTGTGGTTTTGCCTAACACATGTGAAAGGGCAGGCTAAGTCTGGTTTGTTTTCAAGTTAGTTTAAAGATCAGAAGAGTTGGTTGGAAATATAAAAGGAAACATATATAAATATAAACACACAAGCTTACAGTTAGAGATTCAATACTTGCCCTATAACAGTAAAATACACTTTAAAGCATAGTTCTGCACTTCGTTTTGTTCCTTTATCACAGCACAATGGTGTCTGACTCTTTTAATGGGGATTCAGTTTGGGTTTTTTTCTACATTTGTACTCCATTCAAAAGAACAGCATTCAGAAGCTACTTAAGTCCTGCTGCACTGTTCATGCAGAAAGTACTTGCACCAACACAGCCATCTTGGCAGAACTTTCTCATTCCTAGAAAGTTTTATAAGATAAGATACTTATTTGTGATATGGGCATAAAGGTCACACAGCACTTGTTTTCTTTGAAAGAATTCCCCAGCTTCCAAGTATATGCTGCACAAAAGAACCTGGGGACAAACAGCAGACAGAGGTATCCAAACCAGTGAGGGCTTGGCACCATCAGCATTCTTGAGATCTCACCCCAGCTGCCTTGGCCACTGCATTCCTGGAATATCAGCACTGGTTTCTGAAGAGAATAAAGTTAGTAATACCAAGAAAAAAAAAAACAAACCCAACCAACTTCTACATTTTGTCTGCTGCAACAGAGATATTCTGCAAGAGAAACTGAAATCTGTAACAGCATCTGGATGATAACAGAGGGAATGAGTCAGCCATCCATTGCTGCTGCTCACTTTGTTTATATTTCTCATACCACTTTGAGTCTCTCCGTTATTCATTTTTATTTATTTTACTGCATTAGGATTACAAAAACTGAGAGCTGTTACAAAAACAAGGTCAATGCCCTGCTGAGTGCAGAGTTTAGCAAAACTATCTGTGCAGTCGAACTCTGTTCTGCAATCCTCATACTGAAATGGACTGTGAGAGCCCTAACCAACTGCCAGATCATAATCATGGTCAGGGTTTGCTAGATTCTCATATATTCCTGAAGAATCACAGATCTTCATCTAACTACTATGTGCACCATCAGAAATCTAATTCAGTGATACAAAGGCTTCCACTTCTCTTCAAGCAGTTAGGTACACAACATGTGCTGTGTGGGACACTGTTGAAAAGCTAACGAAAACTGTAACAGCCAAGAGCCATGTCTGACAAGCCTGTACTACTGTCACTGATAGCTAGCAGTCACTGATCCTTGAGAACTGTCTCTCTAGGACAGGTTTTTGAGGAGTATTTCTTTGCCCCATTGTTGTTGGGTAGAGTAGGAAAAGGAGGTTTTATATATCACTGTATTTCTATCTGTGCTCTAACTCCCCCCTTATAAACCGCTGTCATGGGTTTCTCCAGCTCCAGCAAATATCTCCCAAATCAGTTCAGCATTATCACTGTGCTAATGGTGATCAAAATCCTTTGGTTTTGTCATGAGGCAAAGAGCATCTTTCCATCCCTATTCCTTCCTCTAGCACAATGGCAAACAGCACCCAGTAGCTTTCTCTTACCACACCTTAATTCCTAACTAATAGGTTCCCTTCACCATTTTTTCTACCCACCAACCTCAGCAGGCACTAGAAGGCCTGAACACCCTGGCCACACTGCAGCAGTATCACACACCTTTAACAGACTAATAAATGTGGCTACACCACAGGGCATATTAAAAGGACATGGAAGCACCAGGGCAAGCCTGTAGCATCTTTTAATACCAAGTTGTTTAACCTGCCCGAGAGCAACACCACCACTGTCCTTTCCTTGCATCCGTTGGGCAGTTGCATCCAGGGTTCTTAAAAACTGGCAGTGTAAACACAGCTGTGGACTTGGGCTCTTCTGAAGTCTCATTATTGCAGTTCAATTGTTGCTGGCTCTTCTTCCTCCAAGTTTCCAAATTACTTCCAGCCTCTGTGTTGTTATAAACTAATTAGGCTTTAATAAGTCAGAATAGGAGACAGATTAAGATAATTAGGCCCTATGATTGATTACTGGGACTGTTGTGGAATACATCAGGTGAAATGCAATGAAGGAGAAAGTGGCAGAGGGCAGGCAAGTATAGGAAAACGGACACCAGACTAGCCCTGGCAAATATTAGTCTTGAGATAAACTCTCTCATTTCACAGTAAGAAACCTCTAGCATAGATGCATCCTGCTCTGGTTGCAAAGGAAAACCCTTTTAAAAAAGCTTAAACATCCAGGGTGTGGGCTGCCAGTATGTGCTGGTTTGAGGCTAATTAGAATATTTTAATAGAGAAAATTACACTATAGGCTGTGAAAGGAAAAACATGATGATGTCTATTTTACTCATAGGCTTGCTGAGATTGTTTGGGTAAAAGAAACCAAAATATATATAAGTGAGTCTCTGTCTGTCTCTCGCTGGGGGAACAGCAGCTCGGGCGGTCTAGCTTCTAGCTCCTCCTTGCCGATTAATCTTCACTAACCGCTTTTCTTCTAACCCACCTGGCTGATCCTCCTAATTCACCTTACATGTAAGGCAAATCTTGGGGTAAGGTATAGGGGTGGGGAGAAGGTGGAAGGGTGGTTGGGAGCCCCTCCTGGGGTCTCTGATTTCTGGGAGGGGAGTTGTGTTTCTGTATTCCCTTTAACTTGTCTATGTCTGTAACTATTCCTGTCTATAGTGTATATCTCTGCTTGTACATTGTGCTGAGCTGTAAATAGAGTTTCAGTCCTTAACTTCCAGCCGGCTGAGTTCTAGTCTGGGTCATTTTATGAAGTGTGGGAGGCAGGGAACTCCCAAACCATCACACAGTAGTTCAGTGAACATGTCTGTGAGTATGCCTTGCTAAGGTGGCAGCCCACAGGCAGCAGTAATCGCAGTGCTCTATCCTTTGCACAGGCAGTACAGGAACAAGGAAGAGCCTGAGCCCTTCTCATCTTTCCCTGCCTTGAGAGCTTCCAGTGAGGCTTTGAGTCAGCCAGAGATACCCACCTCTGTGTCCCATCACACCAAGTGCTTGCAGCCACCCAGCCAGAAGGTCTTTATGCAAACACTCCAGAACAGAGCCAGCTCTGTGCCTGCACACAAGTGAGCTGTGACTCATGCCCTCTGAATCTAGGTATGCGATTTTATTTCCCACATGATAATAAAAGGGTAGTAACCCTCAGCTCATCAGCTCATCACATCAGCATACCAAAGGCTTTATTTTATAACCTAATCCAGATCTGAAACACTTCCAGATTTAAACCAGTTGAGAATAAAAAGTTCTCCAAGCGGTTCTGAATGAGTCAGTGTATTGTGTAGCTTTAAGTGAAGTTTGATAAAATGTTCAAAGAAAAATTACTGTCCCTGTGTGAGGCAACATTTGAGTAATAGGGAAAGTTTTCAACAGAGACATCCACATTTTGAAAAACACCCAAAGCAGTAGATAAAAGCAAAGACTTTCTTTCATCCTTTCTTCTCCTTATGTATCCTCTACACCGCTGAAGAGCTCTAGAAAGCTGTAAAAGTTAGCCATATCTGGACAGAAGGTGATTATGGTGCATCAAAGTTCTGTCTTATCAAATCTTAGGGCAACCCTGAGTGGCAAAATTCAGAAAGGGGGAAATTACAACTCTGCCTGCTGGGACAGAAAAGTTTTGTTCTACAATTAGAAAGTTCCATTTGGCAACATTAGGATTACGATTACTTAAATACACGAAGTTATCGATGCCCTGACAAGCATGTTAAAGAGAAACTCTTTTAAGATACCGGCTTTATTGGGAAGCAGGTAGGCACTGATGAAAAAGAGCCTCTTATCCAAGGGCTTTCTCTGAAAAGTAGAGCAGTGGGCTGTGGCTGTTCGATAAGATGAACTCAGGGCCCCAGATCCAAAGGATGAACTTACGCACTGCAGTAATTTACAGGACAAAGGTTTGCAATGAAATACAATTGCAATTGCCTACTCTTTGAAAACAGTTCTTAAGTAAAGGTCTCTCAGGTCACAGCACACAGCTAAGGCACAGGAATGCTGCTATGTATCCCTCACCAACCTGCATGCATTTGAGCATAGAATCATAGAATGGTAAGGTTGGAAGGGACCTCAAGGATCATCTAGTTCCAACCCCCTGCCATAGGCAGGGACACCTCCCACTAGTACAGGTTACTCAAGGCCTCATCCAACCTGGCCTTGAACACCTCCAGGGAGGGAGCATACTACTTTTATCCTGGGCCCAGCACCCACATTGGAATCATAGAATCATAGATCATAGAATCATAGAACGGTAAGGTTGGAAGGGACTTCAAGGATCATCTAGTTCCAACCCCCAATAATAAATAGAAACAACTGTAATCTCAGTTCAAAACTGTGAACATGGATATCCCTGCCCAGCTGCCATATGAACATCTCAGATCATCTTGATCTTCATGATCTTGAAGGTCTTTTCCAACCTGATTGATTCTGTGATTCTGTGATTATGAACCAGCACCTTCTGATAAAACTCTGGGTTATTGTGAGGCTTCAGGGTTTATTCAAACCTAAACTTGGCATCAGGGCATTCAGTCATAGCTCATTCAGAAAGTGAGGCCTCTCAGGGAAACCTGCAGCGCCTGATGCTTTCCTTCCAAAACAACAGTCTAATGATTAACACCCTCAGACAATAAGTAGGAAGGTTAAAAGTGAACTATTTATTTTGCTAACAGAAATAAAAAACCCTTTTTGTCCCCTACTCAGTTATACATCAAAATGCAAACACTTTCTCTGAAACAAAGGTATAGATGCAGTTATACCCCAAGAGTCTGGGAGCTTGCCTGCAAGGAACAGGCTGGGTTTCAGTCTGGGGTCATTTTTGCACAAAACCATTGCTGCTTTATGCCCTTCTGACCCACGAAGTGCAATATTGCTTCTTGCATGGTGTCAAGACTACAAAAGTAAAGAAGAATGCCATGCCCATATAGCAACCCATATTGCCACATTTGGGGCATTCTTCAAGGAACTCCTGTTTGCAGGTTTGAAAGACCTGAGGTTAAGAGAGCGACTGCTTCATAGCTGCTGCACTGGTAGAAGGTGGTAAGTGGTACCCTTCAAGTCCTTCACTGAACAGAAAAATGAGAATCCCAGTCAGAAGTTCAAAGAGATGTGCACTTCCCAACCCTAATCTTTCCTGCACCTGCTACCCCCTGTGCCCTACCCTCTCCCCCTCATTTTTGGGGCAAGGCTTTCTAAGTAGGCACAGGACTACGGGGAGCTGCTTAAATTAAGGCTTCCAGGGCTGGGATTTACCACCCACCCCTGTTCTCAGCCACTCTGACTAATGAGCTGTAGGCAGCTGCATGCTGAATACATTGACTCTGGGCAACTCCTTGTAAAATGCATCAGCTTTTGGGGGCCACCAACTTTTCCTTGCCTCACTTCTCATCTAAAGGGACAGCATAGCCATAAGGGGGATGTATAAGATAAAAATGTCCCCAGGAAGGATATGCCATGGGCTGCCTTAGTAAGCCCCTTTTTTACAGCCCTTCTTATATGTTGGAAACAGAAAGGGCTCTGGATTCCGTTCTAATTTCATCACTTGACTTTTAGATGTTTAAGTCCTTTGCTGGGTTTCTTCTTTTAATCCCTCTCTCAGAAGAAGTCACAAAGTTGTGAAACTGACTTGTGGAACTTTCAGGCTGTTCTTGTCACACCTGGTACAGAAGGGTCTGCTTTTTCTCTGAGGGTTGCTGCTCTGCAGGTGGTGTACTGCAGTAATTAATACCAGCCAGATACAAACAGAAAAAAGGCTGATTCTAGTTGTGAAGAAGCAGGTTTGTTTGAGGTTCTGTTAAGTCAATTCCCACACTTGAGCTGAAAAGCAAATGCAAATGTTTCATACTGCCCTGAGCAAATTTCACCAAGTTCAAGCAGGGCCAGCAGTATGGCCCCTCTAGGGAGCCTTCCTCCTCAGCTTCTCCTCGGCCTCTCTCCTGCAGATTTCTTTTGCTCCAGTGTATGGGAGAAAGGCATGGAGAGAGCTTTCTTTTGACAGTGGTCTACTGAAAATGTCTCACTCCATGTGAGCTGTAGAGAGGGAAAGGAAAGCACAGACAAAAACTCAAGCTCTTTTCTCTTGTGTGTAACGCTGTTTGTAATTATTAATCTCACAACAGTAGAGGTAAATATGATAAATGCATGACTCAGGCTGTGCCTCAAAGGTCATTCTCGGTTCCTAGCCCAAGCCAAAGGGGAAGAAAGAATAAAAGCTTGTTATATTCATGTTCTCATTCTCTCTGAGGTGAGTCAAACTACAAGTTAAATGCTATAAAATGACAAACATTGGTAAATAAGATAATATTAATGATACTGATGACTCAACTGAAGTAAACACACATCAGTCACAGCTCAGCAGCCTGAAAGAACCTTATGAGAAGAAAAAACCTGCTCAAATCAAAGATGAGATGATGATTGCAAATCTGCTATTAATAAATATTTTTCTATGACAAAGTATTCCACGCTGTATTTATATTTCATTATGCACAACACAAACCAAACGACTAGAAACATTACTCATAGCAATTGTGGGAAAAAAATGTGAGAACACTTTTTCATTTCAGCTAGGACAATGTAATTGCCTCTTTTAAAAAGCAACAAACTTGCCTTCATAGAAAACCCTTTCATTCTCTGCCCTGGAAGACAAGGCTGCATTCCCAGATTTCCATCTTTTCTTCTAATGCTAAATCTGAGATGCATGCAGTCTGAATGACTGGTGCGTAGAGTCCCCAGATCCCCAAGTCAACAAGAAACTGCACTACATGGTTGGCTGCTGCAGCTAATTTGGCAAAATAATCTCTTCAGCTCCTGGGGGAAAGATAAAGCCTTCAGCCTTAAGATGTCCAAGGTTTCAGAGCAGAGCAACCATCACGGGCTTTGATTGCATTACTTTTACAGTTACAGATATTTTACAGAGAAAGCTTGAGGAAGAGTGGCAAGACACAACATCAACATTCTTCTCACAAGCATACTCTCAGGATGCACTCACATATGTGCCTGTGACTTCTCTCCCAGCAATGGGCTGAATAGACCTTGTTCTTCCAACACATTCTTGCCCCCCTGCACTTTCATTTTTCCTAGATTAATGACTCTCACATTCGCATTCTCTGGCAGTGTTTTTATCCCTCAGTAATGTCTGCATCTATCTGGAAGAGTCCAAATTAAAAACACTGAGCCAAAATGAAGGCTAGATATTGCAGGAATTGATGTGTGGGTTTTCATGTAGGAGGCAGTTCTTTCTTCCCTGCAACAACCTCACCTCTTGATAAAGTCTGGAGATACAAATCCTGCCTCCCAGTACGTGGCTCCCACTGAAGTCACCAGCAAGTGTTTGCAGACAGAGGGTAGAATTTGCACATGGGGAATCATTTGCAGTTTGCCTTTCAGAGCAAGCAGTTAAGCCTGATCTGTTTGAGACATATATGTGAGTCATCTCACACTTACTTGCTTTCCTCCCCTTCTGAAGAGTGAGCAAACTTCAGTCTAGTAACCACATATCTGTTCTCCAGCATCCTTATGTCTTCTTCCCCAAATATTTCAGTCTACTTTAAGAGAGATTAAAATTTATACTAAAATATTGAGCAACTTTAGGTCTGATCTTGTAGAACAGAAGTGATGAACTTCCCTCCTAATCACATACCCCAGAGTGTTTTCATTTACCAGGATATAAATATCAAGAAAGTTTAATGTCTTCGGGTATAAACCAGAAATAATTCAGACGAAAGCACTAGAGGGTTTTTTTCATCATTACCAGTGGTATGTGCCATATATCACATAAACCACAAACCTCAAGATGAAACTCTGTTCTCATCTAACACAACATAAATCCAGAGCAACTCAGTTCAGCACACCCAAGTCCTGCATATGTGATTTAGCAGCCACAACACAAAAGTCACAGCACTGAAAAGGCACTGAGGGCAATGAGCGACTCTGCAGCTAACCTTGAGGCTGGGCAACTGTGTTGGGGCTTCTGACTCTGTCATAGGCTCTGTCCTCTAATTCCCTTGATCCCAAATCAGCTCTGACTCTTAGAAAAACAGGTTATTGCTTTTGTCCTAAGTTCTCTCATTTATCAAGTCTTCATTAAAGGAACAGCCCCTTAGTAGATGTTAAAAAAAATTACAGTGTTAAGCGTGTTTTTGTATAATAAATGCAAGATAATCCCTGCACAGCATAACTGTGCCATTAAAAAATGTCAGTCTGCTTGCTTTGCCTGGCATCAATAGATCTGTTCTACAGGGGCTTTAAGCAAGAGGACTTTTAGGAGGTAAGTGTTACTGGCTGTATGACCTTGAAATAAAACTTTCCTTGGGAACTTCTGAATGCTTCCCCAGGCAATTGAAATAATTTCAATAGCTCTGTGTGTCCCCCTGAATTCATACTAAAACAATTAGGTTCTGAGAAAGCATCTACACAGCTGAGCTTACAGACCAAGGCAATGAGGAAATAGCTCCTCCAGTTGCTGTGAATTTTCCTTAAAACTATCAGTGAGTACAACCCCAGATACAGATTTTCACCCTTAAAAATAATTTCTCCAGTTTAAGCTTTGGGACCAAGCAATTTGCTGTCATTTCTTCAATGTCTTGATTAAATGTTTCTTAATAAAAAATCTGAGTTCTGAATGCTCTGCACTTCGTAGCTAATCATTGACAGATACTGACTGGAGTTATAGACAATAACCACAGCACAGGAAGGTGAGTTAAATGCTGGTCCCAGATGAAGCATTGGTTTAAGGGGGTAGGGTATCTTTTTATCTTTGGGACCACATAAGAATTTGAAACATGAAGAACTGAACACAGGAAAAATAAACTAACTCAGGTGGTTTATCACACTGGGGTGGCATAAATATTACAAGGGACACAGGCTAGCCAAGAGTGCCAAAAGTCTGTTTAAGCAAGGAGCAACTCCTGCTACTGCTTCCTGGCCTCACCCCCTGGTCTCCATCTGAGCTCTGCTGATGTGCCTTCAGGAAGCCCTCTTTAGCTCAGTAGGCCTTACCGAAGATGAGTGAATCACCTTACTTGCAATAGCTTGAACCTAGAAAAACTCCCTGTAATCTAAATTACCAGATTTTAAATATTTTCTCAGATACTGGAAGCAAGAATGTCAAAAGGATGCAGGGGAACAGATGGCATCATACCTAAGCTTCATCTATCACTCTCTTGAGGCTGTCCTTCACAACAAACACTCAAGACTCCCACAGTGGATTGATTTTCAATAAGAGATGTAGGGAACCACTTGATAAGGGAATTTAGGGTATAATCAAGAGAACAGGACTGCCCCAAGGTACACTGGGATTTTGCCTGGGCAATCCTTTTCCTCAGAAGGAGCTGTGCGGACATCTCAGGGGTGCTGATGTAAATTGTTAAGCAAGCTGGGTACCAGAGCTGGTCAGGATATTTTCCCCAAAGTGAGATGTCAGAACTGAAGTGTTCTTGTCAAGACATTAGGTTTTAAGAGGGTATTTTTGCAAGTCAAGTAATTTACATCCAAGTGATTAGGACAGCAGACAGAAGCTGAAAGAGCCAGGTGAAACTCCTTTCCCTGCACAGATGAGAAAGAGTTGCAGTGAAATCTTTTGACCAGGTAGACAGATGAGGCTTGAATGTCAGACTCTCACACTCCAGACACCAAGTGCCTTAAAGATAGGGAACAAGAAAGCAGTCTGAAACCTTGAAAATTACTGCAAACCAGAGCAGTCATCTTCTAAGTCATTTCTCCGGCATATGCGGCAGGCCTGAGCAAAGTGGTTTCATGCAGGGAACAGTAATTGAAAACAGTCATTGAAGTGGTAAACAAAACCAGAATGCTAAATATTAATGTGCAGTAAGTGACCATGTAGGTTTTCCTTCAATATTGAGGATTTCAACCCCACAGTGTATTCGCAATAACCCATTCTTGTTTTTAAAACATTTTGTTCCAGATAGCCCAAAACCCTGCTCCCTCCTGGCAATGAGAACAATAGTTTGCTATTCAAAACTAAGGATAACTTGTTCTAGGGTGAAAAATTCTGCAAAGTTCAACAAGTTGCTCATAGGCAAATGGGTTTGTAGCAAGAATGGTGGGGTCAGAGCCTTAGTTTTTACTTCTACTCTGAAAAAGAGCGCCTCCAACAACGCAAAGCCCCACAGCAACGTGCTCAGGCATTGACTCTGCACTGAGTCAGAGGGAAGAATGCCATTTAATGACTCACCAGCACCACTTATGCTGCATTGTATAGTGCTAAATAATCTAATCTGTCTATCTACTCAGAACCTTTAAAGAGTGCTAGTCTGCAATGTGGAGAGTTTTCACGGGCGTACATGAAAGGCATTAAGGACTGGATTGCACTCAATGGAAAGCTGCCATCATTTCCACTGGGAGTTAAACCAGATCTTATAGAGGCAATGCATACTGCTTGGGAAAGCTCTTTGGAGGGGGGGTGGGCAAGAAGAAAAAAAAAAAATAAGGAGGCTCTTAAAAGGCAATAGTTATGAAAGACAGTGGTTTCTGGACAAAGTTCTTTTCTCAGGTGTTCTGCATTATCTGTGCGTGCAGATCTCCCTTTGATGTTGATGAGAAACCTCCTCACCAGGGAAGCACCACACTGCCAGAAGGATCTCCTTTTGCGGGCATTTCCCTGTAGGTGGCACTGCGAAATTTTTTAACAGAAGCGAATTTTGTCAAGTCTTCACGTTCTCAGTCGTTATCTGAATGGAAAAGTCAAACCTCGCAAGTCATTTCCCTGTCAGAACAGCATGCCTTGTGCAGACACAAAGGAGACGTTCCCTGATCCTGCATCCAGTGGTAGGCTAGGGGGTAAAGAAATGTGAGATCATGACTTGCGTTTTGTGTCATCAAATAAATACTTTCGTGCTAGGAATCCAATTCAGGTGGAGAATTCTATATCTGATTTCCTCTCAGGATTAAGATTGTAGACATTCTTTACTTTTCAAGGTTATGCAGTGATAGGTGTCTGTGTCAGAGCTGTCTTCTAGTTCATGTCCCCGGTTAAATATCCATGCTGCCGGCTGGCGGCTTCTGCTAACAATTTCAGTGCCTCACAAACAGTGCTGTGGCAGTAGCACAGGTGTAAAGATGCTTCTTTTCCAGCAGAAAAACAGTTTCTCTTTTTCCAGCTCTCCTGATATATCCTGATGTTTGCAGCAAAATAATTTAAAAGGGGGGGGGGAATCATATATGTAAAAATCAAAGGGGCCGTGAACAACAAAGGACCACCTGGAAGGCAGAAGATCAATCTTCCTGTGGACTGTTCACCCTGCATTAGCCCTGGACATCCTATCTCAAACCGCTACGGAACAGAAGCAGAGTGCATCTGCACACAGCACAGTTGATATGGATACAAGAATCACCCTGTGAAAAATTTCACTGTGAAAGCTCCAAACCTGTTGTCAGCTGGCTGCTTAGCAATGAGCTGAAGGTCAGTCCTGTGCAAATCCAAACATTCATTAAAACGGCAGCAATATATGGTGGTTTTCCTGCTAACCCTATCCACCTAATACCTGTGAAGGTCAATACTTTTCCATTCAAACACTGCAGGTAAACTCACAAGCTTTCAAAGGACTGAAAAAGGCTTTGTTTCAAGAGCAAGCATCATGTGGCAGGAAGTCCTATGTGTCAGACATTATGTTACGAAAACATCTTCCTCTTGCACCAGTTATGGACCTACCAATCTTAGTTTCACAGGTTCCTTTTGTCATAAGATACAAGGAACAGTAACTACCAGGGAAACATAAGTTTGGGCACATACTACCTAGAAAACATTGTTCCTGTCCAGGCTATCAGCCCAGAGAAGTTTCCAAAGTCTAGAGAAGGTCCCTTACTACAGGAGAGGAAGTCAGGCAGGACTCTGAATATGTCATAATTAAAGTTCCTCTGTGGGGCACATTCAAAGAAACAAGAATATAAGCCAGAGAGAAGCTTGTGTCATTACTGTCCTCTTTGTCTTTTTTTTTTTTCTTCTTTTGTTAATAGAGGATCTCTTAAGCCAGCTTCTTCTGTCAGCACTGAAAGGAGAGAGCAAAACAAATCCCTCTCTTCCTCTATTTTAACTGCAATCATCTGACAGACACTCAACCCAAGGATGTTGCTTGTATTCCAAGGTGAAAACTCTTTTAAAAAAAAAACCGATGCTGATGTATCTTGTAAACTCTCCATTTTTACTATCATCATGGGATTCAGTAACTGGAGAAGAGATTTGATATATGAGAGATGGCAGCATTAGCAGCTCAAAAGTTCACTCATCCTCAAGAGCATATATATCAGCTGAAATGAGTTTCAAAGCACCATTTACTTGAACTGATTTACAGGTGCACCAGCAGACGAAGAGACAATTCCTTCAATGACATAATTTTAATAGGCCAGGAGCATTTTTGCTACTGCAGCCAAGAACAGGATATTTTCATTTTGTTTGTCAGAAGGGAAGCTTTGCTTTGCACGCTGTTAGCCTCAGGAACAGAGTTTCCTGACAGCATTGCCAAGAGCACACCATTTTTCCAACAGAGGCTACACTGGTAGAATGATATGCTTCACTGCTCTTGACTGGAGATCACAAGTGCTTTTGCAGCTGTCACACAGAGAACTTTGAGCCAAACTGTTCAGTACAGGTGTGCAGAACTGGTACTAGAGCCCAGAGCTGCCCTTCTCTGTCCCAAAGCAGGAGACAGCTGTAGTGGGCTGCCTGTGGCCAGCACCAGGGCAGACCAGACTAGCTCCACCTGAGAGAAGACAAATGTGCCCATGAGGCTGCGTGTACTACCATCACAAGGGATGTGTAGGAAGAGGCTCTGGAGAAGGTGCAAAAATGCTTTATTTGGGTACATCACTTTTCCCCCATTGCCCTAGGGGTCACAATCTACAAGCAGACTGTGGAAGACCCTGGGCAGACAATGGTGCAGAGCATACCACCAGCAAATCCCACTCCAGTTGTGAGCAATTTCTGTGCAGAGTAAGGCTGGTCGTAATGTGATGGAAGAGAATTCATTGAGGGAAAGGTTAAACTGCATAATATTTCCCACCTCCCCAGCAAAGTTGGCACTTGATGGGGAAAAATGAGGTAGCACGGTTTTATCTTTCTTCTATGACATATTTTTTTCCTCCATTAGAGAGGGGAACTTTTTAGCCTCACCATTTTCACCTCCAAACTGAGTCTACGGAACAAACTTTTGGCTGCTAACTGAAACAAGTGCCCAGTGCTTTCAATGGGAGTTTTGCCCAAGCTATGACTGTGAGATTTGGTCACTGCTCCATACAAAGTTGATATTTGAAAAAGTCAGTTTAACTCACAAGATGCCTTCTACCCTGTTCATGGAAGAGGTTTTTAACAACCAGATTATCCTGATGCTTCCTCAGAGCTCCTGCTCTAAATCTATCCAATTTTCTCCCCATTACAAGGGTGGAAGGGTACAAAAATAAATGGATTCTGAATGTCTAAGCTAATTCCTCACTTAAATTTCTCAGATCTTGAGAAGAAGGGGGCTTAAGTCTAGGGAATTCTAAACATCAAATTATTTGCCCTGTGAAGGATCCCATACCCAAGGATCACATGAAACTCAAGCTAGGCAAAATGCATTCATGTCATAAATATTCTAACAGCAGACAGGCAGATAGATAAAAGTGATTCAGAGATCTGCTGGGCTCAGCCTGACCCACCTGAACACAGAAATTCTTCACCCTGGAGCAGGGCAGGGTGGAGTGTGGAGATAAAAGAATAGCTTTTACTTTGGTTTGCTTCAGATGTTTCAGTGCTGGGGTTGTTATACAGCAAGATACAGTTGGGTACTTGGATGGCAGACAGCCACAGCCCTCATCAGTAGCACTGAGGTGAAAATTATCGTGCTATAATTCAAGCCCTGTCATGCCTCATTGCTTAATTATATAGTTCTGATTACAACAGAATAATTTTTCTATACTATGTCCCAAGCTGACATCACTTTGATTAACAACTCATTTATCTGATTACATAGTAACTCAATAACAGTTTGAATTGGAAGGAAACCAGGAAGCCCTTTCGTACCCATTCAGTTTCCTAGCCAGCATGCATACAAGTACCCGGTAATTTCATCTTCTTTATTTATAGCATGAACAATGTCTTAATGACCTGGAGAATGGAACAAGCAGTAAGGTACAGAGATCTGAAGATAATAAAAAACTTAAGAGCTGTGAGAGAAAGACAGAGACCCTACAGGAACCTGCAATATTCCTGCAGCTGGTGCCATCTTCAAGCTTATGTTCCTAATCCTTTATTACAGAAGGGCTCAGAGGCCCAGCTCTGTCATAGCCCTGTTATGTTCAGTTGTGAGCAGTCTTTTAATTGAGGAGAGTCTGTTTCAAAGAACTTACAGTCTTAGGCTTTGATTCAGTGAAGAACTGAGGCATTAAGTCTCTGACTTCAGGCTTCATTATCATACCTCTTCTTGCAACACCAACTCTTTCTTTTATGACTCCCAGTGTTTCCCATAATATGGCATAGTTCACATCTTCAAAGTGCTATAAAATATAAATAAATTAAGCTTTAAAACTACCCTAGTGAGATCAGCAGACAGCTGTTTCAGAGGCAGAAACTGAGTCATAGAAATATGAAGCGACTCACCCAAGGCCCCATGGTAAATCATTGATGGCAAGACAAACAGAGAAATGCTAGTTCCTAAATCTTTGCTAGCCCACCACACCTTCCTGTTTATTCTTGATTCACCCATTTGCTTTAGGTAACTTCTTACATCTGCTATGGAAATAGGAGAGAAGTTCACTCTCAATAACCATATGGCCCTACCCATGATAGAATCCAAAGAAGGAAGCTATGAGACATTGAAACTCCATTTCAGTCAGAAGTCTGTCCACCAGGAAGAGCTGACTGACATCATTATTGTACAAAAGCACATTCATTCCCACAAAATGCCCAGTGGGAGTCAAGGTGGCTGGCATACCCATTGCTTTGTTTGTTCCTGCTAGTCAATTTGAGCATCACTCCAGGGAAACAGTATCCCCATGGCAGTGGCTAGCATCTACCTGCAACCCTGCAGGCTTTCCATTAGGCTGCCTCCCTAACAAACCGCTACCAAAACCAAAGCCAAAGCATTGGCACCAGGTCCATCTAAACAATTAGACATCATATTTTACAAAACTGCTTATTAAATTAGCTCTGTGACGATAATTTTTAATACGGCAGAGCTGGTATTTCATTCATGCTCGGTCAGAATGGTTTTGATAACAAACCCATACTTTCATACACTCCTCTCAACAGTTTTAGCTGATTAAAATAGTTGACATCCTCAGGATATATGTCTGCTGCAGGTGTGAAGTGACTCTAGCAGCTGCCTCAAGGATTGTTCATTGTCAGTTCATGGTTATTGCTTCTCTGACCCCTTAAATAACAGTTTTATTGAATTTCCAAAGCATTTCCAATCCTAGCACGTGATGTACACATTCTTAGCGACTCTTCATACAAATGCAGGGGAGGTATTTCGTTAGTTAATACCTGCAGGTTGCTCTGCATTTCCAGGATATAGCTATACACACTAAACCTCAAATCAAGCCCCTCATGATGTCACATACTGCATGAATGCCTATGAAATAAGCCATTTGCTGCCAAAGCTCAGAACCTGTGTGACAGATCCAGCACATCAGGTGCGGCTATCATGACAGAAATTATCTCAGGAGTTCTCTAGTTGTTTCCTGGTCCAACATCTGTTTATTGACCTCTCAGCAGTTAATCTGTGAATGCTTCCCATTTCTCTTCTTGCAGATACAGGCAAGATTCAGCCTTCTGCAAGATAAAGATAAAATTCATCATGCGGATACTCTGCTTGTCTGGAAATGTTTTCCTAAGTGCCAATGGAAGTGAAATGCTGTGGCAGACTGCAGTTGAACTGAACACAGAATGCCAGCTGCATGAAGCCTACAGCATCCTCTAATAAATTTAGAGGACCAGCAGAAGGAAAAACATAAAGAATTTGACATCAGCACTTTGGAAGTGCATGAAAAAAAAAAAAAAAAAAAAAAGGAAAAGAAACAGGACTTGGTTAATTCTAGCAACTAAGCTCAGGAGGAATCCACAAGAACAGTTTCTAACTGCCTTCAAAAACACCAAGATCAGATCCCCACCATAGAGCCCATTGCAGTAACAATTAACTCAGCACTCTCTACCACACAAAGCCATCTGGCTTTGGTTTTTAACCATAACTCAATATTTCTTATCTGAAGGGCTGGCAAATGTCTCAGGCCAAGACTGATCCAGCTCTGAGTAACTCTGGGCAGATTGGAAGCTTGGAGTCAGAACCATCATTACAGATCTCTGAGTCCACAGGTCATGGGACAAATTCGTGTCATTCAGTTACGATTATCATTGTCCCTCTCCACACCCCAAATTCAAGCAAATTTGCAGTATGCTGAAGCGTTGAAGCTGCTGCATTTGCTCTGCACATGTTCTGCTTTCTAATGGGGAATAAAAGACACATCACAGTGAAAACCTGATTGTGAAAACCGATTGCAGGATCCATCCTGCTTCACTTTAGCCTCAGGCAGCGATGCAAGGCAAGGTAGCTATAAACAAACTGTATGTAATTAATCCATTATTACAGTACATGCCTGCTGCGTGGGTGGGAATTCTTCTTTTCTATCTGTAGCATGCTTCCCCACATAGCTTCCTCCACCCCCTGTCATCTGTTCCATTAAGTAACACCACCAAAGGGCATTACCTCGATGTATTAGCAGGGGCTGGAGAAGCTTTTCTATGAGGACAGACTGAGACAGTCAGGGCTCTTCAGCCCGGAGAAGGCTTCGAGGAGACCTTAGAGTAGCCTTCCATTATCTGAAGGGGACCTACAGGAAGGCTGGGGAGGGACTATTGACAAGGTCTTGCAATGACAGGACAAGGGGCAATGGGTTTAAACTGGTAGAGGGAAGATTTAGACTGGATGTCAGGAGGAAGTTCTTTACAGTGAGGGTGGTGAGGCACTGGAATAGGTTGCCCAGGGAGGTTGTGGCTGCTCCCTCCCTGGAGGTGTTCAAGGCCAAGTTGGACGAGGCCTTGAGTAACCTGTACTAATGGGAGGTGTCCCTGCCTATGGCAGGGGGTTGGAACTAGATGATCCTTGAGGTCCCTTCCAACCTTGCCATTCTATGATTCTATGATTTATTGCACCAGGTATAAAGTTTTGTTTATGTGACTAAGGTAAAAGTATTAATTGGATAAGAAGGCATGTATGAAACACTGACCAGAAATCTCCCTAGAATATCCCAGTGCTCCATCAGCTGAAGAGCTTTGGTAATGAAATGTGAGTTTGATAAGCTTTAATTTTTCAGTTGAAAAATGAGCTAGGAAATGTTGCAGGGGAAGTGTTTCCAGCATCTCCATTACCTCAGTCTCAGTGTGCTAGACTAGAGTAGACATTGCAGTTTTGTCCCTCAGGAGTACACTGAGGTTAACTACTGTTAATCTTAATTAACAAATAATTCTAAATGATACCTAATTCAGCAGTGTTTCTGCATGTTTTCTCACAGAGATTGCACTTTTCTTCCTCCATGTTGACATCTACTGGGTAGGGTTGTCACCCCAAAAGGGACAGACTATAGTATCATAGAATCATAGAATCATAGAATGGTAAGGTTGGAAGGGACCTCAAGGATCATCTAGTTCCAACCCCCTGCCATAGGCAGGGACACCTCCCACTAGTACAGGTTACTCAAGGCCTCATCCAATCTGGCCTTGAACACATCCAGGGAGGGAGCATCCACAACCTCCCTGGGCAACCTGTTCCAGTGCCTCACCACCCTTACTGTAAAGAACTTCCTCCTAACATCTAGTCTAAATCTCCCCTCTGCCAGTTTAAGCCCATTGCCCCTTGTCCTGTCATTGCAGGACCTTGTAAATAATCCTTCCCCAGCCTCCTAGTACATTTGCCTGCTTCTACCATATTTCAGTAGTTTGACATTTGTTGACACAGTTGACATAGTCAGACATTCACTGACTCATTAAAGAGCCTGTCCATTTTCCAAGCCATTGAATTCACACTCAGCTTTTGTCTACTAGATGATCATAGAGTGACTGCCATGTCAGAAGGGACCTCAAGGATCATCTAGTCCAACCTTTCAGGGTAACAGAGTTTAAAGGAGATGTTCCAGCACCCTATCAAGCTGGGCCATGAAACTGATGTTATTTTACAATGGGGATATGAGGAAACACCTTGTCTTCAACTCCGCTTCACTTCTGAGAACTATTCACCTGTAAGGAAGGTGAGTCAGTAGCTTCTTCAAAGATTGCTTTCCTCTACCAGCTCCCTGCCTATTGAACCCTGCATTTTATTAATACTTCCTTATGGAGTAAAGCTTCATTTCTTCATCTTCGTCTCACTTCACAGCCTTCACTTTAAGCCTGCTGCTGTCCTGGAAAGGTGTGATGGTTTGGGAGTTCCCTGCCCCCCACACTTTGTAAAATGATCGAGACTAGAACTCAGCTGGCTGGAAGTTAAGGACTGAAGCTCTATTTACAGCTCAGCACAATGTACAAGCAGAGATATACACTATAGACAGGAATAGTTACAGAAATAGACAAGTTAAAGGTAATACAGAAACACAACTCCCCTCCCAGAAATCAGAGACCCCAGGAGGGGTTCCCAAGCACCCTTCCACCTTCTCCCCACCCCTATACCTTACCCCAAGGTTTGCCTTACACACAAGGTGAATTAGGAGGATCAGCCAGGGGGGGTTAGAAGAAAAGTGGTTAGTGAAGATTAATCTGCAAAGAGGAGCCAGAAGCTAGACCACCCGAGATGCTGTGCCCCCAGAGAGAAACAGAGAGACACTGACTTATCTATGTTTTGTTTTTGTTTTTTTTCCCAAGCATCTCAGCAATCCTGAGTGAAGTAGACATCAGCATGTTTTCCTTTCACAGCCTATAGTGTAAAAAGGGTGCTAGCATTAACAGCCATGCACTGCAGAAATATGATATTGTGCTGTCACATGTAAATGACAGTTCATCCTTTCTGCAGTGTCATAAAGGATTGTGCAAAGTAGAAAGCGATGGAAAGAGAATTGCCTGTTCCTTTGAAGGACAGCAGTACACAGTATAATTCTATGTACACGAGTCAGCTTTCTTGCCCAAAAAGGAAGAAAACAGGGCTCACACATTTTTCCTGATTGCTCAAAATCTTTGCAGTCAGAAGGGTTTGCCCATAAGCACACACTTCTGAAGCAGACCAAAACTTCAGAGTACTTCCCATTTATACAGTCCAACATATTTCTGGCTTGTGATATGAAATAGATTTCAGTAAAGAGGAGACAGCTGTCCTTCCACGTGCAGAAATACTTTTCTCCATTAAAAGAGTATCAGAATTAACCAGTCAGGCTTTGAAATAAAGGTTAGCCTTTAGCTAGTTGTTGAAAAATATTCTACAGCCTTTTAAACTCCAGTGAAGAGAATTATGTATGTTCAGATTAGGACATTAACATTTTGTCCTTTGAAGCTTGCTAGTACCAAACAAGATTCGTATTTATTATTTGCAAGGTGAGCTACAATAGTGGCAAGACTGGACAGGGAGATTGTGACTGAAAAAAAGGCCTACTTTCAGCAGGGCTTCAGAAGACATCTTGCTATCACTAAGATCTTCAAAATCCCCACTCAGCTGACATCTAGAGCTACAGGCAACCAAGTTTACGCCAGAAGCAACCTCTTGCTTCTAACACTACTGAGCTTTTTGATAACATCTTAACTAATGCCCAAATCCTGTCTGGGCAAGATTGAACCTAGATACTCTTCCATTTGTCTCCAAGGTTTCAAACCAATAGGTGTATTCCAAATATACTCTATCCACAGGCACAACTTGGCGGACAGGACTCACACAGAAGGCCGCTGGTCAGAAGGTAGGTTTATCACCATTCCATATCAAGCCATATCTAGGTGATTTCCCTTAGAATGAGAGATATCTACATTTATTCCCTTTTCTGACAACTCAAGAGGTGGAAGAACAAGAAAACATGTGTCCTGTCTCCCAAGCGACAGACCTGGCTCTGAATATCTTGGTACTGGTGAGAAGGAATGTCCTTTTGATGAATGAGAAAGGATTGTACTGGCCACAAACCTTCATCACATACAGTCCATATCAGGACTGTCCTGGAGGAAGGTACCATATTTAAGGGGACTAACTGTTGACTTTTGCTACCAGGCAAATGAGAGCTAGGCCCTGTGCAGGAGGTATAATGCTCCCCCAGCTTTGCATGGGAAGGAAGTCTGAGTGGCTAACTCAGGGCTGGGGATGCCACGAGACGGCAGGGTGCCTGAAAGTTAGGCAATGCTGTGTCTGTGATGGAGTTAGCCCAAAGGGCCTCAGAGGTATTTCTCAGAGAAATGAAACAGTCTCTGACTATTTCAACACTTGCCATCAGAAACTGCAAAGCCAGCTGATTTTGCGAGAAACTTGCTGGTGAACACAAGCATTGGCAACTTATGCTTTCTACTTATACATGCTTTGAAACTGTAACGTTCTCAACATGAGGTTGAAAACACTGTAAATGCTTTATTTTTCCCTTTTCCACTATTGTTAATGAAGCTATTTTGCTTGTTACACAAAAAAACCTTCAAGAGCCACTGCTAGTGGCAGTGAAGTAGGCAAGTGCTCTCTTCTCCCTTTGACAGCCTCTTTCAAACTCTTCTTTCCAGCCCACCAGCTGACAGACGCTGAATAGCCTGATCTGATACACTACGACCTTCATTCTGATCCCTGCTCTGACACCAACTTTCTACCTGACCTTCATCTTTGTGGGCTTCCATTTCCCTTCCCCACATCTGTCATCCCCCTTGTCAGACTCAGTTCTTCTAGACAAACACTGCTTCTCACTAGCACGAACTCTTTTACTCGGCGTAGGAGAAGCCTGATACAAACTGGAGAGCTTTAATGCTTAAATGATGCAACTACTGACCTTGGGAAACTTGAAGAGGCAAACTACTAATGCTAGACTAAAACATAACCCTCAGGTTGGAACTTCCTTTAGCTTTAGAGCAAAATCAAGAGACTGGAACTTATTCCTAGCATTTTATTTGTCTTGCTTTTCCAGTTCTGTTATGAATGCAGCCAGCAACAGCTGTATTTCAGGAAGGAGTCCTGTATACTGCCAAGACAGGTGACTTTGTGAAGCTCTCATCATTCCATTTACCAGAGATCTCCACAGCAGTAGAGACTAATAAGCATCTTCTGACAGCCTATGGCCTGCTACAGAAGTTTTCTGGCTGCATGGGAAGCCTACATTGTCTCAACCTTGAATACACTTTCTGTTAGAAGTGAATTGCACAAGCTCAGATTTCCTCAGAAAACAACAGCTTATTGCTGTGGGCTGCAATAAGTTCCTACAGCTCTGAGAAATATTCCAGATAAGCAAAATCCTCAGAATGCAATACAGCATCTTTGCTTTCAGCAAATGTGGCAGTGCTGACCCTGATACATCTGTGAGTCAGGTTTGCATGACAGGTAGCTAGTCCCCACGGACAGGATTCCTTTACCTTCACTCTCCAAAACTTAAACACTATGGTCTGCTCTAATCACCTTAGGCTCACTATGTGGGGAGCCAGAAGCAGTTTCACCATAATTTTTTCTTCCCATCAACTTAATACAAAAGATTCAATGCTGACTAGGTCAGACTTAGATGTCTTCCCTGTGACATGTATTTATGTACCCTGTGTCACAGACCCAGTGATGGCTTAGTCACACATCCTCAACACTAAACCTTGAAGTTAGAATCAAGACCATCACGACTCTTTTCCCATTCTAGTGTTTGTGTTCCTGCAGCTTAATTCAAGAGCTTTCACACAGTTATCAGTTTGAATAATCATCAAGAAAATACCGTCAAAAGAATCAGTCCTGTTGACCGTAGGCTCTTGACTAAGGAACTGAAAAACTAGTGTGTATTGTTAAGCTCTGCTGTGTTTGCTTACACAAATTAAGAATTCCTTCAGCCGAAAGAATTACTAAGTGAAATGGTATGGCCTGTTTAAAGTAGCCACATGCTATCATCTGCCTGACCCTTCTGACCCTAAAGATTACAAAAGGTGCTCTCCCTTCCAGATACAACCATTAGGATCAGTGTCTGAACACCAAGCCACTTATCACTTGCCTGAAAGGTCCAGACCACTGCAGGTTTGGTACTGGTTGTTCATGTTTATTGGAAGATGTATTTTCAGTAAGAACTTTTTTCAATAATGCTTTTCTTCACTAAATCCAAATATTTTTAAATCTTTGGGGAAAGAAAGAACCAGCAACTGCTCAAGACTTGGCTCTTGACCATTTGTGCTGGTGATGACCCTGCAGAGCACTTAAGTACACGCTCAACTCAGCACACAGGTATGTCTTCATTGACTTTGCTAGCACAAATATGCAAAGTATGCAACATCTTACAGGGTAAAGCTCTTCACACAGCTGTTCTTAAACACTTCCCTGTCATAACTTAGTTTCTGACATTCTCATGACTCTAAATATTAATCCCAACAGTTTAGTATCTGTTGAGTCAGGATGTAACCCACTTGGGGCATGACCTCTAGCCCCTGTCCTAATGCCTTGCAAATACACTGTGAGTTTCTGTGGTGATTATATGTGAATATGTGACCACTACACAAGCAAGGAAAACCTACCCTCTCTCATTACTGAGGCTGGTTTGGGCACTAGTCGAGTTCTGCCAAGTCCTTTATCTTCCCATGTAGTCAGTAATCAGCTTGTTTCTACCTCACCCATATTTACTCTGGTAATTGAGCATCATCTCAATAAGGTGAGCAGCTCATTTTGTATTCCCTTTGCTAACTGGAGCCTTTAGGCATCAGATCATGTTTGTGCAAGCACTGTAGAATAGCTCAAAGAATTCAAGTTCTAGTTGATTCAGGTGGTAGAGAGCCTTAATATCATCCACTGTATCTAAGATTAATTTGTTGCTGTGACTCAATATTTCAGATGAGTTTTGGGTACCATTTTCAATCACTGGGACAGAGCATTGCCATATATCTGAAGTATTCAGTACAGCTCCAGTTTCAACCTAAAACTCAAAGCACAATATACTATTTTAGCTAAAATATTAGATGTTCTTCTCTTTTTTTTTCCCCATCCTTCTCCCTTGTTTTGTGAGTACCAGCTCTTTATGGAAAAGAAAGAATTCCTGTTGAGTGATTATCAGCCTATCATTGTGCACCAGGTCCTGCTCCCAGTCCCCATTATGGCAATGCTCATACTTGCTGAGAGCAAGGAAGCCAATAAGCAGACACCCAGCACTGGGAGACTAATAGCAGTGAATTAGTACAAAGGAAAATTTCATCTTAAATGACCATATAACTGTCAGATAGTGTCAGAGGAGGTCTGCTGGAATCAATGAAATGCTCTCTGATGTAGTAGAGAAAGATGTTATAAATAAATAAATATATAAATAAATTAACAAATTATCCACAAGGGAAAGATTTATCCTACATTCATGAAGCCAGCTGTTAGAAAAACAAACCTTAACAATTTCAAACACACAGTATCTCCTATTTTTACCCTTGTTTTCCATGTAAACAAGTATAGACATTAAAAAAAAATTAAAATTACAGCACTGTGGAATTCATCAACTTAAGTGCCTACAAGTTGTGCAGTCCTCCAGGCTCTATCCACGCTCCATAGTGAGACAGATTCCTCAAGCACATCTGAATCCCATCCTAAGCAAAGTGGGGTTTGTCACATGATACTTTGCCTCTCCTTTAATTGAAGGTTGTCTTATTCTTTTATAGCTCAAGAGGGTAAACAGGAACACACACACCCCAACTTTCTCTATCCCATTCATTAATTTGTATAGCTCTTAGTCATCTGCTCTCTAACAAAGTAGTCCTATTCTTTTTAGTTTCTTCCTGAGGGAAGCCTGTCTATGCATAATTGTTTCTGTTGCCTATTCTCAAGCCCCTTGTGTTTCTGCTGTCTTCTTTGTCAGGGTAAGCTGCAGTTGGTAGTCCTGATTGTAGGGCTGACAATTCACACTATGCTGACTAGTTGTGCAAGACATTCAAGTTAGAGGAAGAGAAACTCTTGTGTAACTAACCAAAACCATGTAAATTACTACTGAATATGCAACTAGGACCTCTCTGCTTCCTGCAGAAAGAAAAAAAAAAAAAAAAAGAAAAAATGATGAGAATTTCTTGGTAGGCTTTTGTGTGCTTCCTTCTTCAAAGCTAGGAAGAGACAAGGTGTGGGAAGAATCCTGAGTGCTCCATAAGAAGTTTAAACACAAGCTGAGACAGAGTGCCTTACTTTATAAGCCCTCTGGCTGTTCTGTTTTCAGTGTTGCGATTGTCACCTCAAGTTTCCAATATTTAGACCTCCCACTGTAGCCTCTTTATCCTCACATTCCCTTGACCCCCAGCCTTGACACCAGAGCAACCCCTGAAAGAGCAATCAGCTCCAAAAATTCCCTGTTTTCTTTTTCTGCAAGGCATCCCTCTCTACTTATACATCCCCTCCCAGTCCATCCCAATGACTTAAGCACCCTACCTAGAAATCCCCTCCTCTGATCTGCCCCACCTCAGAGACAGTGCAGGGCTCAGACAGGTTGCACATCCATAAGAGGAGGATGCTGCTCCTCCTATAGACTTTGCCCTGGGGAAAGCAGTAATTGGTGCTGGCAAGGCTGGTTGCCACAACCAAGCACGAGTCTGGCCTGCCTTTCCCACATAAACAATTTTTGGTCCTTGTCCTGAAGGACATAATTAGGACATTGGCCACACTTGTCAAAAAATCTCCATTGGTGACACCTGAAAAGAGATGAAAAGGGCCTGCCCAACGAAAAGCAGAAGCTATTGAAGCCCTCAAAACTGGGTTTCATTTCCTTTTTTTCTCCCACTTTTTTCTGGAAGCACCTGTGAATTGTTGTCTGATTGGATGGCAAACGTGATGTTCTGTCCTGCTGTTGAGACCAAACGCAGGCAGAAAGCACAAGCTGTTCACAAGAGATCATCAGCTTATGAACGGCTCGCAGGGAAAAAAAGGTGAAGGATTTTCAGCAGCGAGGCAGTCTCGGCTGTTGATTATTGGCACCTGCAGCCACAGGAGGAGGAGGTTTTCCCTTGAACCAGCAACAGGCTGGTATGTCCACATAAGCTAGTTAAATAACACCGTATTGACTCTGCCCCTTGTCTGGGCATCTTAGGTAAGAGTGAATTGTGAAATCCTCAACCCAATATTACTCTCTGACATACGCTTTTGAAGAAGTTACCACAGAAACCTCAAAAGCAGGTTTCAGTGAGACACATATAGGGTTTTGGTCCTGCACCAGCCCCATGCAAGAAAGCATATTTCATCCCTCCTGAGGCCCCAGTGTTTCATGAGAATCCTTTTCTCAAGGGCAGAACTACCTCCTCCCCATGGAAGTCCTCATGGGATGCAGAGAGACCCTGAGACCCTTTGTGGGGTCTCACAGAACAAAGTGGCAAGTCAGTCTCAGATAAGAGCTGGTTGAATATATGCAGGAACTGACACACACATTTAGAAACCCCAGCCCAGATCTGGGTGTCTGGCTGATGAATAGGAATGGCAGAGGATGGCTGTAGGGGTTCCCATCTTCTCTTCCAAGCCTAGCCCCTGCTTTGAGACAGCTCAGCTGCTAGTGTGGCAGTAATTGAACCACTGCAAATTACAGCCTGGTGTATTAAGGAGACCCAAAGCCTGTGCCAATTCTTCTGTTAATATTACTGGCCTTCAAACTGCTGGTTCAACAGCTGCCTGCCAAGCAACTGAGCCACCTTCAGAGTGCAAATGAAAACTTCCGAGAGAGAGGTGGGGCAGATAGCCGGCGGCAGGAATCACTGCAGCCATCTCCAGGTAAGTCATCACTGCCTGTGAATCAGAGGCCTTACAAAGTAGATCTGAGGCAGGATGTCAATATTACACATAGCTCTAACAGCTCTTGAGTTCTTTTAGCCTCATTCCCCCATGGCACAAACTAAATCCATGACTGCATGCTTTCTAAGAAGCTTAGGAAGTGATTGTATAAAATTAGTATTAACTAGTTTCACTATTATTAAATGGAAAATTAAAGCTTTCAACACTAAGCTATTCAAGGTGGTTGCTACACAAATGCCCTGTAATGCCCTCATCAACAATAACCATCATTAAGGCTGCTCCTTAAAAGCTGAGGAAAAATGCATAATCGGTTGTATTATAATCCACTTTCCTAGAGCAGCCATGAATTTAATATCTATTAAGAATGGCATGTACAGGAAGAAATTTCCTATAGGATCACAGAACAACTCAGCCACAAATAGAGCAAACCCTCAAATGTACCTGTTTGGCTAACTTTGGTTTGCTCTTTGTATTATAGTTTGTGGCTCCAATGTGCCAGGACACTCAAGGAAATCAAATGCCGTGATGTTTCCTTTGCACCACATTTTGGTCATCTTAAAAATCATGCATCTTATTCCCCCCTTTTATTTTTGAGGTCCTCAGAATTTGCAGACTTCACATCCATTGCATTAGCTTTAACCAGAGGAAAAAAAAAAAAAACCCACACATTCTCCTTCATGGGTCTGTTAAGATAAACCAAAAAAAAACCTAATATAATTGCCAGCAAGGAAAAGTGCTACCACAAGAACAAGGGGCAGCATCTGCTGCTGTGTTGGAGTCTCAAAGAGTTTCCTGAATGCAAGAGGAGAAAAAGAGGGTAAAAGTACCCCAGAGCTGCAATAAGACAGCAAGATGCCAGCCAGACCACAGTGCTTTATCTGAATAGAGCACAGTGGAGAGGGTCATCTTGCATCAGACCTGCAAGGTCAGTAAATAATTAGTTTCCCTATTTTGCAGATGGGAAAGTGGGGACTAAATTATTTAAGGCCATCCAGTGGGTCAGTGGTAGGACTAGGACTGTTTTCCCCACAGCTTCTGAGCTATGTTCTTTGTTTTCTAGAATACTATATTCTACATACATCATTCAAAATAAAATTATAAGGCTTGAGACATCAAGAACAAAGAACAGTGCAGGTTTTCTGCTCTAGTGGGTCCTTGATTGCATTCTTAGTTAGTATCCACAAAAAAAGAAACAGAGGAGGAAAAGGGGAAGGGAAAAGCTAAAATACCCTCTAAGGTTCAGCTTCATGTAATTGTTTGGGTGGGCAAGAAATTTTTTGGAAAACTCCACTCACTGAACACAGAGGCAGTATATGCTCAAAAGCAAGGCAATCTGCCAGGGGCTTACACAAGGTTTCAAGTGGTGAAGCTCTTGTGTTCAGCAGAAATTAGATTAATGTGAGATGTTCGAAATTATTCCATGTCAAAAGGACACACCTATGTGCTCAAAGGTTTGTCCATCAGGAGTTGTTCTGGAGCAAAGCTCCCAAACCAGTCTTTTCTCATTTAAAACAAGCAAACAAACAAAATAATCTCAGAATCACAAAATTAATCAAGTTGGAAAAGACCTTCAAGGTCATCAAGTCCAACCTATTACCCAATAATAATAAGGGAAAGCATGTAATCATACAGTTATAGTTCCTGGATTCAGATTTCTGAGATTTCTGCCTTAAGAGGAATGGGATGGCCTTGAATTTAAAGCTCTCATCTGCCAGATTAATGCAACACCAGTGAATGTGCATATTCGCTGGCCACCTTCTAAACAACCCCAGCAAGCTTTCTCCAAACTCATTTTGTAGGACACCTGTTCCTAACTCTCTTCCAAAAATGCTGTGTAGTCAAAAATACCCCAGAATGAAAAATCTGAGACTCCTGTGAAGTGCCACCATGAGCAGATGCAGACACATCCCATACGTCAGCCCTTGGGCACTTCTGCCTGTGTTCACCAAGCTGCAGAAACTGAGGCATTAGAGCCTTTTCCAATTGCCTTGGCATGGCCCTTCCCTTTCCTCCTTACTCAGTGCAAAGCATTTTCCCTGAATATGCTGGCCTAAATTTTGCCATCAAATAGCTTAATGCCAACTTACTGTTGATGGAACATGGCCTGTTCTTTCACCAAAGGAGCTTTAAATAAATCTCCAATGTGAACACATGGGGTTCAGCAAAGCAGGACAAATCGGATTTTCAAGAGCCCTCCACTGTCGTTTTCATTAAAATTAGCAGCAAAACTCCCATTAAACTTGAGAACACTGCAACCAGTGCTAAGCTACTTTAAAAACCCTGTCTATATTGACTAAAATCCATGGTCTAATTCCAAACAATCAGTTTCATGTAAGAGGCTCAAAGAACTAGACTATGAAAAATCCATAAATTAGCTCATAGGCTAATCGGGTCCTCAAAGGTAGTCTTCTTTGCTTCCTTGGAAATGAAAAACAGCCAGAAGAAAAAGTCTTCAAGCTCATGAAAGTGTTCTCTCTCTATACCTACATGAAGATCTGAGGATTTAAGCAAATGATGAGTGCTCAGTAACATCCTCTTCAAAGTGTACCCTAATGCCCTTGATTGTGATAGTCGGAAGAATATGAAAATTATACACACTAAAAGTCACCCATTCAAGTGGTGTCTGCTTTATGGGAATTCTCTGCTTGGAGGTCATATTTGAGCAGCTGTAAAGCTGATAACCAGGTAGTGCTACAGTTAGTAGAAAGTTCTGCCTGTGTTTTTAAAACATATGGTTGATGCTTCTCTTTTCATTTTCATAGTTTTCTCTTTTTCCTATTCAGACTGTAAAATGGAGAGGATAAAGGCAATTTCAATCTGGTTTAAATCAACCAGATTTAATCTGGCAAAAACCTCTTCTTTCCCAAGGAGATACTTTATAACTGGTCAGTGGGCACCATGAAATGAGTTGGTGGGTAAATTTCTTGGGTGATCATTGTCTCACAGGACTTGAAAGGGTCAGAGAATGATGGATTATCCCACTATAGACACCACTGGGATTGCTGCAGTCTGGTTTAGATCTGTATTTTCCTTTCATATTTCTACATTTTCTAGAACTGATAGCATAACAGCTAATCTCAGACATACCGGAACAGAAGCTTTCTATTTTGGTTTGGATTTTTCTACATGACAGGCAGAAGTTAAGCCCATTTTAAAAAAGCAACCCACCTTCTGTTAGTTTGATAATTGGTTATTTTCTTAAATTATTTGGTGGCTGAAGAACTTGGTGGTTTTACTGGAATATGAGTTCTTTCCACACAACAAGCAGACAAGGTTTTAAATATATTTAATTGTCAATATTTTGCCCTTGTCTAATGTAAAAAATAAACACAAACAAAACAAAAACAAAACAAAACAAAAAAACAATGAAAAAAACACCCCAAAAAAACAGAAACCCCCATCAAACTCAGTCCCTATTCCTCCACACCGTGAAGGCTGAGTTATTCACAAACACGCCTTCCTCTATGTGAGCATTTCTACATGGCTGCCTCCTGACAACCCTAACCAAAACATGACCCAACAACTGGACCACCCTACCACCTTACCTGCCATTATATCAAAGCCTGAAATTGCTTCTTCATTAAACATCTTACTTATCTCTCTTGCCAGACAAAAGAGAGCATGACTTCCCACTCGGATAGTGTTAACTACATCTCTTCCAAAAGCCCAGCAGCAGTGACCTGCCCTGGCTTCCCTCTGGCAACGGTGGCTCCCAAGTCTCCCTAGCAGGAAAAGGCCAAACCCCATAGCAGAAAGCCCAATGCCACTTGCTCTCAAAAGGGTCATTTATTGCCCACATCACAGGAGCGCTTCCACAGTGCATTTCCCAGAGAAATTATCTGTTAAAACTTCTGATGCCTCTGCGCAGTCAGCCTGGAGGTCCTTGAGGCTAAACAAAACTAAGGTGTGAGCTCCCACCCACAAGTGGCTCTAGGACAGTAAAATTTATCTCCCCAGTCACTTCTGCCACTTCTCAGGAGGCTTTTAGGAACCGCAACCTGAGCTGCATCGCAAGCAACATGGCCAGCAGGTCGAGGGAGGTGGAATCACACGTACTTTTCTGTTTGATTGGAAAACACTGGCAGGATATAGGACAGCCCCCTGTATGCTTACAAAGAAGAAAATAAGCAAATCTCATCTGTGCATCAGGATTTCCATGCTCCCTCTTATTCCAGTTCCTCCTATCTAATGGCTGGCTTGAGGCATCCTGGCCACCTCCAGGACACCAGCACTCTTACAGTGGCTTCCCTGAGAGTCCGTCCTTCCCAGATGACCTCCTCCAGCCCTGAGACAGCAGTGTGCCAAGTTCTCGGAGCAGCCGCTCTCCGCGGAGCCCACCGTCGCCAGCCCCGCATGCCGCCGGACCTGCGCCTCCCTCCGCGGCCGAGCCAGCTCTGCACTGCCACCATGTGTCAGGCCCCGCTCCGCACTCACAGTCCGCCGCCCTGCCAGACGCGGAGGTCTCCGTGCCGCGCACCAGCGGTGCAGGAACCTCAGCCGCCCTCCAGCCAGTGCCCTGACCACTGCTTGTGGAGTGGGACTCCCTCCATGGAACGACGGACACTCACTTTCCACAGAGACCACGCAGCAGGATGAAGACTGTCCCGCCTGGAGACATCTAACCTGCTGACTGGGACAAACACATGGGAGATGTGGGTTCGGACCCCCTCTGGCAGAGAAAGAGATGGAGGTCATGCTTCCCACACTCTGGCTTAATGTCTTAACCACAGGAATATCTGGGTGCAGCTTTTAGGAGGAAGTTCTGATTTCTTGCATGTGCTCTGAAATGCTTTCTGGCTCAGGCCCTGAGTGACAAACACGAGCAGAAGACATTGTGGGTCATGTAGGGGTGTAAGCACTCCTCTACTTAGAGCAAAGCAAAAGTGCAAAAGTACAAAAGCAAAAGCAGAAGCAAAGTAGATACGCCTAGAAGCAGAGGTGTCAGTGATGGCCAGAACTTCATCAGGGAAGACCTGATGCCTGCTAGCTTCGTGTACTTCCTAATTTGTAGCATTAGTTCATTTAATTTCTGGACTTGCTCTTCTCTAGGGATAAGACTTCAATACTGAAGTCTTTCAGTGGATAAAGACTATAATTAAATGTCTGTTGTACTAACAGCCCAATATCAACATATAGAAGAGTCATGTTCCAGTCCCTGCTCCAGATAATATTTTTTTGACCTGAAAGAGAAGCTCACCACCCAGAGGCATTCGTAATGAGTTGCAAAGTCCCAACTGACATGGAGTTGGATGAATACCAGTGCTCTACCACCAGCCAAAAGTAGATCTGAGTCCTGGCCTCCCACATATCATAAGTGCTCCTCAACACTCTCATCCTCTCCAGATAAGAAGAGGTTTGGTTTCATATACTGTTTTCAGAGTCAAACTCAATTATCACAGCAAAACCGGTGGAAGTACACCTACCTTGTGTCATTAACAAAGGAGCAAACTATGCCTTGCTTTGTGCAGAGTTATCCAGAGAGGCAGATGTAGACATAAAAAAGGAATGGAGATACTCCTTGGTGAAATGGCAGTGCCCAGAAACAAAAACTGGGAGTAGTGTTTTGAGGGTCTAAGTTGGCAATTGACATTTAAATCTTCCTTTCAAGCCTATCTCCATCCTTATAGATCACAAGGACCCTAGGTGTACTTACAGCAGCTCAGCATCTTCCTGCACTACCCGTGTCTGTTTAGTAGAAGCAAAATTTATGTTGCTGTCTCCATACATCATGCTTGCAAGTAATGGAATTGACTGCAAATGAAGCCATTAGAAATAGGTAAATAAATTATTATATCCATTAAATGTGTGGATATAGATGCGTGTAGTCAGGCAGGACAATTAAATTCAAGGTATCATTATATCCTGTACTTCAGACACAAACATAAGTGCTGAATCCTGCCTGGCAAAGGTAACAAGATGAAACGGAAAGTAGTTATTGGGTTGTGGGGTACTATTCCTTAACAAATTACACAATTATCTTATTTCCTGGGGCATTATAATTTACACTACAGTCATGCCCACAAAGGTAAATACCTCCAAGACAAATCTGAGGGGCATTAGCAGAGTGGCATGGGAGGGTAACTTAGAATCAAAGAACTATTTTGGTTGGAAAAGACCTTTAAGATATTGAGTCAAACCGTTACTTAACTCTACCAAGTCTGGTGCTAAACCATGCCATTAGCACCACATCTCTGTGTCTTTGAAACACCTCCATGGATGGAGACTGGACTACACCCCTATGGAGCTTATTCCATCCAGTGTTTGATAACCCTTTCAGTGAAGAAGTTTCTTCCTAATATCAAATCTACACCTCCCCTGGTACAACTTGAAGACCTTTACTCTTGTCCTATCACTTGTTACTAGGGAGGACAGACGAACACCCACCTCGCTACAACCTCCTTTCAGTTAGTTGCAGAGAACAATAAGGCCTCCCTTCAGCCTTTTTCTCCAGACTAAACAACCCTGTTTCCCTCAGTCACTCTTCATAAGACCTCTTCTCCAGACCTTCACTAGCCTCATTGCCTTTCTCTGGACCCATTCCAGCAAACTGTCAACTCATCTAATCCACGAGCAGCCAGTGGGAAACAGTGTCAAATGCTTTACTAAAGTTCAGGCAAACAACAGTCTTTCCCTCATTCAGCAGGCAGGTCACCTTGCCATATAGGAGATCAGGTTCCTCAAGCAGGACCTGCCCTTCATGAACCCACGATGACTGTGGCTGATCACATGGTCACTGCTGGCTGAGCAATGGCACTCAGGACGATCTGCTCCATAACCTTCCCCAGCACTGAGGTCGGACTGACAGGTCTGTAGTTCCCCAGATCCTCCTTCCAACCCTTCTTGCCGGTCTCCAAACAACTGTGACCTCTCTGGTTAGGCAGATCTACTGGTAAAAGATGGGAAGCTGTTTGGTGAGCACTTTCACCAGCTTCCGCAGTATGCTTGGGTGTATGACATCCGGCCCCATAGATTTGTGTATTTCTGAGCGGTGTGCATCAGGTCACTAACCACTTCCTTTTGGACTATCAGGACTTCATTCTCCTCCCCATCCCTAACTCCCAGCTCAGAGGGCTGGGTATCAGAAGACTATGTTTCTCTCTATATCCAATAAAGGACAGAGATTCTCTTCAGTCCTCCTTTTGTTGCTGATATAGTTGAAGAAGCATTTTTGTTGCTTCTAACAGCTGAAGCCTAATTAATTCCTAGTTGGGATTTGGCCCTTCTAATTTTCTCCCTGCATAGCCTCACAACAGCTTTGTAGTACTGAATGGCCCGGCCCTACTTCCAAAGGCCTTAAACTCTCTTTTTTTCCCTGAGTTGAAACCAAGTCTCTCTATTCAACCAGGCCAGCCTTATTCCGCACTGACTTGTCTTTTGGCAGGTGGGAATGGCCTGTTCCTGTGCCTTTAAAACCTTCTTGAAGAATGTCCAGCCTTCCTGGACTCATTGTCCCTTCAGGACTGCCTCCCAAGAGATCCAGGCTCCAAAACAGCCCAAAGTCTGCCTACTGGAAGTCCAGGGTGGTAGTTCCGCTGAGCCCCCTCTTTAATTCTCCAACAATCAAGAACTTGTGCTATATACGCTCCCCAGGAGACTTAAGGACATGTTTTCACGGCTCATGTTCCCTGTCCAAATTCAGTGAATTTGAAGCAACAATATTGGGACCAGCAGAACATTCAGAAATGCCCAACAATATATTCAGAACTGTT
Organism: Eubucco bourcierii; assembly: GCA_013396675.1. Classification (NCBI taxonomy): domain Eukaryota; kingdom Metazoa; phylum Chordata; class Aves; order Piciformes; family Ramphastidae; genus Eubucco; species Eubucco bourcierii. The sequence continues at coordinate 118,475 of VWZE01015703.1, forward strand.
AATGCACTTCTATTCTTCTTAAAATGACATGAGTATAGGAGAGGAGGGGGAGGTTGCAAAATCATGTCTTCTCTCTAGGCCTTTTTGATCCTTTCTCAGCTCCTGCTCAGCCACGGCAAATAAGCTCTAGAGACAGAATCCTAACAGAGCAGCAGACCAACAAGAGAGCATGTGACATCTGGGTGAGGAGCTTCTTGCGCTGTGAGATGGTAAGGAACAGGCTATGTTTTGAAAGCAGACTTTCTGACACAGGGTCTTGCATTTCATCTTGCTGTCACACTGTGTTACCACATCACATCACACTGTGTGACATAATCAACAAAACCTGTTGTAACCTGCCTTAGTATGCGTCATGGAAAGGCAACCTGCTGCTCAATGCTTGTAAGGGTGCTTCAGAAAAAAGACAACCCTGCTATTGCCCCACACCCAGGAGGGTACTAGAAGCAAAGCTGAACATAAAGACCTGCTGTCGTCCTGCCCATTCATAACTGGCTCCAAGCAGTCATCACTTGTGGCCCAGAACATTTCAGAAATTCCAGAGTGCATAGTGATATAAAGCCACCAAAATGAAGTAATGTCCCGTGAAGAAAGAGGCAGCCTGTTGAAACTTACTATTTCATATTCAAGTAGGAGGTGGTATGATAGAGCACACCACAGTAGAATCCTGGCAGTGCACATCAGTAAGGACAACTGAACTATTCAGTGCTTACCCAAGACATTTCAGTGTCATCTTCCACGGAAGTTTGCTCCACTAACCCTCTTCACCCCTTGTCATCTTCACAGTAGTGATCTCAGCTGGGAACTGATACCAAGTAACTACTCAGAATTTGAGAACTTTACACTTTTCCTTTTGCTACATTTCCCAGGAATTACCAGTTGCCTCACTTTGTCCCCACAGATGACATTTAAAGCAAGCACTCTCCTGATTTATCTTGCCCCCAGGGGACTTCTAACCTATGTGGACTATGTCTGTGAATAATGAAATACATTGTCACACCACAAATTAAACACATTAAACTAACTGACTGTCTCTTGTGCTCTTTCTCACTTTGTGAACTTCTACTCATGTATCATTGTCCCTGCACCATGGATTTATCTTAAACTCAGATAAATAAATTCTGTGCGCAGCTTAATAAGCAGCATTTTAGAAAGCCTCTTTTTATATTCATCAAGTAGGTTGTTCACCCCTAAGTGCCAAGTCAGCAAAATGGCAACTCCCAGCACCTTAGCATAGAAGTGGGTTTCATCCATCAAGAAAAATTTGCTTCCCAAGCAAAGAGAATTTAGCTGTAAGCCATGCAGGCAAGCAATCTGGTTGTTTCTCTTCTCAACATACCCCCAACGCCTTCTTTTGTCAACAAGAGAAGGGAGAAGGCATCACTCTCTGCAATGTGATGCACAGACCCTTCTGATTGCCCACCTTTCCCACCAAAGGTGTCATGGTCCACAGGCAGGAGCATCTGGTTTGTAACACTCTCACTGCAGAATAATGAACTATTCATATATTTGTTTGTAGTTTGCAGTTAAAAAATAGCAGAGGATACAGGTCAAGTCATCCCATCCAACCTGCACTGCAATGCACAGGGCTTCACCTTGCAAGGTTGCATATGTCCTCCAGCATTTGTGGCCTTGTACCTCTGCTTCCTTGCTGAATTTCCTCAGCTGACCATACAGTGTGCTCGTGGCAGAGCTGCAGGCAGCCTCCCTGTGTCTTTGTCTCAAGCAGCATGCAGCGGCTTTACAAAGCTAACAAATCCCCAGGTGCTTTCATCAGACACTGAGAGTCCTTCAGCGCATCAAGGCAGGCATTTTGCTGTGTGCAGGAGCAGCAGAGTGTGACATCAGTGCGAGTGGTAGGGGGAGGAGAGCAGTTTGCTCTTTGTGTACACAGCAGCCACCTAGGCAAATTGGTTGCAGGCAGTGTCATTAATAAAAGCTGGGAAGTGTAGGTATCTTGATGACAGAAACAGATTGGATTGCAGTACAGGTTACTGTTTGCATATTTACATGGAGGAAGTACAGTGGTAAACATTTACAGGGACAGATGGCCAGGACTGCAGCCTCAACTGCTTAACCAGGCACCCTCAGAAGCCCCAGGATGCTGCAGGCACCATGGAGGAGAGGCATCCTGAGAGCTAAGGCTTGAAGAGAGTGGGGCTGGTAGTGTTGCCAGGCCAAAGACCAGATGGTGGTGGTAGCAGTCTACAACTAGCATCCTCTTCAGCTTTGAGGGTATGATGTGGGCCACTCAGGGCCCCCTCAGGGGTCCCTGTGCTGGTGGCATGCTTGGGATGGAGACATGGCCACCAGGGCCAGACTCTAACCTGTCCTCAAGGTTGGAACTAGGATGGGCATCTGCAGAAAAAAAATTATCTCTGATTCCTGGCAGGTGGCCTGCCCTCCTTACACTGCAATCTTGTTGGATCACCTCAGAGAAAATGCCTGAGTGTCTTGGCCAGCACCCAGGCAGGACAACAAAGGGCAAGCACGAGTGATTCACCCACCATGCCAGACAACTCTTCCTCCCCATTGGCGCCCGCCCTGCTCTGTAGCAACAACCCATTTGCTCCAGGCATAGGCACTGGCAGCCTCTGTTTTGCAGTGACTCCCTGACACCATTTTAAAGGTTTTAATCCCAACTAACTGGCACATCTCCAGTGTAAAACCTTCCCAGCTGACAGGATCTTCTTGGGACTTACAGAATCCCACCTCCCCAAGAAGCACCCAGCTTTATCCACTGGTCAGCCCCTCTCAGATGCTGGCCAACACAATTCCTCTTTCCTCCCAAGACTGCACCTCTGATGGGCAGATTTGGAGGAGGAATGAGAGCAGATTGCTGAGTCTTTGGTTTCCACGGTTTTGTCCTTGTGTAGCTCTCTTAGCACAAATCCTTAGTTTCTACAGGGCCCAGGCTCCTATAATTAGTATTAGGTAAGATTAAGATAAAGACAAGCTAACTAGCTAATTTATCAGGGATTCAAGAAGAAACACAACCTGAATGTTAATCCACGCTGCAGTTAATGCATGTGGCAGTTAATGTCTATCATTCCTCATATCTTCACCATCTTTAGTATTCTGTGGATTCATTAGAGCAGCAGTTTCTCGTTCACTATAGGCGCTCGTCTCTGAAAGCACAGAAACAACACTCACATTTCTCCATCCTGTTTCTCAGCTGCCTATATGGAATGCATTGCCAGCTTTCAGAGAGAGCAAAGCACAGAGGAAAGGGTTGTAAGCAGGTTTACACCCTCTCTTTTAACAGAATCTAAAATATTGACGTTTGTACAAAATTGTAAACATGAAAACTATTCAAGCAAACGTGCAGATGGTCAGAGGGGAGGAGAAATTTTATTGAATGTATATATCACATCAGACACTGCATCAATATAATATTGGTGTCCAGATAGCCCCAGAGCCCCCAGCTCTCAAACCCAGAAGGCCATGTTTTATTCACTGCACGTTCAATGCTTTGAGGCTAGTGTAATTACATACTGTAGCAAACACACATTCACATCTCTGTTGCCTTCTTGTTATCACATTTCTAACTCATACACAGATAAAAATCATTTTATGTTCCCTGTGGTTCTGCATGCACTTCTTAAAAGCAGAGTCTTTTACCGCACCGCTATACAGTGTTTTCACAAATACGTGTATTATTAGTAATAAAATATCCTGCTCCAATTTACATTCAAACACCTTCTGGCTGGGGAAGAACATTTGCAGTGATGTCACCACCTCTTAAACCCTATAAATACAACTGCACATTTTTGGTAGGTAGGAAAAAAAAAATATCAATCTGTTATCGTTTATGGGTAATTCTCTGTGTTAATCCTTAAAATAGGGTTAGGAGAAGTAATTTGCAACCTACTTTAACCTTTAGATTTAAGACTTGCAGTGTGTGTCCTTCTACTGCTTTCCCACACAATGGCAAAAGGGCAGTGAAAGAGGAGCAGCATATTTACCCATCCAAAGTCAGAACTGCCTGATGAAGAACAGGAAACTGATCCAATTTATGGCAAACAGCAAACTGCAATATGCACCTAAATGGAAATACATTCTTGATCTGCAGTGTTCTGAGCATACATCCTTATGCTTCACAAATGCTTGAAGGAGGGCAGCAACATTGTAAACCTGACTCCAAGCAACCTCATCTTCTGAGCTACAACCTGGCAGCTATATAAATGGCACAAGAATGACAGTACTCCATCCCTCACCCTTGAGTCACTGATTTCCACCTTTTAGCTGGGGAATGGACACTCAGTCTCTTCTGACCCTGTATTTTGTAGTTCCCTGACCCCATTAATGTCTGCACAACCCTTACAGTAATATGGAAGGACCAAACATAACCATTGCATGAAAGTGAGTCTCTTACCCGTTGCCATACCTGTGAGCCTCAGCTAATGTCATTTCTACTTCCCAATCCCCATCATTTATTAGCCTCGTGCTTGCTTATTGCTGCATGAGGTAGACTCCCCAGCTGGAGTCTGCCTCTATAATGCACTGCAGTCATCAAATTGCCATGATGCATCCTGTCAGTAGAGACAGCATGGAGACTACAGTGCAGTAAGTAAGGGTAATGTAATGCAGCCACAGGGCCAAGAGGCCCAAGAGGTGCTGAGGCAGGAAGCACAGGAAGCCTTCTCCATGAGGCATTAGAGATACTCATGCAGCCACACTGATTAATATTGCCTCTCCCAAAATGAAACATGTCACCTCAAGGTCAATGTGAATGAAAAAGCACATCCGGATAAAACTCCCAGCTTGCTCAGACTGAAAGAAGGAGAACAGTAGTGCAGAGCAGAGGGAAGCAAGCAGTAGCAGCAATAAAGATTATAAACGAACTTAATAAGGATTACTGACTGTCGTGAAGTAAAGAGGGCATCTTTTTCTCTCCCTTTTCCTTCCTTATTGTTTTCAGCTTAACAACTTAACCTTATAGTTCTGGAGATGAGCAGTAAAAGACTGAAGCGACCTAAGTTCAAGAAGTTCTCATTACAGACAGCAAGACAGGCAGACAGAAGGAAGTTCAAGTCCTTCCACTGGAAAATTGGACAAACAGTATGTGGAGTCCAGAAGTTGCCTTAAATAGGGTCTTCTAAGAGTTACAACTGACCTTGGAGACAAGGGAAAGACACTTAAATAATATACAGACAAAGGAAGGAAAGGAGTAATGAAACAGGTGAGGATTTGGACATGCTTTTTTTCCTCTAGACTCTTGGCAGGGGCATTTTTAATAGCATGTAAGGATGAGGTATTTTTCAGGAAGTCCAAGGAGGCAACAGAAGTTGGTAATTGCTTACAGGAGATTTGTTTCAATGAGTGCTGTGGTTTTGCTACACCTCTGTAGATCAGGTCCCATCATCTTTCTGAGTGACATCGTTTCACGGTGTTGTCTAAATGCAGTGATTATTAGCACTCATGCATTGTGGATGTACAAGGTTTGACCACTCAGGTCCAGCCTTTGGGATGAAATAGATTGTGTTTAGCTGTGTACATTTGCAGTGATTCATGAGATTGTCTGCAATCACTGCAAAAATAGTACTTATGAAACTCAGCAGCTGCTACTGAAATCTTGACATTTATTGGGTCTTCCCCACTTACTCACACTCATTTCAATTAATTTCCATGCTACCAAGAGAACTTCATACAGAAAAGGCATAAACCTGAAAGAGGAACTGGGGGAGTTAGGAAATGCAGCAAAGGGGGATGATCATTTCTTTGCAGTTGTGATGAGGAAAGATTGCAGCTGTTATTCCCCCTGTAGAAGCAAAATGTGCCAACTCAACAAAAAAAAAGGAGACAAATCTGTAGAGAATTTTTTGCTTCATGTTTTGCCAAGCTGATGTTTTTCTTTATTTTTAAATAGAGTAGCTAAGGCATGGCTAGAAGGTATGTTTTTTCCACCCATTTTCTACAAGTGCTGTCCGGTCCTTTCTCCATTTCTCTACAGGGCCAGCAGCATTCTGCTGAGTACAGTCTGAAGGATGGCTCTGAGCATACTAAGCACATGGGATTTAACCTTTTCACACATAAGTAACCTGCCACATCTCATCCACTGAGCCATAGCTCACACATGGAGCCCTTATGCCCCACACCTTGAGAGCTTTCCTGGTAGAGGCTCTATATTTCCACCACACACCCACAAACAGAGAAGAGATCTGGGAGTCTGGACAAGGATGAGAGCTTCTTTCAATGTTCACAACTACCCTCAAGAATCTTTCAGAATAGAACACGCAGGGCCAAATGATAAACTCCTTTCCTATACTGGAAAGAAAACTACAACTCCTACTGGACCCACTGAACCCACGTGTGTTGTTTGGTGCATGAGCTCAACGTGAGGAACACACAGAGTAAGCTCACAGACCCAGGCCATCAGGACAGGGGCACTTTTATCACAAGAACTTTGTGGATACCTGTTCTGTCCCGCTTTAATTTGAAGCTGTGCTGTTACCTATCCATGTCTGTGCAGGAGTACTAGATGAAGACCTAGAAAGTTCTTGCCATAAAGTTTGCCATGCACAGCAAAAGAAACTAAAATGATGAACTGTTGTATAGAAACCAAGGCTGAAAGAGCACTGCTCAATTTCATATTTGCAGCAAGACAGGCATGCAAAATGGAATTGAAAAGCAATCAAATGTACCTGAGTCAACTTACACAGCAATGTGTGGTGCACAAACCAAATTAGGGTCCCTTATCATAGTAGGTGACTCATCTAAAATCTGCTTGAATCTCACTGAAGTCCTGCAGAAGCTCCCTATCATTTCTTTGCCTTCTCACTCTCATATTCTTCCTAATCCTTCATCTTGGCATGGAAATGGAATTTCGAAGCTCAAGGTGCTTAGTGCACACAGACAATTTTGGCTTCAGCTTCCCAGTAAGTTAAATACAGCTTATACCTTACTGAGGCAACAGCTTGGTCTTCAGGGCTACATGGCAGAGCATACAAAGAGACACAAGTTTTGTAGTGGAAGAGCACAGGCAATCAAGTACATATGCAAAACACACTGGAAGATCCTTTACCTATAGCCCTGTTAGACATCCAAGTGTTAAGAAAAGAAGCACTCGGAGAGATACAGTCAGGGCACAGCATAGAGTTGAAATGCAACCACGGAAGAGACTCTCAGGGCCATCATGTCAGGCTGGGCACCTTTTACACAGACAGTATTTCAGAACCATTTACAAGATTAGATCACTGCCTCTCAGGGTGCATCAGTGTAAAGTGCATAGTCCATGGATCTCAGGCACCTGCCTGAAACAATGAACAACAGCAGACAGCATTCAGGTGTGAAAGAGGTAGGTATGACATGGGGAAAAAACCCCTCTTTTCTAGCGTTTCCTGGTTTTTCTAGTAATGTGATGTAAAATTATGCCAGTTAAGGACATTGGTATAATGTCTCAAAAATGCTTTTTTTGCTTCCTCTCTACAGAACAGAGACAAGAAATATAGCAGACCACCAGTTTTCTCAGCTCTCTGTGTCTCCTGACACTGTAACTGAGAGATGTCCTTCAGAGAGATGTCCCCTATACCCAGCCAGTATGACTCTCTAATGCCAACAGAAGTGATGATTTGCATATAGACAGCTTTCTACTGGAAGACTGTCCTTTCTTCAGAGAGGAGAGCAGCCTTCAGTTAGTAATTAATGGTCCATGTTTTCTGCAGTCAGGCAGCACTCAATGCAATGGTGCTGTAGGTCATGTTTTTCCATTCCAGAATTAGACTTCTGCAAGAAAACCCCTTTATCTGAACAAATCTTTTAAATAACTAAATAAGTAGATAGATAGATAAATAAATAAATAATCCTGACTATTGCAGAAAGGGAAAAGAAAAAAAAAAAAAAAAGAGAAGCCCAAGAACAGGAAGAATGACAGGGAGTGACAGATTTAGAAACATCTGGACAGCTTAACGTGAAAATACTCCCACATGTGAGAAAAAGTGACAGAAAGGAAAGTACAAATCCTGCTTGTTCTCCACCTGATTCTCAATATAATGGCCCAGCCGAGCTCTCTCCTTTCCAGAACACAATCATGGGCACTTAATTTATGGCATTTAAACCAGCAAATAGTATCCAGAAGTAATCACAACCTCAATTAGCCAGAGAAAGTACAAGAGACAGGTATTTGCATAGCTTGTCTTGGATGTAGTCTACCTGGACTTCAGCAAAGCCTTTGACACCCTCTGCCACAAGCTCCTTGCAAAACTGGCAGCTTCTGACTTGGATAGATTCACTCTGATATGGGTCCAAAACTGGCTGGAGGGCCAGGCCCAGAGAGTGGTGGTGAATGGTGCCACATTCAGTTGGCAGTCACTAGTGGTGTGCCCCAGGGATCAGTGCTGGGCCAAATCCTGTTCAATATCTTTACTGACGATCTGGACCAGGGGATTGAGTCCAACATAAGTAAGTTTGCAGATGACACTAAGTTAGGAGCGGTTATCAATCTGTTGGAGAGTAGGAGGGCTCTGCAGAGGGACCTTGACAGGCTGGATGAGTGGGCAGGGGCCAATGGGATAAGAGCTAACAAGGCTAAGTGCAGGATTCTACACTTTGGCCACAACAACCCCAAGCAGCACTACAGGCTGGGGACAGAGTGGCTGGAGAACAACCAGGCTGAAAGGGACCTGGGGGTGCTGGTAGATAATGAGTGAACATGAGCCAGCAGTTTGCCCAGGTGACCAGGAGAGCCAATGGCATCCTGGCCTGTGTCAGGAACAGTGTGGGCAGCAGCACAAGGGAGGTTATTCTGCCCCTGTACTCAGCACTGGTCAGGCCACACTGAGTCCTGTATCCAGTTCTGGGCCCCTCAATTCAAGAGAGATGTTGAGGTACTGGAAGGTGTCCAGAGAAGGGCACCAAGGCTGGTGAGGGGCCTGGAGCACAGCCCTGTGAGGAGAGGCTGAGGGAGCTGGGGTTGTGCAACCTGCAGAAGAGGAGGCTCAGGGCAGACCTCATTGCTGTCTACAGCTACCTGAAAGGAGGTTGTAGCCAGGTGGTGTTGGGCTCTTCTCCCAGGCAACCAGCAACAGAATGAGGGGACACAGTCTTAGGCTGTGCCAGGGGAGGTCTAGACTGGATATTAGGATGAAGTTCTTCACAGAGAAAGTGATTGGCATTGGAATGGGCTGCCCAGGGAGGTGGCGGAGTTGCCATCCCTGGAGGTGTTCAAGCAAAGACTGGATGAGGCACTTAATGTCATAGTCTAGTTGATTGACTAGGGCTGGGTGATAGGTTGGACTGGATGAGCTTGGAGGTCTCTTCCAACCTGGTTGATTCTATGATTCAAATGTATATGTCAGATAGCTGTCTCTAGGAACCAATCTTTGTATTCTTTTTCTGTAGCTGTTTTCCATCCTCCTATATCACACATTTTCCTTTGGTCAGGGGAACCAAAAATCATGTTTGTCCACCAAATATATCAACTGTCTTTTAAAGCTGATCACTCTCACCAAGCAACACAGGCATGAGAAGCTCAGGGCAGTGGGGAAGAGCTGAGGTGTTCACGGCACAGTAGTAATCTGTACCACTGGGAACCACATAGTACTGGAGTGCCGTACTGAAATATATTGGCACTGGTATAAACCATTGTTTCTCTGGTTACAAAATGGCTGTGTTGAAATGACTACCAGGCACTGCTAAAACACCAAGTTCTTACATACCACTTGTCAGCCATCATTTCCAAAGCACTTTCAGAGAGTGGGAAATGATTTATGCAAGGTCACTGAATAGAGGCAAAATTAAACCCCTCTGTGCCCAAGTCATTTGCCAGCATCCTAACCACTGAGATACTCCAGGAAGCCCTGGCTTCTTTGTTATGTTAGCCATCCACAGGGCTGGGTATGGCAGTAGCAGCAGCAGCAGCAACAGATACACAGCTGGGATTTGCTTAGGCAGAGTTATCAGGACAGTTACAAGTGGTGCAGCTTTGAAGCACTGCATGTGAGAAACAGAACTTTCCATATGCAGCAAAGTCATGCCAATCACAATGTATTTTTTTCCCTGGAAGCTATGGACAGAGGTACTCAGAAGGCCATCCTAATATCACATCTATGCTTAAAGTTGTCAAAGCAGGAAATGAATAATTTGTGAGGTAGGAGAAAAACTGCAGACTCTACAGTTCTGAGTGGTGAATGATCTTTCCATGACCTTTCAGTTTTGCACCTCATCTTCTATTTAAACTATCTATTTAGAGCCACAGGGCTTTGTACAAAGCACACATCTGGATCCATCTTCTTACAGCAGCTTGAGATTAAAATGAATGGTTTCGGAGACAGAAGGAGAGGCACTAAGCAGTTTTACAGAGCTAAGCAGAGAGCCTGCACAGTAAGACCCGAAGAAGGCTGCAGGATAAGGCTATAGTCTTTGGCTTGCCAAGTAGCATCAGGTTACCGACTTAATCATTCAGCTTTTAGTACTTTGCTAAACTGGAGAAAGAACTCCCTGTACTGTCAATGGAAGGAGGTAATAATGCTGAATTACTGCCTAGACTCACGGAGTACTTAGGTTGCTATCACGTGTCAGGATACTCTGTACTAAAGCTGGGCCTAGTCTGTGTCCAAGGTGAGTCTTCTCAAGTCCCCTGCAACTATTTCATAGAAGAATTAATTACCTTAAAAGAACTCTCGAGATATCAAAAAGTATTCTGTTAGAGGAATACACTGAAGGACAGAACTGGACAGGGTTGAAACAAACAACCAATCAAAATTGGAGTGGATCTGCACGGTCTTCAGAAGAGAAGAGCACTGGAAAGCTGTCTTTAATCTGCAGGGCATTTGCACGTCACGTCACTTAGCAGGAGCCAGAAGCCCAGGCTGAGGACATTACTTTGAATGTCTCCTTGGGAAACAGCTTGACCCAGCACCCTAGCACGCTCACTCCCTCCACACAGCCAGCATTGAAGTGCTGTGTGTCACTCCCTCAGTTTGCTGGAATCATAAACTCATCCCATTTAGTCTTCTGGGAACTGTTTTGCCATTAAAAAATGTAAATAATAGTAGCTCAAAAACTAACTCATAAAAGGCTTTGAAGTTTGCTTACAAACAAAATACCTGCATGAACTCTCCCAATTGTGTTTGTGTTAAAATATTGACTTTTTGGGAAGGTAAATATTTTTCCATTGCTCATTGCATAGAAGCTTGTTCCTGTTTGTTTATCCACATGCCAAGGCCAGTAAGCACGGTTGCAGTGTATATAACCCCAGTTTAGGTGTTGCAGTGCAGTTCCTAGCCTGTTCCTCAGGGAATTAGCCAGTAGCAATACTTTCATTGCCTTTGAGGACACCCAGCTTTTATTTGCCTGCCTGTAGTGCTGCTCTGTGCCTTAAAATGTGCTTGAAAGCCTGTCATGATCTTTGGAAATATCTCTTCCGCAAGCAGGCTGCTGATGTCTCTTGTGTCCCGTTGCTGGACTACAGTGCACATGCCCTTCTACAAAGTTTGAATCATTTGTTTTTCCAGGGTCACAATCAATTGTGGATGATATTTGCAGCTGAGTCACTTCTAGCAAGGGCAAAAGGTAATGCCTGTTTGTGCAAGTGTAAGCCATATCCCTTCTTGGGGCTCTGCCATTTGACTGCAGAGGATGATGATTTTGCCCATCCTCCTCTCCCTTACATCTCATTCAGGATTTATTTTGAGTGTTTTATTTACAGAACAAGGGAATTCTATCTTTTTCTTTTTTTTTTTTTTTTTTTTTTTTTTTTTTTTTTTTTTTTTTTTACCCTCTGACTAAATCTCAGAGCAGCCAGCTCAAACACTGGACAAGTTCATGTAAAGTACAGCTGTCAATGCTGAGGAATAACCTCTGTCTGCCCTAGGAGAAAAGAAATTATTTTCCTGGAAACAGGAAAAATAAGACAACCTATTGTATTTTCCTGACAAAGTCACCTCCTTATCATCCAGCTCACCTTATTCATTTCCAGCCTTACAAACATCCTCTCACTCTGCTAAGCTAAGAGAAGCTAAGCTAAGCAGCACCACAGCACTGAACTCAGATTATTCCCAGGCACTCAGAAGATGCACCAAACTTCACCTTCTGCAGTGGAGATTCAGTGCTCAGCTAGAAGATCACTGGGCTCTGTGGTCACAGCCTTATTACAAGAATCTGCAGCAGACAAACTTATATAATCGGTTGGGGCAGACAGGGAAGAGAGGTACACAGCCATATAACTGCTAACCTCAGTGATGGGACACTTACTGCTAAGCCTGCAGCCTTAGCAACTTTGAGGCATAGAGAGATCTTTCTTGGCCAAACCCTTCCTCTTCTCTCTCTTGCTTTCAGCACTTCTGCAGCTGCAGGGGAAGGAGGAGGGGGATAGAACAACTCAAAGAAATAACAAAACTTAACTAAAGGTTAGTGGCAGAGGTACGACTCAAATCAGTCTTCTAGATCCCGTGGTAATGTTCTATACACTAGAGTTTTCTCATCCTGGTTTGTTTGTTTGTTTGTTTCACCTTCTTTTTGCCTTTTCTTTCTTACTCATGCTCTCTTCAACCTCTGTCCTCACTATTTCTCTAGACACTTTACCTCCCCTCATTGCCCCAGCAGAAGTTTCTGTTAACTTTCTTTGCCCAATCCAGATAAGGGGTTTTGAGGAAAGGTGAGTCTTAGTCTCAAAAGTCTAACACAGACACCTCCCCAACCCTTCCTGCTTTCTTGCTAGACAGAAAAAATGAATTCAGAAGTAATTCCTGTCCAGATGCAGATGTTTGAGACAGGTAGAAGGGCTGGAAATAAGGAAATCTAACTACTCAACCCTGGTGAGACACATCTGAAGTGTTAGGTCCAGTGTTGGGTGCATTGGTCATACTGGAGTGAATCTAGAGAAAAGATCATGAGGCTGATGGACTGGAACCTCTATCATATGAGAAGAGACTGAGAGAACTGTGAGTGTCTAACCTGGAAAAAATAAGGCTCAGGGGCATCTTATCCATGTGAAGAAATACCTGATGAGGAAAGTTAAGAAGATGGAGCCAAACTCTTCTTAGTGGCACTCAGTGACCTCACAAGAGGAAATGTGTTCAAACTGAAATGCAGCAAATTCCACTAAATTAAATTCTAACATTTTTTCATATGAGGGTGATCACACACCAGAGGAGGTTGCACAGACACATTGGGGATTCTAAATCCCTGGAGATATTGAAAATCTGGCTGAGAATGGCACGGAGGCCAACATCTCTAGTTGCCCCACTTTGAGCAACAGGTTGGGCTAGGCCATCTCTAGATGCACATTCCAACCTCAACCATGATGTTATACTGTGATACTGTTACCTAAAATATGCTGTTTGACAACCCAAGGTAAACTGAAGGGAAAGGAGCTCCAAAACAGGGTCCATCTTGTTTAAAAAAAAACATCCTTTGAAAATAATAAACTATGTCTATGTAATTCCTGTCGTGTTTGCCTGGCTTGTCCTTCAAGCTTCACTATTGATTCTAGTGTTTATCTTTGATTGTTGAGGGCTTTTTTTCCCCAGTGACCAATCTGAATCCTTTCTAATCAAATATCAAATTTAAGACACTCTTACAGTGTGAATTTTAAAAAGATTAAGTACTCTTTTTTTTTTCTTTTTTTCTTTTTTTTTCTTTTTTTTTACTTAATTGGGGAATGTTGTTGTGTTCCCCTTCAGTTGTCTGAAACTGATCATCATTTCTTTGGTCTCAGCACAACGAAGCAACTCTTTTCAGATCTCTCACCATTCCTGTTTCTCCCTTCTGGACTCTCCCCAGCTGACACACATCTTTAGTGAAGTGCCCCAGACTCAACATAATACACCAGCTGAGACCTCACCAATGATAAGTAGATCAGAAGGATGACTTAATCTGTCTCACAAGCTGCATTCCTCTTACCAGAACCCAATACAATGTCTGCCTTTTTTGCAGTCCCATGACATAGCTGATTCATGTTCAGTTTGGTGGCCCAAACTGGTCTAGTTACCATACTCTTGCTCACATGTAGCATTTTGCACCTCTACCACTGAGCTCTTCATTTTTCAACTCATTTCTGCAACCTGTCCCAAACATTTTGAACCCTGACCATGGCTTCTAGCGTACATGCAGCTTTGTCATCACCCATTTTGCTTCAGGGTAAGATGTCCAAGGCAGAGATCCTTACAGAACTCCACTGGCTACAGTTATTCATATCAATAGTTATTGTCATAGTTAAAATAGCAGTGTCCTTTCCAAGCAGAAGGCATTTTGCTAGCTATTACATAGTGATTTATTCTAGAGCCTGATATCTCAGGCTGTGTCAAGGAAAAACACAAGATGGGAGATTCTTATCTTCTCCTTATCCCCTAAAATTTTTACCCTTCTATAAAAGGAAAGATTCCTTTTACATCACTTGCTTTTAATAAATTCATGTTAACTGCTGCCCATCTCTTGGGCTTTCAGACAGGTTTTTTGGTACTTTTTGCAGAATGTATCAGAGTTTTCAAAGTGGTCATCCTTCCACCTCTTCCTTCTCCTCTACTTTGTTCCTCTTTTTAAACATATAGACAATCTTAATACTGCCCAAGGGATGCCTGCTTCCTGGGAGAGTCTAGAGGAGAACTATGCAGGAAGATGTATCAGAGCTTCAAACCAAAACCTCGGGGCTGGTCAGGCCTTCAAGACTTTTGTCCCAGCTCCAAGTATCTGATCCATGAGACTTCCATCTGCCATAAGACACAGCTCATTGACCCTCTAATGTATGGGTAAATTTGAATAACACTTTCAAAATGCCCACCTTTAAATGTCAGCACTTAGAGAATAATCTCTGACCAGCAGGCATTGATGGCTCTTGTACCAACACTAGGAAAGACTAAGAATTTTAACATGCAGGTATCTTAGACTTCCAGTACCGGAGAGTAATTGGTTTCAGAATAATATATCTACGTCCTGTTACTTTATTATGAATCTTCTCCTGGTTACTGCTTTGCTTTTTGGCTTTCTTGAGATAAACTAGTACATTATATCATGGGTCTCATTTATCAGATGTAGTTTTAAAAGGAAATTGTGCATGCTCTTGCAGAATGTGTGTTCCTCCATGCCAGACTGCCTTGAGCAGTTGAATCAAATCAAACCGCTCCAGGCTCTGTGCTGTGAATGATCTAATGAGTCACAGAAAAGGCTAGAATCTCCCACTAAACTTTTCCCCTCTCTCACCTTTCCCCTGACTGGCAGGTTTTCCCTCCAGTAGTACACTTGATGGCTCCTTGTCAGGCTGTATTTTCCCGCAGCCTGCCTGTCACTGGCCCTGTTTTCCCAGAGATAACATTTCTGTACGTCAGTGTTCGCTATCTAACCATGTCACATTGAGCTTTAATCCTTTCTTAGCCTCTTGTGCCAGGCTTTCGCAGTCTGTACCTGTTGCAATGGGGGTCTTGTAACATTTGCTTGCAAACTTAGTTAGGCAACCTGATTGTGTTTGATGGAAGTATCTTGAGTAAACAACTTGTTATGTACATGGCCACTTGCTCAAGAGGTTGAATGTTGCATTACTCATTTACACATGGGATGTTTTGAAAATAAAACCCAAAACACTGCTTTCTTATCAGATAGTGTTTAACTCATTCATGTTTGCAAAGGATGATTCTGAAATTCCCTTTCTATAGTTCTTTTCCTCTTGGGACTGTTTATGAAAGGTGACCAAGCTTATGACTACCTCAGGGAGGTGGTCATAATTAATCAAAGCACAATTGAGGTGCTTACATCCTGCCTATCTGAAATCTCCCTCAAGTTTCAATTGAACCAAGCTTTCTTTTCCACTTCCTAGCCTAAATTGTTTCTCTGGAATGTTAAATATTTGCCACAGATCACTCCAAAGCTGGCTGTGCTTCAGCAAGAGATAAAGTGACCTCTTGGAACTATTTGTGACATTTTCAAGAGGTTCTGAAATCCTGCAAGGAGAAAGAAAGGATCCATGTATAAAGAAAAGAAGAGTTGGGCTTTTTTTTTTTTTCATGGTTAATTAATTAGCATTACAGTGATTTTGCAAACAGATAAACTGAATTACAAAACCCTCAACGTTATCTGCACACCTAAACTAAGCACCAACTGGAACTGAAAAAACGCTTCCTACTATTTGACACAAACACCTTGATTCCCAATAAAAGGGCTCAAAATCCCAACTGGAGTGCCTGCAACTACAAGCAGGGTCATGAGTCTGACAGAAGTGCACTGTAATCCAGAATGTATCCTAGTCCTGGGGTTGTGCCGATTGACTAGCACAGCAGGAAAGAGTCTGAGGAATGCAGTCCTCAAGTAAGCAGGCTAATAGAGAGAGACCATGCTAAATCACAAGTTGCATTTGAAATCTTCCCTGATATTAATCTAATGTGAGCAGCAGGTAATGTGACAAGATGAAGAAATGTGAAAAAGATCTATTTTCCTAACAGAAAAATACTTTTTTAAAAAATGATCTTCAGTTGGGAAATGTTGGGGGGTTGGGTTATTGGGTTTTGGGGGGGGTTGTGGTATTATTTTTTTNTGGTTTTGTTTTGTGGGTTGTTTTTTTTTGTGGGGGGGGAGGTGTTTGTTGGTTTGGTTTGGTCTGTTATAGCACTAATTAGCACTTTAAATAATCAGTTTTTACATCACTTGCTGTGATGTAAAACCTGTGGACCAGGTTTCCAGCAGTCAGAGCTCACGGTGCTCTAACAGCCCCAGGCTTCTATCTTTAACCATTACTGCCCCTTCTGGATTCTGAAAGATTCCAGTTTCTAGCTTGGCAACTTTGAAAAAATGTTGAGTAGCCAGTTTTCTGTGCTCTTGTATCCATCTGGCCAGCCACAATAAGCCACATATTTCAGAAACTCCAATAAAGATAAAATAAACAAACAAACAAAAAACCCCCAACACAAACCACCATGGAAATAACAAAGCAAACTACTCCTATGGAATTCTACCAGCCTTACACAGATCCCTGGGGGCAGGTTTTCAAGTGTTTATTATGCACAATCAGTGCTGGGGCTTTTTGCCTTTTCATTTTTTTCTTTTTTTTTTCTTTTTGTACTTTCCCCACTCTTTTCCCTCCTCTTTCTATTTTTTTTTTCACTTTTTTTTTTCCTTATTTTTAAGTGTAGAGCACCCACCCTCTTTTAAAAATCTGGCATACACAAGGAACCCAATTGTGCAATCCTAATTACCTGTTTAGACACACTTAAATAAGTGGTCACAACCATAGGCTATGTCTGTACCTGTCAAACAAACGTACTTGAGACCATTTGTAGCCCTGAGGTCAATTAGCATGACCATAGTGTTAAATTCCCTTACCCATCAGAACAGGGTAGCCGTATCCAATCTGCTCATTGAGAGCTGTGTTGACTCCCAAACAACAGTGCCTGGGAATTGTTTGGCCAGCACTGCACGATGGAACATTTTAACTATTCAATAGTGTAGATGATTGTGTATCAGGGCACAGGAATGTGTGCTGCTTAATATACTAATATGGACATAGCCTGAGAGTCAGCTGTGACCTGAAAACCTTTAGTTACATGGCAATTTTTATTTTTTTTTTTAATTGAGAACAAAAAATAATGTTCCACTGTAAATCCAATGCCTCTTTATGGATGTCACTCAGTTTTGGCCCAGCTGCTAGAAAATACATATTTATAGTGCATATTAGCAGTATTTATGTTGCAGTATCGCCGAGGAATGCCAGTCTAGGACAGGGACTCTTGCACGAGCTGCAAATACAAAACAAGATGTGTGTACTTCAGAGGTTTTGGGAAGTAGGTTTTCTAGCAAACCCAGGATATATTATCAACATCTACAGGACTGACTGCCTTGGCTGCTGCAGATAGATGGGAGCTTTCTCTGCTCATGCTAATCCCAGGCTGGAAGTGTGGGAAACATGGCATTGAGAGATTCATTTGAGCTGGCCAGAAGCCAGGATGAGTCCAGATGTAGTCTAGACAAATCAGCCTGTAAGTGCCAAGAGCAGGGATCTCATAGGCAGCACTGTGCAAATACAGCCTGGCTTCTCCAACCTGGAGTTAGCCAGACTCTCGTTGTACCCCATGGGTGTGCCAACTGGGTCTCTGTTACCTTGGGAAGCCCAGTGATGCACCCTCTGTCATAGTATAGACATGTTCTTCCTCCACGTACGTCTCCTGGTGGGGTTCCTGGCCACCACAGTCTGGACACGTCCACATTAGAGCAGCCTGGTCAGTGAGAGACTACCTGCCTTTAGCCAGTGCTCAGAGCAGGCTGCAGAACTCTCCTGTGGAGCTGCCCCAGCTGTTTCTGTGCTATGGGCAGCAGCACAGGATAAAGATGTGTGTCGAGGCTGGGGAGAGCCTGTGGCTAATGCATGTGGCTAATGGCTGAAGCAGCAAGTGACAAGTCTTGCGCTGCACAAACCTAAATTTATTTTGTCACTTGAGCATAAGTGAGATTGAGTTGTGCCTGATCCACAAATTAATGAGAATGATACTTTGCTGTAAGCATTAGATTTCTTTCAATACTGCAAAATAGATATTTCATACCAATAAAAAGGGATATTTTGCTCTTTATCATGTCCTCTGCATTTTTTTCCCTGTTAAGAAGAAGAAGAAGGCAGCATCAAACAACCTGGAAGAATTCAACTACCTCCCTAGGCAACCCGCTCCAGTGTTCCATAGGGGTGGTGGAACACTGGAGCGGGTTGCCTAGGGAGGTAGTTGAATCCTCATCCTTGGAGGTGTTCAGGGGCAGGCTCATCAGGGCTCTGAACAACCTTATAGAATGCAGGATGTCCCTGCACACTGCAGTGGGGTTGGACTAGATGACCTCTGGATGTCCCTTCCAACCCAAACCTTTCTATGAATTACACAGCCTGGCTGGGGCAGAAACAGAACCTCCTGCATTCAGTATCCACAGCCCTTAGCTGATACTGGGCTATTTGCAGCCTCAAAAAGGACTGATTATATCCTCAGTATCAGTTCCTGGATTTAATTGATATTTGGCTCTTCTGAAGCTCCTGCTCTCATAGCTCAGCCATAGAGTCCACAGTTCCTGTGAACTTCTTACAATGGTTGCAAAGTTGGGGTTGCTCTCAGCCCCAGGATAGCTCATCCTGCCGCCTCCCCAGCAGACTTCATGAGTAAAAACCTTTTCTTCTTAACTCCTGAGCTGAGCTCAGAAATGAACCTTTTGATGTCCTCCTCTACTGCTGAGGAGTTTTGTGGAGATTTGAGCCCAGTGCAGCTGCGCTTTGTCTTTGGGGCTTTGCAGCAGCGCGTCAGCAGCCGAGATTTCTGGGTGCAATGGCCAGCAGCCCAGCGAGCCAGGCTTTCAGCACCTCAGAAGGACAACTTTGGAGCTTGCTCATTATTCCCTCCAACACCAGTGCTTCTGAAAGAGCTAGGAGTAATTAGCTTTATTTATAAATAGGGCAGGAAATATTTTAGCATGCAGTGTACTGGGGTGTCTGTGCACCAGATGGAGACAGAGAAATGTCACCACCCCAGGAGTTTCCCATGAATCTGGTGCTCTTGAAATTTGACTTAAGCCTGGAGAGGAAAAATATTGGAGCCAGGGCTCTCTATCCACTCTCACACTGAGAAGCCAGAAGTGAGACACATATTGGTTATATTTAAATTTAATTTCATGTTCAGTAATGTGGCAGGAGCTGTAGTGCACCGCTTCCCGGAAAGGGCAATTCCCACTCAAGCAGGTACATGAGAAGAGGGAGGAGGACTCACCATCAGGTTATGAACGACAGTATGCAAGTGCTCATCTGATGCCACCAGAACTGAGCTCCAAGAAGTTGAAGAAGAGCTTAATTCAACCAAGAGCAATCAGCCTGTCCCCTGACAAAGAAATAAATATGGGGATTTCTGAGAAAACCCCAGATCCTCTTAGTGGATGTCCAGAGGCATGTAGGCTGTGAAGCAGCCTCAATCCACCATTAATGCAGATGGTCTTTCCTGAATGCCCCAGGCATGTGAGAGCCACAGAAAGACGGCAACCCCTGCACCTCCACATCAGGAGAGGCAGCACACAGTGGTGGCAACTTCTGCGACTTTGTCCTGCTGTGAGTAGGTAAGAAAGGCAGTCTCCATCTCTGCTCTTTAGAAATGAGCCCTGGCTATTCTTTTCCACTGTGCACTGGTGCTTTTTTTCTGCATCTCATTTCATGCTGGCTGGCATTGCAGGCGATTTCCAGATAACCAGGAACTAGGCTTTCCTCACCCAAGGGTGTGGTGAGTGAACAAATAGGGTATTGGGACAGCCCACACAACTGGCAAGGCCTTCTTGTCCAGTCAGTCAGCCTCCACAGAGTCATCTCCAATAACCAGTGCAAGTCTCACTCACAATGCTGCAACTGCACCCAAGCCTTGAGGGTTTCCAGAAGGCTCTCCCACCCCCATCATATCTCTTTTGGTTATTACCCTCATAAATTTGCTGATGGGATCTGAATGAGTACGTGCCAGAGTCTCCAGGAAAAACTAGACATTGCCACAGAAGTGAGATGGCCAGGAGGTCAGTCTTGTGCTGGGACCTCAGCAGACAGCAGTTGCAATACTTTCCTTTTGTTGCAGTTGTTCTGCTGGAGGGGTTAGAGGTTTGCTGATTTTCCAGAGTCATTGGTTGTAATTACAACATAGAAGGTCCTGTTACTGATCAAAACAAATGCTGGGATGTATTATTACAGGGCTGCAACCAGGTAGGGGTTTGTGGTTGTCCTCCAAAATCAACACCTCAGTTGCTGAGCATGTAAGCACTGGTTTTCAGCTCCCCTGCCCTTGGAGATCCCTGCACCCAGAGGGGATATTTATGTGCATCTTCATTGTCACTGCTCCAGCTGCTGCCCTCAATGCCATCTTGGACTAATCACCCCAAACCTGGAGAGCAGCCCTGAGGAAAAGGATCTTGGAGTCTGGGTTGATGAAAAGCTCAACATGAGCCTGCAGTATGCACATGCAGCCCAGACAGCCAACCGAGTCCTAGGCTGCATCAAGAGCAGCGTGGGCAGCAGGGCAAGGGAGGGGATTCTGCCCCTTTACTCTGCTCTCATCAGACCCCACCTGGAGTACTGTGTGCAGTTCTGGAGCCCTCAGCACAGGAAGGACATGGAATTGTTGGAGTGGGTCCAGAGTAGGGCCACAAAGATGATCAGAGGGCTGGAGCAGCTCTGCTATGAGGACAGGCTGAGAAAGTTGGGGCTCTGCAGGCTGGAGAAGAGAAGGCTTCCATGAGACCTTAGAGTAGCCTTCCAGTATCTGAAGGGGGCCTACAGGAAGGCTGGGGAAGGATTATTTACAAGGTCCTGCAACGACAGGACAAGGGACAATGGGTTTAAACTGGCAGAGGAGAGATTTAGACTGGATGTTAGGAGGAAGTTCTTTACAGTGAGGGTGGTGAGGCACTGGCACAGGTTGCCCAGGGAGGTTGTGGCTGCTCCCTCCCTGGAGGTGTTCAAGGCCAGGTTGGACGAGGCCTTGAGTGAGCTGTACTAGTGGGAGGTGTCCCTGCCTATGGCAGGGGGTTGGAACTAGATGATCCTTGAGGTCCCTTCCAACCTTACCATTCTATGATTCTAAGCCTGTCCCTCAGGAGTGGAAAATGGCCTGCTCAGAGAGCCACTGCAAGAGCCCAGTGCTGGACCCCGTATAACACATCCCCAATATAACACTCTCTGCTTTGTATTTTGTTTATTAATGATAGTAATTTTAGGGTTTTGTCTTTCATGAAAGGCCAAAACATGTCCAGCTGTCAGCTATTCCTGCCCTCTGGCTTGTTGATCCTAGAGTAGATGTCATAGCTGGCAGCTCTCCCACATCAAGCACAGGCACTGCAGAGGAAATAAAATGAATTTTGCTGGTTTCCGATAGATAATAAAATATTTGCAAATGAGTTCTTTTTCCTCATTCCCAGCTTCTTATATTTAATAAGGATTGTTTTGCCCAAATCTTCAGAACAGCTATTGCTTCCTCTCCCTGCTCTGCACAAGCCTGACAAGCAGCAGCACTTGAAGGGATGATGCGGCACAGTGCCGTTAAGTACTAAGTGGTTTCTGATCTCTTCTGCAGCCTTCCCAGGGCAGAACAAGGCTCTGCCTGCAGCCTTGCAGCCAGCCCCTAGCATTCAACCAGGTAACAGCTGCTTCTGAAGGGGGAGCAGCAAACCTGGAGGCAGAATTTTCTTGCTGTGTCAGCTATAGAAACAAAAATAAATGCACATAGATTTTACCTTGCCTGGCTTCTTCTTACAGCTGTGTTTAACAGGCACATCAGGCTGTGCAGCAGCCTGTAAACTGACATTTCCTGTGAACAGGCAGGTTGTCAGGAGGGGCAAAAAAAACAAGTGAAGTGATAAATTAGTAGCAAACACATGATGACCACATTAGCATACGAGAACTTGTTTATTTAATCATGTCTCAGACATTTAGAAACGTAGAAGGGTTTCTTCCTTTAACGAAGTGATGCTCCAGTTATTTGATGGTCAAAGTTGATGGGTGTGTTGGGAAGAGAGCAAACAGTCAGTCCTGGTCAGTGGGAGAAGTTCATCAGGGCTCTGCTGATGTCAATGCCTGCTCTCTGCATGGAAAAGATGCAACGTGTGTGAGATAAGTGAGTCATGCTAGGCCCAGCCTGGAGCCAGTGACTGCTGAGCTCTCTTCCCAGCTCTGCTACTGATTTACTTGATTACTTTGGTGGGTTTGTCAGGCCAGCTATTTGATATAGCCTCTCCAAACTGCCCTTTAAGAAAGCAGCTGGTTTCTCTGTATCCCCTGTTTCTCAAAGCTCCATGAGACAGTAGCTTAACTCTATTACCTCCTTAGTTCTCTGCCTGGATAGTGGAAATAATTGCTTAGGTGTATCCAGTTGTCTGCAAACAGAAAAGACCTTGTTAAGACAAATGTGCATGGTTAGGCTCTCTAACTGCAGCACAGAGATGTTTGAGTTGCCCAGACCAAACCTACAGGAACATTGAGCTCTGTGTGGCTGATTTTACCCCCTCAAACATCCCTAGCCTGCTGTTTCCCCATTAATTCCCCATTAGCATCTACTCTTTTACATTTGTCACTCAGCCAACTTGCAATCCAGGTAGTGTGTGCCCTATTCATCCTGTATAATAATGTGAGCTCATTAATCAACCTGTCGTGTGGTGGAGGGAGCCAGGAACATTGTGCCAACCAAATCTCCAGTCTTGTCTGAAGAAAAAGATAACAGGTTTCTTTGACAAGATTCACCTTCCACAAGACCCCGCTGATCAGCATTGGTTTTATTTTTAGCTTCTAAGGTCTCTTTGTTGGAGCCCTGAATTCATTTCTGGCCATTGTGTGGAGGGATATTGCCCCTCTCACCAGCCTATTTCTCCCTGGAGTGTCTCTTTCACACCTGTCAAGTCCTAGATCTCCCCTGTCAGACTCCCACATCTTTTAAATCCCCCCATATTTGTAAATATAGAGCTTCACAAAGCCTTTCAGTTGGCTTCTTTAAGACACAAAGATAGCTAGGCCAGATGATGTGATACATGTTTAATTTTAGCAGCTGCTGCCTCACATCTTCCGCTGTTCCAGATGGTAAATGCTGTGCTCCATCCACAACATCGTATGGGATGAATATCCTGCTCCTTTCCAAATGCAGAGCAGAAACAGCTATTGAACATTTCTGCCTTTTTTGTTTTTTGTTTTTTTCTTTTTTTGGGGGCAGGGGGGTGGGGAGGGTTGGGCACCGCTGCTTATGATTTTACCATCTGCATTTAGCAGTTGATCTATACAGCTATGGGATGGGTTTGGGAGAGAAGGAATCATTGTTCCTGATGTGATTTTTCATTTCATTCACCCCACTGGCTGTTGATAGCTCATTAATCCTGTGGTTTCCTTTTATCAATCACTTACATTGTTTTAACTTGTAATTTATAATTATCATTGTTCTGTTTCCTGAGGGAGAGAGGGGGTGCCTGCTTCATACATAATTTCTTCATCTTATATTGTTCTTTTTACATCTCTCTTTAATCAGGCTGCTTCTTACCCCACATATCTATTTTCTCTCTCCATGATATCAGGGGATTTTGAACAACCGGTAGAACAGTTTTGGATCATTTCCAGTTTTCATTAACACTTCACATTTTCCATTTCTGTTCCCAGTCAGCTACGCCAACAACTGCTTTAAATATGTGTACACACACACGTGTACACATAAACACAACATAACCTCACAAACTCAGGCACAAGGGAACCACCAAAAAAAAAAAAAAAAGGTCTAGTTAGCAATAATTTGTATGAGGTAGGACAACCAAAGACCAGACTTGGCAATGTGTTGTAATGACACCAAAGTGAGAGAGTGAATTTAACCCACCCCCAATATGGTGAGCAGGCCTTCAGTCATGTCATTACAAAAAAAAAGTCAGTGATCTTTGTCTCCAGGACAGTGCTCTCTGCTGCTCCACAGAGGTCTTGGTTCCATCATTCACAGTGAAGTAATGCGATGTACTAGCCTCTGTCGGCAAGAAGTGACAAAGTTTGTCAATGTGTGCTTGGGCTTCTGACAATGATGCATGTTTTTCAGGTCTGCTGACTTCAGTAAGGGCACCAGCATCACTTGGATTTCCTCCTGAAAAGGCTACAGCTACAAATTTGTCCACAAGGTCACGAGGGCTTAACTTGCCCCACGGCTACTAATGTTTCATGGCGGAAATCCAATATTTGATGCAATCTCTTCCAGTCCTACCAGGCCATGCACTTGTCTATGGATTAACTGTTGTTCTACCACTGCCACAAGTTTTGCCAAATCCTTCACCTACAAGATACTATCTTTATGGACAAGCCCAGATGTCTGAAACATCAAAAGCCACTGATGAAGTGGATATTGTCCACCGCCACAGACATGGAGATCCTCTTCCCACACAGGGGAGCAATAAGCTTCACTTGGGTTTTGGGTTCAACCTTCTGTGTATTTTTGAACATAGAAATGTATGCTCACATTGCATACATGGGCTGATAATTAGTGCTCTAATCTACTTGCATGAGACAAATTTTATCTGATTATGATCAAATAACAACTTCTAATTTTTAGATTGAGTGATTAGTCTTCCCATTTCCATCAGAAGGAGGTTCTCTTCTGAGTTAGCCAGAGATGTCTGAAGTTGAAGAAATTAACTCCTTAAAAAAAAAAAAACAAACAAAACCAACCAAACCTTTGGGCAACTGCTGTTGGCTGGATGAAGTGACTCAACTAACAGTGAATTAAAATCCTGGTGGAGTTCCCTCCTCTGAGATGTGAAGAGGTGACTGGAGGACTGAAGGCCCTGTTCTCTTGTGCAGTGAGGTGGTCTTTTCATTACCACCCATCAGTATTTAATTTCCAGTTTTTATTAAGCAGAATTTCACTCCATAAATCACATCTCATTACTTACAGCACCAAAAGAAAGACATTTCCTGCTGGTACTGGGCACAAAATGCTGCACAGGCTTTTAAAGCTTGGCAGTTGTACAGAGCCCAGTCCTGGTGCAGAAGCACAGAGGTCCTGTGTTTCCCAGGCTATTGGAAAGCGTCCGACACTCGCCTCCACAAGTGATCTCAATAGAAAGCACGACTTGATGTGGGTACTGTTCAATCAATTCAAATCAAGAGGGTAAGACAAGCTAATACCCTGTATGAAAGGAGGACAGCAGACAGGCTTCTCCAATGTGCCTCAGCTATGCCCTTTCCTTAGTGTCCAGAATGTCTGTGTACAGCTTGGGGGTGAGCTTTGGTTGAACATTTACCTGTACTTAATAACCGTGTGACAGTAGCTGCTGCATTCCCCAGTACAGTGTTCCAGGCAGCCTCCTCAGTACAGTAAACAGTTGCTTTGTCTATTGTGCTTATTAGTCCCACAGGAGATAATATTGCCTTTGCTTATGACCCTGTGCTCTTGCTGGTACAGCTGTCTTCCTGCCAGATCACGTATTAGTTCCTGAGCTCAGGGTGCGTACAATGTGTTTTGTTATGTGTTGACACAGACACACACATGCTCGTTTACCCTAATGACATGAGTCTGAGAGCCAGTTCCAAGCAGCCATGGGGGCTAGGCAAGATCCTACTTGTCAGAGTTAACTTTGAATGGGCAGAGAGGCCATGGGGGTGGGGGTGGGGGGGGAAGTAAAATAAAGAATGGGGGAAAAAGGATGATTTACAGGCCTCAACAGTCTTCTGGCATCAATGGCTATGGCTGAGCTTTCCTTTGCCAGAGGATGGACTTTGCCTGATTGAGCCACCCATGAGGGTATCTGACCTGCTCTCTGGTCCCCTGTTGCAAATTCCTGGGTCACTGTGGCACAGCCCCTTCACTCCACTAGCTTCAATTTCATCATTCCACACATCCCCTGGCACAGGCAGGCATGGGCAAGCAATTCTTGGCAGCTGCCTCTGGAGCTACATTAGTACTCTACTATAGGAGCTACTGCACTGGGATGTCCTCATTTTCATCCAGCGGCACCACAGCCCTTGCTCCAGGAGAGACTGTGGTGGTCAGCAGTGCAGCAGGTACAGGAAACAAAGCCTAGCATCCGGAGAGACATCTGCTTCAGCCTGGAAGCCCGGCTGTCTACAAAGCAGCTTAAGAGGTTATCCTAGGTAAAAGAAGGCAAACAAAGCAAACTTGTGGGCTTGTTTCCGTGGATACTTGCCTGGAAGTGGAGGCATCCTTTAGAAGTCTTCATAGCCTCAGTGCCACAGATTGTTATGAATCACTTGGGACAAATACATCCTCAAAGTAACAATGACTTTTTATTCCATTGTAAGTAGCTCATGTGTTGATGTTTTAGGGAATAACATTGCTTAATGTGTTTATACTTTCTGAAGGGTGACGCAACAAAGTCTCTTTATAAGGTAAGCAGCTCTTGTGGAAAGACCCATGTGGCAGTTACAGCATCCACAGCACTATTATCCAGAGCATCCTGTTCTTGTTTGCACAGTTTTTCTTTCAGGTGTTTGGACGTATTCCTTTCTCCCTGTCACCTTTTTTCACTCCAGCACATACGTGCACAGCACCCATATACAGCCCATTCTGATTTTGTTTGCCGCAGGGGCAAAACGTTTTTCAGAACCAACAAAAAATTTGGTGAACTCCCTTGTGTGTGTTTATGTAGCTTTCCATCAAAGACTATAGAATGAGACCGTGTGGTCTTGTGGCTAGATCAAAGCTAGAAAACTCCTGAGATCTAATCTGGGCTGAACCAATGACTCACTGGGTGGTTTTGGAAAGTCACATGATCGCAGTTTGCTTAAGTCTATGCAGCTGAAATAAGCAGACAAGAAATACATGCTGAATCCAGTCTAGGATTCCCAGAACGGACACATTTACAAGAAAGAATCTGATACACTACACATGCAAGGTAGAGTCAATATCCTGTAACAAAGATGCAAGGCTTTTGAACATATGTATGGATTTTGGAGCCGTGACTCTCTGCAAATAGCCCGAACACATGCGGGATTACCTGAACAAAAATCTGTGTATGTGTATGGATCCTTGGGATCCTGTGCTGCAGTCATAATTTTCACTCCATTTTTTTAACCCACAGCAGGCATTCTATATCATCCACAATGCCTTCCCTGCTCAATCCTGCTCAGACTACTTCTGAGCAGGAAAAAGCCAGCTCAGCAGCTGCCCGATCCCAATCTCCAGTTAGTATTTAGCCAATAATTCCTCCTGGAGATATTCTCCACTGGCAAATAATTTCCCTCACGTGTTTTCCACTTACACCTGTTTTGAGGCCGAGGACATTAGGAAGGCAATCTTGATCCTAATCTATATTGTAATCCTTTCAGTCAGGCATGGGATGGAGTGAGCAATCTGTTTGCCTAACAATATCTGGAGGACGATTGCATCCCTGGAGTTATGCTGCTGTGCAGCAATGGTATTGACTCACAGATGGGGCAGTGAGGGGGAAAGTAAAAGACTAAAAGGAAAAAGTTCCTACAGGAACCTGAGATTTTCACTATTACTGAAACACTCCCATTCTCTACTCACACTTGCAAGCCCAATGAGTGAGTCAAAGGGCACACCTTGGCTTTCAGTAGGCTGGGTTCAACCTGGGACTCATCTGAACGTATGCTCCACCACCCCCTTTTCTCCCCTCCCCAAGCTAAATAAGCCCATAGCTAGAACTGCAGTTGCTTGTCGAGGCAAAGGGCAGCAGAAGTAAAAGTGACTGGTGACCTGACAGCACCCACAAATTATAAAACATAACCTGCTCCCCAAGCAGCCCAAGCATCACCCACAAAATTCCTACCCTCAATTGATCTGGCTCCAGATCCACACTGCTTCTCTCCCTGCCGCTACACCTCCCAGTGTCACCCTCACCTGTGTTCTCCAGCTACTCAGGGCCTAGTGCCGTGCTGGCAAAATTGCTTCATGGGTCCAAAGTTGCCCAATCCAATTTTAAATACACAGCTGATGACGCTCCCTAATGGGCACTGGAAGGAGAAGCCACATTCCTACTCAAGCACCAGTGGGTTCCTGAACATCTCTTGTGCCATCACACACACTGACACAATGCAATGCTTCCAGTGCCAAAACATCTCAGAACTGGGTCTACATGTTCCCAAGCCTCTTAAACTCTGTGGGCTACTTTTACTGCCAAAATTGCCATTTTTCTCTTACTTTCATGATCATTTGCAAGCAAAGCCACAGCTGAAGAGCCCAGAGGGATGTGGCATAGCTGGAAGTGTTAAAATGGAACCAACTTTTGAAGATTTGGGGGGGGCAAAAAGAAATTCAGACCCTAATTATGAATCTCAAAAACTGTTTTGAAACACTAAGGATCTACCCAGATTCATCTGCAGTAGAAGGAAAGGCAGATTTGAGCCAAAACTAAGCAATGCACTTAAAGACATATCAAACCCCTCTTCTAGTTAACACTCTGCAACTGACCATCTTGCTGATTTTATTCTAAACCCAAAAGAAATGATGCATGTATTTGCCCCACAGGAGACAAACCCAGTTTTCCCTGAAAATATATTTGGATTTGCCTAATGGGCACAACAGGGCTCCAAATAACTTCTCAGTGCTGGGTTTTGTTCTTCCCATTGCTGCAGCTGCCACCACAGCCAGACAGTTGTCCTCGGCAGCTACCAACCAGGTTGGATGCAGAAGCCACCAGACAGCCCAGTGCAGGGTTACAAGTCAGGATCTGAGGTGAAACAAAACGTCAGCAGGTTCCAACGCTGTTGGCTTTCCCTGTGCTGTGTTAAATATATTAACAAGTAGTGGCATAGGAAACTTAAAGATGCAGTGGAATAATTAAAACAATAAAATCTTTACATTTGAAATGATGTCTTTTGTTGTGGATGAAGTGTGAGTAGAAAGAAAATTAGCTTTATATCTGCATTAGTCTTAGAAGAGACTCCTGAAAACAGCCTGGGAAAGAGCATCCTCTACCTGTATTGAAACAGGGTACGGGCAGGGTATGAGTCCCCAAGGTTAAGTTCACCACTCTGCAAGGTTGTAAACATCTCCTGCTTCTTCCCATCTTTCTGTCCCACCCCTCAGTCCTCCCCAAAGCCTCTCCAATAAACTTTCAACACCGGGGCTCATCAGGTCCTTGCATATTGCACGTGGCTGAATTTCACTCCAGTGAGTAAAAGAAAAACCCGACAGTTGAATTTGGCAAAAGGAACTACTGGTAAAAGGACACACTGCCTATGTGTCAAATATGGGAAGAGTTACAACTTCTGCCCCAGGCTCCTACAGCTCTGCCCTGGATGGAGAGCCCAGAGTAGCACTTTACATTGCACAAAGTGCTGACACCAGCAGATACCATAATAGTGGAAGTAACTCTTAACAAAACACTGCTGGCTAGCACAGCACTTCTGAACCTCAGCAGCTTGCTTTTTTTTTTTTTTTTTTTTTTTTTTATTTTTTTTTTAATTTTTTTTAATGTGAGCAACAGTTTCAAGCCTGTGGATGCAAATGCAGAAGCAGGNTGGGCAACTGCTTATGCCAAGGTTAAATTGGGTCAAATCCTGAAATCTTGACTTCAGGCCAGACTCTACAGTTCCCATTGATTTACACAGGAATGTTGTACACGCTGGAGAATTTCTTCCTGGATTGCTCCTCAGACTGGGTGAACACTGAATTAAGATCACAAGGTTTGAGTCAGCATGCAGCAAGTGGATCAGCAATGCAGTGGGCTGCTGGACAGGACAACTCTGACCTTGTTCCATATTATGATGGTTGTGTTTAAATTTACGTCACAGCAAAACTCCTGAGTATATCCTGAATATAGTTGCATCATAGTTCCTGTCAGAGCAAAACTTCCAGATATATTCTGATTCAGATGGACATTTTCTGTGTGTGGGATCTGTAGGACCAGATACCCCATGCAAGGAAACTGGTTCGCCCCTACAGAAGATGTGGTGGGGCTGCCAGGGTTTAATCACAGCTCTGCCTTCTCAGGGGCATCTGGTTTGAGTGAAGTCTTTCTAACTTGCACTAATAGTGTGGGACTCACAAGGGCTGACAGGAGACAACTCAGTGAGGTGCTGCTTATTCCCACCAGCAGTTGCCTTTGTGTCTGCAGCTCCTTGGCATTTTTTGACATTTTGCTAGCAAAGGAGGAACAACTGTGACATGAGATGGTTTCATTGGTATCACGCTGTGCATCCTTGCCACCAGGAGCATCCCCAGCTGGCCCATAACTCCAACACACTTGGGCATCCAGCACAGCAAGCAGATATAGGATGAGTAGCTGTTCTTGTGTGTTTCCAAAGCATGCGTTTTCTGTACACACAGAGAGTTATTTATTTATTTCTCCTTACTTTGAACTGCTGCAGCAGCTGGGACCATGGCCGTATCGTTATCTGCATACTTTATTTGTTTTGGCTGATTGCTTCCCAACTTAACTCCTCCCTATTAGGCCTTTAACTGAAGAATTTCTCCCTTTTATTTTGAGGGCTGTACACATCCTTTGGTGGCTGCAAACATATCTAAGGAAAATGCACTATCTGGCACATTCGTGCACTATCCTGTTGGGTGTTTGTCACTCAAAGAATCTCATGTACTTTGTCTATGTTTGACACATGGTGAGACTAAATAATCCTATCTGTTACGTAGTCACTCCTGCTAGTTGTTTCCAAATGAATCAATAACCCTTTTAAAGCCACAGCTGTGAGACCATGATCCATCTACTGCTGGCTTTTGAACTGCCTACAGTCATACTCGGCATTTGTTACCCTATGCAAGTCATCCCATTGACTCCAAGAAGCACTGGGGAAGTTCAGCTTAAGTGCCAAACCATGGACACATTCCCACTCACCCAGTGCTAGGAGTCCATTGCAGCTGGAGTACTTTCCAAAATGATTCATCCTGACCTTTGCTTGAGGCATGCAACAGCTTCCTAGCAAATATGAAGCCAGTTTCTGGAAGAATCACCCTAAGATTGTGGTGGCAATCTTCCAGAAATAATTAAATGCAAACATTTGCAGAGGTAAAAATATTTGGACACCTGTTTCAAGGCAAGGTGGCAGGAGGTCAGCTTGACCATTGCTCAGCTGTCCCAGTGCCCAAGCAAGATTAGCACCCGGGTAAAGAGTAGCTGATGGGTGCTGAAGATAGCAAGATCGAGGTCAAGCTGATGGGAAGAAGAGAAGCAAAGACTGCATTGTTTTTCCAGATGCCTCTGACCAGCATAAAGTCATCGAATAGTTTGTGTTGGAAGTGACCTTAAAGATCATCTGGTTTAATCCCCCTGCCAAAGGCAAGGACACCTTTCACTAGATCAGGTTGCTCCATCCAATCTGCCCTTGAACACTTCCAGGGAGGGGGTGTCCATGACTTCTCTGGGCAACCTCTTCTAGTACCTCACCACTCTCAAAAAACTTCTTCCTAAAATCTACTCTAAATGTATCGTCTTTCAGTTCAAAAGCATTGCCCCTCATTCTATCACTACACTCACAGATAGAGTCTCTCCACATATTTCCTGTAAGGTCATTTTTAGGTACTAGAAGGCAGCTACAAGGTCTCTATGAAGCATTCTCCAGGCTGAACAACCCCAGCTCTCTCAGCCTGCTCTCCATATAGGAGGTGCTTAAGCCCACTGATCATCTTTGCAGCTCCCCTCTGGATCTGCTCAAGCAGATCCATTTCTATCTCACAGTGGGGACCACCAAGCTGAAAACAGTAGTCCAGGTGGTGTCTCATGAGAGCAGACTAGAGAGGGAGGGAGATGGCTCTGCTCAGCCTTGCTGCACCTTCTTGCCAGGGTAGATAGGCAGCAGCTTGAGATGTTATCATCCGGCTGGGGCGTGACATGATAGGCAACAGCCCTGCAGGAAAGGACTTGGGAGTACTGATGGATGAAAAGCTGGGCCTAAGCCAACAAGCGTTGATTCTGTCACTCTGCTCTTGTGAGACTGTGCCTGGAGTTCTGTGTCCAGCTCTGGGGGGCCCAACACAAGAAGGAAACGGACCTGATGGAGAGAGTCCAGAGGAGTGCCCCAAAAAATGATCAGAAGGCTGGAACACCTTTCTTATGAAGATGGACTGAAAGATGTGGGTTCATTCAGCCTGGAAAAGAGAAGGCTCCAGGCAGCCCTTATAGCAGCCTTCCAGTACCTGAAGGGGCCTACAGGAAAGCTGGGGAGGGACTGTTTACAAAGACATGTAGCAA
This sequence comes from Eubucco bourcierii, assembly GCA_013396675.1. Classification (NCBI taxonomy): domain Eukaryota; kingdom Metazoa; phylum Chordata; class Aves; order Piciformes; family Ramphastidae; genus Eubucco; species Eubucco bourcierii. The sequence continues at coordinate 151,028 of VWZE01015703.1, forward strand.
CAGGACAAGGGGCAATGGTTTTAACCTACAGAAAGGTAGATTTAGATCTGATGTTAAGAAGTTCTTTAAGAATTTTGGAACACTAGAACAGGTTGCCCAGGGAGGTGATGGCGACCCCATGCTTGAAGCTATTCCAGGTCAGATTTGATGTGGCTCTGAGCAGCCTGATACAGTTGGGGATGTCCCTGCTCACCGAACGGATTTGGGTTAGGTGACCTCTAGAGGTCCCTTCCGCCCCAGGGCACTCTGTGGCTGTGATTCTGCGTCTGCTTGGGCCCCCAGCAGCTCCTGCAGCTCGGAAGCAGGCCGATGCCGTAAGGCAGGCTCCGAGCTGCCTCTACAAACCCATCCCACGGCGTGCGCACGGGAGCTCCGAGAACGCAGCGGGAGCGCTGTCAGCCCCAAGTGGCCCTGCCGGCCGTGCAGGTGCAGGCGTTCCCCGAGGGAGGCTGTCAGCAGCGGTGAGCGATCACCTCCAGCGGCAGCAGCCCGGGCCCCTGCGCGCTCCGCCTGGCTGGGTGAGGCCTCTTCCTCTCGGGCTCTGACTCATGCCCACATGCGTGAGCAGGATGTGCATCACAGGCCAGCCCTGGGTCACCAGCGCAGCTCCCGGCGCCCCGTGGGAGCAGCCCTGCCTGCCTCCAGCAGCCGAAGTCCTGCCAGCACCCCCGAGCCATACCCGGTGCCAGGGACTGAAGCTAGACTGAACTCCAGCATCTTTGCTCCAGCACAGAAAGTCGTCCTAGAATGGACATGTCCTGGCTGTGGCTATGAAACACGGTGCTGTCTCCAGTAAGCACAGCTTGCCGGAGAAGCCTGCAGGCAGAGAGATCCCTCATGGCTTGAGCATGGGTCCCATCCTGATGTGTTGAAAGCACTCTCCCTGCAAAGCCGCCCTTGCCCCATGCTGGAGAGTGATTTATTTATTTTTTTTCCAGGACTTTTGTTATGGTTGGCACATGAAGTTCCCAGGCCACAATGCATGAAAAGGTGCGCCCCTTCCAGTGCAAATCAGCATTTCCCCATGCACCCAAGAAAAAGAAAACAAACCCACCAAAAAAACCCAAACCAACAAAAAACAACAACAACAGCAACAACAAAAATGTTACCAAGTCAGGAAATAATTTTGGAGGAGGAGGCATAGTTCCTCTAACCTTGTGTATGGGGAAAGGAAACTATCTGCTGACTTAGACTTATTTTTTAATTTATTGTTTGGCCAGCTGCTTAGATAAAAGGACAGAACTCTGCCTGCTCTAATGAGACAACCAGTCAACCATGCCTTTGCAGCATGGAGCATCTGGCCAGTACACCAGTGATGAGTGGGGAATAGTGCACAGAGTTCACAGGACACATCCTTTCAAACCCATCTTTGCGACAGTGAGGACCAGACACTTGCTTGTTCTTCCTCATATGAAAGTTTGAAATCTCCTGGAGATCATTAACTTCAGCAGACAAGGCTCTTGCTTATTAAGGATCACAAGACCCATGATAAAAAAATCCCATGAGTTTGCTGATTAAGCCTTTCTGTCTGATGGGCTTGAATCCCCATCACCCTGGGCACCATGGTCGCCTAGGTAGGCTACTGCTCTGCACCAAGCACAGGCATTGCCTTTGGTCTCCATGGGAAACAGAGCAGCACAAAGTCCCTCCAAAACCAACCCAGTCAGTAGTCCTCTCTGGTGATTCCAAATGTGTTCTTGTCTTTTGGAGCATAGTCCCTTACCAAACGTGGCAATTTAGTGGAGCTCTGGAATTCACTGCTACAGGATTTCGAGATCCTGAAGTACAGATAGGGACAAAGGCAGCCAAGCAAATGTTTGATAGGAAGGTGCCTGAAGAATCGTTAAACACCAAGGCAGGTATTGGTGTGCCATAGTGTTACAGAATCATAGAATGAGTTAGGTTGGAAGGGACCTTGAAGATCATCTAGTTCAATCCCCTTATTCAAAGCCCCATCCAACCTGGCTTTGAACACTTCCAGGAAGAGGGCATCCACAACTTCTCTGGGCATTCTATCTCTACACTCCCTGAAGAAAGAGTCTTTCCTCATCTTTCATAAAGGCCCCCTGCATGTGTCCTTGTGCTGCAGGGGGGACATGGCAAGGGGAAGCCTGACAAACACCTGCTCTGCTCCCATGCACATCTATTGACATCTGACAGTGGGTGCTTCTCCAGGGGTTGGGTGGGCCTGTTGGCCCAGCAGCATCCTGCCTTCTGCCAAAGCCAGGCAGTTCATGCACAGGCATGAGGGTGGGAGGAGCTGAGTCCACCACCCTGCTTGTCAGCCAACAATTTCACTCAGGCACCAGGGTAGGTTTTACCCTCTCACCTGTGATTTGAGGGCTGTTTTCCCACTGCTTTGAAATGAAGGCTGCCAGTTGACTGTTGTGAGCCTTACTGTGCAGCCTTAACTCTACAGGGAAAACACTTACAGCAGACATCCTACTGCCCATCTGCAAAGTCATTGTCACTGGGCACGAGAGTGTTATGCAGACTTTGGCCCCTATTTATGTTGATACTTTGCCCTTAGTTGCCAGCACAGCAAAGAAAATTTGCAGGATTTGAACCTCAGCGAGACTTAGGAATCTGACAAGTCAAGGCTTGATTGGGATGTTATCAAAAGGCCAAACAATGGCTTTACACTCAATTACATTTATGGTTTCTGTGACTCATCTCAGTGTTTATGGTTTTGTCTTGGAAGTTAAGAAAAAATTAAAAGAAAAGAAAAAGTGGAAAAAAAAAAAAGAAAAGAAAAAGAACAAGCCCTGTAATGAGCAGCTTACTGGTGCAAGACGCTGGGTGTCACAGGAGAAACTGAGCAACTACCTTAGGTGATGGGGAAGAGTCGTTTTCTGTGGTGACCAGAGCTATATTTGATTTCTTAGGCAATGTCAGCTTTTGCATGCTACATTCTTTGGCTAATCGCCAGTGCAATGTGTAATACTTTAGCCACACTGTTGTTACTTAATCCTTTCCTAATCTGCAATTTGCGCAAGAGGGGTAAAATCTAAGCAAAGCCACTGAGAACATCTCCACTAATAATTTATCAAACTCGACTTTAGTTGTTGGCAGGAGATGGTAGCTGGTGGAGGTGAATGTTTTCCCACAACAGCACCGTACGATAAACATAGGGCAGCTGATTCATGCCGCACTTATTTTCTGTCATCCACCCTTCATGTCACCCTGATATTTCTTCGAATGATAAGCCCGTGTGTGTGTGTGCTCACAGCACACCACCGAGGTCCCAGTTTCATCTCTTTCTGCAAATTACACGTTAATTAGCCATTAATAACAGCGGGAGTTGCACGCAGGAATCCACACCCGCTGTGATGAGACCGTGCCCTCGGTGAGCAAGTGCCTTATTAATCACCTGCAACTCAGCGCCCGAGCTGCCGCTGCAGCCCCACCAGACACACACGTCCCTTGAGAGGAAAGCACACAGGCGCTTGCCAGCCCTAATCCTGCCGTAAAGAAAAGCGTTACCTCTTGCTCTATGAATTTTATTTATTTCGGTCCTCTGGGCAGTGCTCGCTGTTGTTAGAAACATGATTGCTTCATACAGTTATGTTAATGTTTGCATTTGACAGAACGTAATTGATACTTCTGCTGCTCCGGCTTCAAAGCCAAATTAGGAAATGAAGTGCTGCACATTAGCTTGTTTAGCTGGTCAAATACTGTAAATAAATACATACAGGGCAATGAAAACTAGTGAGGTTTCTTTAAGGCATTTTCTAACTAGCTGGCTTCATAAAAAAAAAAAAAAAATACAAAAAATGCTCCTGCTTTGAACTCATATCCCGAAGCATTTGTCACTTTGCTGCAACAAGAATTGATCCTGACTGAAATCTGAACTCTGAATTTCACTTGAAGAAGAGGATTTTGCAAGTTATGGAGGAATCATAGTAAGAACTGTTACAGATTTCATGGTTCTTTTACCAACAATAGTTCTGAGAGATGTTGCATTGAACAAAGCCTTTTTTTTTTTTTTCTTTTTTTTTTTTGTAAAGGATTAATTCAGGCTGTGGTTACATGTCAACATATTCTTCTCAATGATCACTAGAAAAGCATTATATTTGTAAGAAGCATTTGCATAGGGTATTTCTTTGTGCTGCTAAATCTGTGCAGTGCTGTAATACTAAATGTTGGGGGGTTTCCCTGACAGAATGCAACAGAATGAAAAAAAGTGTGTGTGAGGGGGGAAGTCTACCTTTGTGTAAAGACATAATCTGCTTGACAGAATGCACACAGCACCGATTGAATAAAGTGTGGTTTTCAACTTATCTCTCAGGCCTACCCTCAGTGCATTAAAGCAGAGCAAGGGAAGAGCATTGCACTGCCTTTGCAATCCAGCCAAGTGCAATGAGTCTTCTGCAGCTGTATTTAAAAAAAAAAAAAAAAAAAAAAAAAAGGGTTTTCCCCCTTTTCTTTTGTAAATAACATGTTGATGCAGAAGTGCCTTGAAAGTGTTCTCCTAAACTCAGGGCACTTTTTGCCATAGATAGAACTGAACCTCTACCAATCCTTCTTCATTAACTCCAAATAACCTTAACAGTATCACCTGCTTGGCAGAGAGATGTTGACCTTAAACCTGAGCTTGCTGAGCTGGCTGTTTTACCTGGCACTTTAAGAGGAAGCTGCTTTATAAATTCTGCTGTGCTATTCCAAAAGAAAAATATGGAATTGATGCATAAAATGCAGCCAGAGTATCAAGAACTGATAAAAATACATATTTAGGATGTAAGATTGATCCGGACTGGAAGGTGATTTGATGCTGGTTTAGGATGGAGCCCAGGATGTTGTGAAAAACCTCAACTTTTAGCATGTTTTCCACAGGAAATGGAAGAGGACTGAAAGTTCCCAGCACTTTTCAGTGAGGCCAACCATATCTTACAGCTTTAAGATGAAAACAGTGACCGGGCCTGAGAAATACACAAGAGATTCCTACACTCCTGATCCAAAAGGACCATTTAAAAATAGACAAATTATGACTCCCTCAAAAAGAAACGTACGCATTGCATAAATCAAAGTTCTCACACCCACCATCAAAGTTTAATCACTTAATATGCTGGTTCTTTCAACATGCTCTGAAACTTTGTATACAGTAATACAAACGATGAGGTTACGAAGCCATAGCAATTTATTCTGCTGTACAAACGGATATTGCATTATAATCCCTAAAGCAACACAGAGGCTGTTTGTAGACGTTACTACAATTTGGCATTTATTTTAATTGCTCTGCAACGTAGCTCATGTGAAATAAAGTCATGGGATGACCTACACGTTCACCTACTAAGGGTGACTGAACTGCAAGGGGTAAAAAGAAACGGGGGGAGTGGGGTGGGAAGTACTTTAAAGGTTTTGAAGGTTTCACCAAAACACGAAGCTCCTGCAGTTGTTTTAAAAGGATGCATCAGGGCTTTTGTCCAAGCCTGAAAGCATGGTAGGGCAGGGGGTAATTTATTCAGCCAGGCTGTGTAGCACACTGATTTTTAAAAGTCTTGCAAGAACAGCAGCAGTAAAGTAACTTGAGATATTTTGGTGTCTGACATTCACTCAGCAAGTGCTAAGAAAACATGCTTACTGCACAGATTGTTGGTTTCTCGGAGTGGGAGTCAAGGTGCCTAATTAAAGCCACTGCACTTTGCTTTATCACTGACCAAGTCTCTGTTTCCCCCTTTTAATTCTTCACTCTTCTTCTAAAGCAAAATCCTTTTTCAGGTTGCACCTGCTCAAAATGCTGCCTGGAAGCAGTTGCCCTGGTGAAGAGATTTCAAGCAAAGGGACAAAGTTAAATATGAGGCAGAGTATAAATAAAAATCAAGACTCTCTTCCTCCTCCTCTCTACTTGTGAGTGATGATCTCACCACTCCGGGTAGATTACAAGGGTGGCCTGATCTCTTTCAGGAGAGCATTCTCTAACCTTGATACCACTGCTATTTATACTCCTCTCTTCTTGCCACAAAGCAAAGCAGCTCTAATAATCTTTCTCTTCGTTTTTAACAAGAGCACTGACTGGCCTCTGTGCTGCCTCCTGGCAACAGGGTCAAGTCCCTGCCCACTGGCTCTGGCTTTCTATTAAAGACAAAGTTCTCGGCCACTGCCTCTGCTTCTGGCTGCTCACTTTTAGACGCCCGAGATCTGATTTTTTTCCATTGGCTTGAGCATGACATTGCCACACAGGCAGGTGCAGGGTGATAGCCTTCCAGTGCCACAGCATTTTCCGCTCGTGGGGCACAGATGTAAAAGAATGCATGTTCTGAAAGGCAGGAGGATGTCAAAAGTTCAAAGGCAGAGCTGTAACTCTCTCTCCTCACTTATCAGGTGACTGGGATACTCCATTTCACATAGCACTGAGAAGCTATCAAGCACTTTCCAGCTTGCAAAAGGCAGGAGATATCCCCATTCCCCACTCTGTGGGAATTCCCCCAGGATACAGCTGGGGATAGTCAGGGCTCAGACCCCAGCACCTCAGGTGTGATGGGGCACATGTGGACCGTAGAGAAGCTGCACCTCTTTTATGCCAAACCCCATTTTTAAAACTTAACCCAAATATACTCAAGCTGTGTTCCACTCCAAACATCACAAGAAATGGGGACAAATGTTATGAAACCAAGTTTATTAAAACTTTCTACAAGTCAGACTTTATCATCCAGGTTTCCACATACATGTACATATTTACAGGTTGGACATAGTGTTTTTAGCTTTTCTGGCAGAGTTTTCCACCAATATATACAGATGTACTGTTTCTCAGAGAAGGGTTAAACTGTATCACAGATACAAACGTCAAGCAATCATGAGAGGTTTAGTGCAAGGGAGAGCTGTAGCGCTCTGCTCTCAATGCTCATGATTCTGTCAAGTTAGTATTGCCGACAATAATTCACATTAAATTGCTCTTCGACACCTCTTACTAGGACAAAGTATGACAAAATGAGAAAACAAAACCCCAAACAGTAAGGTATGTACAAAGTACACAGTCCATGAGGTATACATGGTATTCTTGCAACTTGTGGTGGGACTGCAGCTTGCTGGGGGTTAACCCTTAAAATGACTTCCCTGGAACTGTGCCGTATAGGGGATGTAAGTTACCCACCTCCGGGCCATTTCAGAAGCCACTCTTACCTAAGGTGAATGGACATTTCTTTGCATAAGCCACTGGACACAAACGTGAGAAAAAGCAGGAATTTTAGGCAGGACTAAGCTTTACTTACTCCCAGCCCAGGAAGATGATTTAGGTGTATTCATTATCCACACACACTGGAAAGACTATGAATAATCATGCAAAAAAACCCAAAAAACCACCAAAACAGGGGACCACCCCCCTCCCCCCCACAGCCAGAGGCAAACAACATACCTGGATAATCAGCTAATGGTGTGTGGAGATTTTACTCTTTAAGACTAACTCTTAAGACTTAGGGGGTGGAGGGGGGTAGTAAGACAGGGGATGTGATGTTTTTAGGAGCCTGTAGGGAAACAGGACCGTGTTTACATATACTGTACAAGATACCCCTTGTCATTTTCCAAGGGAAGGCGCCCCAGCCAATAGTGTTACGGTTTGGTAAACGGATATGTTTTGGCACTCGGAGCTAACGAGACCTGCTACTTGACAAGCTTGCTGAGGGCATGAAGTTATATAGGCTACACCATGGTAACACGAGGCTTGAGTCTATTTAAAATGCTTTCCCGGTCAGCAAATGGAATTGGAGGGGATCCGGCTGGGAGATCTGCAGAGGAGCAGCAGTGAGCAGGCAGCTGGCTGTGGTGAGCAAAGACGTCCTTCCCACATTAAAGTGCGCTTACAGTCAGAAAGCTACTTTGCAAGCCAGCCAGAGCGGCATACCGAGTCCATTCCCCTTTTTACCCATTTCTGTCAGATCTGCTCAGTTAAGAGTCATGCCTTGTGCCCCTCGCGCCCTACGCATCGCAGCCAGGGCTCAGAGCTGCCATAGCCATCACCAGAAAGCAGACGGAGCTTTGTTTCTGTCTTACACCTCACTAGCCGTAAGACTCCATAGCCAAGATGTGGCCAGTTACACCATGGGGGATGTTGGGAGGTGAGAGAAAAGCCAAGCAGCTCTTGCAAAGCTGCATGAGTCCTCCGGGACCGACAGGATGGAACGACTAGCAGAGCAAGAGCGTGAAACTTCTCTAGCACACTGAGGGAGCGGAGATCTACAGGTTGGCATTCGTCTTAAACAAGGTCACTTTTCTGACCATACTGGCACTTTACGATGCTGCTGAATTTGCAAACATGAGAAAATGAAACTTTATGAAGACACCAGAGGTGAGAACCACAGAGGTTTCTGAGATTTCTGGATTAGCAGAAGAATGAACTAATATCATCACTGTCTCCGTGGTATTCTGGAACAATTTGATCCGAAGTTCCTGGCTCCTGGTCTGTATATCCAGGCTCCAAAACTGCCTCAAACCAAGGATGAAGCAAGATCTCTGGAGCAGTGAGTCTTTCAGAGGGCTCCCGCCGCAGGAGACTGCGGATGAGGCATCGGGCTTTGGGGGAGACATGGTCAGGAATACAGAACTGTCCACGTCGGATTTTGGAAAAGAGAGTGCTAGGGTCCGAGTCATGGAAGGGATAGCGTCCCACCAGGAGAGTATAAAGCATCACTCCCAAACTCCACACGTCGGCTGATTTTCCAGAGTAAGTCCCTGTCGTATTTAGGATCTCAGGGCTGACGTACGCCGGACAACCGTGCTTGTCTGAGAGTGCATCATCTTCACCTTTGATGATGTGTGTGTCTTCCAGGCTCTCCAGCCGCAGCTGAGTCCTAGGGAGGGCAGGAAAGGAAGCCCTGGGTTAGAAGTTGCAATACCCAGGCACAAGCAAACGTGGCCAGCCCCCCCCAGCCAAAGCAATCCCCACTCCCCTTCTTGCATTGGATAAACAAAAAGGAAAGAAAACATCTTTCCATTTGCAGTGGCGAAGCAGGCTGGACTCCTGCATCTGTGTAATGGAAGCACAGCTACACACATCAGGCAGGCACTCGGTGACGTCTGCTCATTTACAGGGGGCTTTGACGACACAGGAGACTCTCGAGGAGCACCAGCAAGCCGCCTTCTGTGTATGCCGCTGCAGGGGGTTAACTGGCTATAGTGCATCCCGCAGGAAGGACACTATGCAGCTCAAACTTTGAGCAAACNCCCAGGGGCATATGGGTCCAGTATGAGCTTCTGTTCTGGGAGAAAAAGAGAGCTTTGCAACAGCGAGGAAGCCATCCCCTCGCCCTGGAAGGGCTCTGCACTGCCTTACAGCCCGCTGAGCCTGTCCTCGGCATGACCTCGTCAAATACCCATTGGTTCTGCAAACGGAAAATATGACTCAACGAGAACTCTGGGCCCGGGATTGGCTGCGGGAGCCCTGAAACTGCACCTGTGCCGGCGCCGAGTCCGCCTGCCATTGCTTAACCCTCTTCTTGCCAAATGGGATGCACATGACACTGGCCTGTGCAACGCGCTATTTCCAAATGAGCGAGACTCTGTGCAATGTGACATTTCAACAAATGTTTCATCTTCTCATGGGCGGGAAAAGATGCAATAGTTTCCTTCAAAGGAATTACTTTCTTTGCATGGCAACATATGGTTATTTCTGTTTAAGAGAGCCGGTGCCGTTTAATTTTCTTATCAGGTTTATGAATTATATCCTGAAGAGGCACTAGCCCAGTTAAAAATTGTGTTTTCTTCTGTTTTAGTAATACCACTTCCAGTTTCATCAGAGTAAGTACAACATCATTAAAGTTTTCTCTTTTTTTTCTGTGTTTTTATTTTTAGTTTTCCACAGAGTAAGCAGCTAGTCAGAGTCAGTTTTACTGATTAAATATGTACTTCTGGCTCTGCCACGTGCAGCAAGGCACTACAACATCAGCAAACACTTCAGGTAAATACTGAATTATTTTCCTAACCTAAATTTAACAAGTAGACTCTGGATCTCCTCTGTATAACCTAGCTTTGTAGAGTAAGTTTTACCAAAGTACTTTTCTTCAGTGCAGAGCTCCCAAAGCAATATTTAATTTAACCGCGTCCCACCTTCCCTCCTGTGTGCGCCTACACTCAGAGGCACAGGGGACACAGAAACCACCACCACTGTAGCGGAGGACAGATAAAAGCCTCGAAGGACACAGACGGGTTTTTTTGCTAGTAGTGTGACCCTGATCAGCAGGGGATTTCAGCAAGCGGACTCCTATGCACCTCTCTCTCCCCAGCCTCAGCTCTGCACCGGGCAGCTCTCCTAGGTATGAAGACGGGTCCTCACGCCTCCTGCTTCTCCAGCCCTGCCGCTCCCCTTCCCCAGCAACTGTAGCTCAGCCTCCCTCCTTTCCTTCTCTCTGCCTTTTATTCGTTTTACACTAAACATGTGACACACATGACATCTTCTGGTGCTAACAAGCATCTGAACTGTTGTCTCTTTGTCTTAACATCGTGTTTCACTGAACTTCTGCTCAATGAGAGGAAGCTCCTGGCAAGCTTCCTCTCTTTCATCAGTCATGATCTAAGAGCAAACACGTACCGATTAGATCCGTGACCTACTACACACATGTGATGGGGACCTGCTTGAATCACTCGCAGGTAATGCTGGCTGGCGCGGCTGTTTCCACTCCTTGGTACACTTTCTGCATCTCTGGATGTGGTGTTCCTCCCTCCCCATTCACCCCAGGGCCAGCTGGTGACAACTGCTTACCTTTCTTCATTAGAGAAGACAAATTTCCTGAGCTTGAGGTCACCAAGTACGATGGCCGATTGGTGGCAGTGAGCGACGGCAGAGACGATCTGCTTGAACAGCCGGGCAGCCTCCTCTTCCCTCAGCCTCTTGCAGCTTCTCACGTAGGAATGCATGTCCCCAAAGTCCTTTTCAAAGAATACATAGGCCTTGGTGTCCCCGAGAATGACTTCAACAACCCCAGTGATGTTTCTGTGTGACGGCAGCTGAATATAAGGCCGGATCTTGTCCTGGTAGTGTTTGAGGGGGAACACCTGTACAGAGGAAATGAAACACAAATCCATTCTCAAGGGCGCTGAAAGCAGCCGCTCGCGTAGCAGCGGCTCCCCAAACAATGACGAGAGAGCTGGAGGGGAGCCAGGGCTCGGCAGGAACGCCGTTCAAAGCGGCTACCGAGACCCTTCCTGTTCATTTTATATTGGGAAGGTGTGTATGGGGGGGGGGGGGGGGTGGGCTGTCCAAATTAAAATAACATAAACCACCATCCCTAAAACCTCTGGAGGAAGCTACTCCGAAGTAACAGCTTACTCCCAGCGACTGGCCGGGCAGGGAGCAGCGGACGGATTATTTTTCAAGGCTCTCCCCGGTCGAGCGCTCCGAAAACACCAGGAGGATTCCCGTCCCGTCCCGTCCCCCGCCCCGAGCCTCCCGATGCGCGCCTGCGGAGCTCAGGCTCACCTTGCAGCGCAGCTCCCGCCCGGAGCTGACGCTCAGCGCCCTCGACACCTGCTCCCGCTCGGCCAGCGGCAGCAGCAGGTACGAGGCGATCAGGCTGGGACCCGTCGCTCCCCCGCCGCCGGCGGGAGAAGCGGGGGAACAGGGCGACCCGGGAGCGCTCAGGCAATCCGGGGGTCCGCAATCGACGAGTCGAGGGCACTTGGCGGCCGGCGCTTCCTCGGCGGGGCCGTCGTGGAGGGGTTGCAGCCGCTTTGCCGGGGCGCTGCGGCAGCGAGCGGCCGGCAGCAGGGACGCGGGGCGGCTCATGGAGGGGAGTGGGAGCGGGAGCCGAGCTAGAGGCGAGCGGTGTGGGCTGGGCGCATCCCTTCGCTCTCCCCGTTGAAACCTTGGGCCGTGTCCACCATCTGCTGCCGACTCCACGCTAAAGTAGTTTGAGGCTTTAAAAAAAAAAAAAAGAAATTTAACACACACACACACACACAAAAAGAATGAGTCTCCTCCTCCCGGCCCTGACGCACGGGGAAATGGGAGGAGAGAGGCTTGGACGCGCCTGCTCGGCGCTGCCTGATGCTCTCCGCGGTCCCCAGTCCCAGCGGGTTACACAGCCAGGCGGGGCAGAGGGGGATTCACCGCTCCGCCTGGCTGCGGGAGCCGCTGGGACCTAGGAGCGCGGCGGTGACCCTCCTGTCATGGTCCTGCAGCCAGTCTAGAGCAAGGACATCTCATGTCCGGATCAGATTCCTGAGCCCGGCATGCTCGCAAAACCTCCAAGCTCCGCTAACTGTGGAGAGAAAGCGAACCCAGCTCCATGCCTAGGAGCTTTTCTTCTACGCGTTTGCCGCGGCTTCTCCCCAGCCCTAGTTTTAGGTTTTCAAAGATCATTAAATTGTTCATTCCAAGGTTTGCATCAGGAACCACCAATGCTGGTTCATGCGCGTATACTTAACGTGCACCATCGGAAATACCTGGCGTTGAGTTTCCCATGTTAAAACTATCCGCTCTCCCAAAAAGGAATAGCATCGAGAGCAAGCAGCAGCCAGCAGCAGCTGAACTGACTTGTGAGGAGCACAGAATCGAGCTCAGCAGTCACAATCGGGCTCAGAAGTGTGAGCTTAAAAGAATAGTAAATAGAGTTGTAGTCAGGACTGCTAGCAAACGTAAGCAAAACTAGGGAAAACAAACAACCCCAAAACCCCAAACAACCAGCAAATCATCCCTGAAAAAAACGCACAACTGTAGTTTTGACAAGAGTGCTTCCGAAGGAAACTCTCCGTCTTTCCTGTTTGCATATATATGTGCATTTTCTGTAAGTCAGCGCTGAGAATTTCCCGACAGCACACGGACCCTGCATTTGCCTTGTCTGCAGGACCAGTGCCTATTCCATTTCACTTCCCCAGCCCTGGTCTGTTTAAGCAGCAGAGAGGGCCCGGGACACCCCCCAGCCGACACCTCTGAAGCCGGTGATGCCACACGTGCAGGTATTCACTCAGATTCCTGACAGATAACTGCACGGCAAACCCGTGCATGCCTTCAGCTACATCGAGTGTATTTTAAGAAACACATGAAACTCTGGTGTGGGATGACTCACAGCATAGCAGTCCCATTAATGCATTTAAACATAAAATGCATATGCCATAAAGGGATATCCCAGGGCCTGCATTTTCTCCTTTTTTTTTTTTTTTTTTTTTTTTTTTCCTTCCCAGAAGTACAATTCTGTTCGTGTTTGCAGATGGTTTCTGAGCCATTCACCACAGCTGTCAGGGTGTGCTCTTTGATTTCATTCCTTTCATAGGTAAAACATGCATGAGCATCCATCAGACCCTTGCTTTATATTCCCTTCTTGGGAATATTTATGATTGAGATGCCACTGCTGGGTGAACTTACCTGGTAGGATGCTGCATGTGGGGGCTGTCTCCTACGAGTGAGATAGCACTGAGCTGAGAGGTGTCAGTACTTTTGAGGACAGGGGAAGCATGTGGACACATCAAACTAGCAGTGGCCCTGCATGAAGGCACTCACAGTCATTATTAGCATGTAACAACACCCCCTGTAGCTGTCTCAGACTGAGAAGCAGTGTGAGCATGAGTGAAGGTGTCAGTGTAGAAACCAAGTGATGTGCCCAGGCTAAATACGTCCCTTTGGTCCACACCCTCCCAAAGATCCCCTCCCTCTCTCAGCTTTGCCAACTGACTGTCCCAGTTGAGGGGAAGTGCCATACCGAGGATGCATTTGCACACATCACTGGAAGCTGTATCTTTCACTTTCCCATCCTCTCACCCATTTCAAGCCTCTTACAGTCCACAGGTGGTCACCTCATGCTGGCCCTATGCCACCAAGACCAGCACAAGTGCTTAGTTCAGGCTGCTGGTAACCGAATGGGCCATGACACCTACTGGTCCTGAAGAAGAGGAAACAGCCCCGTTCATTATCTTGCCTCTCCAAAAAAAAAATCTAGGGTGTGAGAGGAGAGCAGAGCACAGAGGGACCCACAGCACTGCATCCCACAGGCCCACCACAGGCCTCTGGTGTCTGGGCACAATCTTTGCACAGAGATTCTCCAGATTTCATGCTCTGTTGGGATGTCCCTGCTAACTGGAGAACAGAAACTGGGTGTGCAATCCCCAGATACCAGGAAAAAAATAACCCCTGGGTAACTCATCCCAGAAGTATGGGTGGATGCCCTCTTCCATCTGACTGTACAGACCAAACTTCAGTTGTCTACCTGTGGCTGAGATGACCTCAAACTTCTATCTCCCATGTGTCAGGTCTTTGCAAAATGGAGGCAGCTCCTAACTGAAGGAACTCTTCATTGCTTCTTTAATATGCCTGGCATTTTACTCAAGGCATTAATGTAATGAATAAACATAAAGCAGCAATTATTAACCAGATACTTACTACCTGTTCTCAATCTAATGTTTTGGGTACAGATCACAAGATCCACATCCAGACTCCTCTCCATCTCCACCAGATTCCTTACAACATGCAGAGCAGAGAAGTGATTCCTACTTTGGTTTGGGCGGGTTTTTTTCTTTCTAATTTTGGCTAATGCCCCTAAATACACATACAAGAAGAAGAAAGAAAAAAAGAAAAAAAGAAAAAAAGAAAAGGGAGGCTAAGGACAGTGTCTGATGATTTTGCACGGCATGGTGCTTCCCAGACAGTTGAAATTTGTCTTCTTTACCCATCTCCACCAGTGCTTGCATGCAAGCATGGTTTGGGTATGAACCAGTGCCAAGAACAGGAGGAACTCCAAGAAGAGGTTTGTGAAGAACTGCTGCACCATTTCACCATTAGAAGATTTTTTTCAGAATATAGGGCTACCACACCTGCCACAGCTCTCTCTTGTTCATTGCAGGTCATACCATGGGCTTCTACACATCCATGCTTATCTCCTGAGGCTACTCTCCTCCTGAAATGAAAAGCCATTGGAAGTCTTTATTTTATGCACGAGCCTTCATGATTCCATCTTTCCCTCACTCAGGAAAGATTTTTATGGGGACTACCAGGTTAGCATGAGAGGAACACTAGCATGGCAGTTCTCAGCTGTGCCTGTGGTGAATGTGAGTTTGAATGGCTTTACAGCTCTTCCAAACAAACCAAGGCAGTGTTAGGCAGCTCCAATGGATAGCACTGTGGAGCACTGATCATTTCAGAATTACACTTACAGACTTAACTTTTGGATAAAACATTGACTCTCACTTCTCAAGTGCTGGAAGAATGAACTGCTGTGAGCCAGCAATCAACAAGGAACCAAATGCCTTGGATACTCCTAATTGGGCCAGGTACCAGTGAGGTGGGGCAAGGGTAGCCTCTGGGAGTATCATTCAGCAGTTTTTGTGCTTGGTACAAGGCACCTTCCAAAAGCTGAGGAGGTCAGGAGCTCCCTATCAAAGGACAAAATCACTACAAAAAGTAGATCCTGCCCTGCAAAAGGCTGGTCGAAGCAAGCAGTACTGCTCACTGCCTCCCTTCTTCCTGGAGTTTCAGCTGCTCAGTGAGGAACCAGGACGGGAGTAGAAACAAAATCCCATGGGATGTGCATCACAGATCTGGCCTGTCCCAGATGAGGGAAGAGTCTTGTCCAGCAGATTTGCCAGAGCTGTGGCAAGATGAGTGCTGCTCTTCAGGTACTTTTTCCTCTGCTATTTTTAAACAAGCAAAGCAGTACTATTGCATCTCCTAGATGAAAATTCAAGAATCTAGAAGTTCCAGTGGTGAGGGACTAACATTCCCTTTCCCTGGCACGGTATTTTATTTAAAGGGATTTTTGTTGCATGGCATTTGAGTATGTACCTGTCTCTCCTTCAGCCAGTGCCCACACTCACCTGATGAACTGCTTTTTCTTAGATGCACACAAAATTACCTCCACTGCTCCAATTCTCTGACCCTTTATCTTTGTAACTAGAACAGCCAGAGGCAATGAGAATTGTGTAACCATCTCCCCACTTCCCAAGTGCTTGGGACAGGTCTGGTAACTTTGATAATATGTCTCATGGGATATACAGAGTAAATCTCTATTAGATTAGGCCACTTATAAATAAACTGTCTGCTTGCCATGGGAAGAAATATAGAAGTCCTTATTTTAGTTATGGGATGAGAGAGGTGAGGTGTGACACACAAATACTTCAGCCAATATTAAACTATCAGGATATATATATATATATATATATATATATACTGTGATACTGTGATGTTATATATATATATTTTACAAGTCATCTCAAGCCATGTAATGAAAATCAAACTACTGCTGGACTGAAAGGCAGCAATTTAAAACCATCAGGTTTTCCATACTCTACCAGTGTGCAGAATCACCCTAGCCAGATTGGGCTCAAAGTATAGTTATGTGACCAAGGTGATAAAGGACTTAAAAGTTTTGGGTTTTTTTCATAGCAGGAATGGAATCTGTGATAAACCCACAACCATCCCTAAATACTGTGGGACTCAGCAGCAGATTCACTGTTAAGATACAAAACCCATGACAAGCACGTAGTGACATCAAAAGAAGTGCAATGTAATGGTGTTCAGATGTCTCCCCTTAAGCCCACACAGAAGCTGCTCTGAGGGTTGCTGTTGCTAGGAACTCTAAATAATTCCCTTTTGATAAGCCAGTTGTTATCAAATCCAAGGAGTCTCATGAGAAGCACCTCCTGACTTTGTTCCTTTGCGGACTAAAGAGCATGAAGGCTTCTTCTGTTGCTTGAAAGACGTGTGAAGGCTCAGGTTTTAAACCTCAAATCCTGTTTTTACTTCAGAAGTTGATTGCACAAGCAGACAGTGAATGAGTGTCTCTCCATTTCCCTTGTGGTCAGAGAAGATCCTATTCATACTGGGTTTACAAGCAAACACTTCCTTTGGTAAGCTTCCCATGCAATTCAATTCATGTGCATGCTTTCAAGCTCTGTCTTTGGGTCCAGACTAAAAGCACAGCAGTGAGTGAAGCAAGCTCTCTGCTGAGCCCACTGCAGCATTTTCTGCAGCATTTTGAAATGATGAAGCACACTGTGCTTTCTGTACACTGCTGCAGCCTTTTTGAGCTGCTGAGTTTGCTCATGCATCAGAAGACTAAGCACATAGGTGTGTATCTACTGCACAAGGCATACGCATCCCAGAGTCTTACGTGCTTAACAATCCATCTAATGTTTTTACTTCTTATAGTTACTGGCTGGAAGCCTGGAATCCACTGGCACCTACACAGTGGATTCTCCACTGAGCATTGCTGTGACCATGTTGTATGTATGAAATCATATGTAGTAACAGTACATACTTTATGACCAGAAAAGAAATCATTATTTATGGAAGAGGGTAGCAATCAGCTCAAAGCTTTGACTGTAGCAAGAGAAAGACCTGTCCTTCTGATATTCTAACATTTTCCACTCCAGGAAGACCCTTTCCTAGGTGCATCTTCTTCACTGAGCACTATCCATTATGGAAAAGTTCAGTTAATGGTCCACACAGTACCATGGTATCCTTACATGGAGATTTTTAGAGAAGATGGAGATCAACATTTACTTGAAACAGCGGTGGAAATTAATCAAGCTGTACAGTCAATTCTAAACTAGTTTTGGCCACAGTACTAGAGCTATTCTTCTGAAAAACGTCACGAGGTACTTGTGACCACAGGTAGGTAAGACCTTTGTCATCAGCCACTCATGAGGAAACATGAGTACATCCAAGAGGACATTGTCTAAAATAAGGCAGTGTGTTGGCCTTGGCCGTTGAGTCATCAGTATCACTTCCTGCAGCCCCTGCTTTGCTCCGGGTATTTCTCAAGGGAGCACTGCCTGAGCCTAGGCTCTCTGATTCTTCTAGAATGAATAAGATCACTGCTCCAGAGCGGTAATGATGAATATGTCCTTGATTCAGTGGAATGTGTGCTCCTTTTAGCACAAGTGTACTAAATCTTCCATGAGATGTCTGCCTGATTAGTTTTTATCTTTACGCATCATGGCTCCACTGATTTGAAAACTTCAGAGTCTCTAGTTGTAAAATGGAGAATTCTGCTTCACAGGGAGCATTTGCTGAAGTGAGAGAGCTGTGCTAATGGCTTGTGCCTCGGGGTACCAGTGAAAGCTGCTGCATAAGGATCTTTCTGGCCTTTATTTTAAAGTTTGATTAGACATTTCTTTAATCATTCAAAATACTATTTGGAAATTCTGTTCTCTGGCAGAGACAGATTCTCACCAGGTTTCAGTGACAGACCCTTCTCAGCTACATCGAGGCTTGCTGCCTTCGGAAAGCACCTCTTATGGAAAAGGAAAAAAAAACCAAACCTCACCTCTGAGTTTCTTTCCTTAAATATGGTTGCAAAATATCTGACGTCAAACAATGAGACACAAGTTACCCTGTGAACTGTTAACATATGCCTGTTTGCATATGATATCTTATAGCCAAAACAGATTAAGATTTGAAGGTTTAACTGCTGTTGAGTTTCCACTGCTGTGAATCATACTCATCAGCTTATTCATCACAGAGTCTTATTTTTATTCTTTAACTCTTTCAAGCTTATTCTATCCGGAGCAGAGTTTACAGGTAACATGGGGCACAGAGGAACAGAGAGATCACACCTGCGTAACAATCCCCAAACTTTGCAAGCAAAGACCAAAGAGCTGCCAATAACTACAGCCCCCACCCAGTGAATCAGTAGTGGTTTATAACTTCCACCAGGTCACTTGACAGGTACAAAAGCCTTCCCCAACAGCCAAAACAGGTCTCTCCTTCCACCTAGTAAAGTGCCAGCTGCAATTCATACTGATGACCAAGTCTGTAATCTTTCAATTTCAGAAGGAAATTTACTTGTAAGAGCCAACAACAAGAGAGAACCAGTCATGAAAATTCAAGAGGATGGCTCAAATGCCAGGTTCAGAAAAAAAACAAACCACAAACCTTTAAAATTCTCTCATTATTTTTTGTACCAGGAGTCATTGGATATTATGGTACAGTTCAAATGCAGAAATGCCAGACACGCTGGGGAGAACATTACTGGTTTCAGTAAATACAGGCACTTTTCTGTAGCACTGGAATCTGTGTGGTGCATCACTGATTTTGATGCTGCTCAAGTACTCTTATCAGCAACCCTGACATAAGTGCATGAGTATTTGTCTTTTTCTGGATAGCATGGCTGTGGCCATACTTGAAAAGAGGCATTGCTGATGAGAGAAGAGAGAAACCTACCTCTATTTAAATACACATGGCTCTACACCTCATATATATTTGCTATTAAAACTAAGCAGGTTAAGTGCTGGCAAAAAATAGTCCATTCCTTTCAGCTGCAGTCTGAGAAAGATTTCAGAATTCAGGCTGCACCTGCACCTACTGTTCAGGCTCTCTGATTCTCAGGCTAGCAAGGGAGAGAAGGAAGATCATGTATTTTGAGGCAGGAATGTGAATATTCAAAAATACCTTTCCACCTAGAGTGCCAATCAGTGGGTACTTGACTATTTGTTCTCTTCATTTAAAGTGTTGCTTCAGATTTGTTTGTTTCCTTCTCCCAGCTGCTTTATCTTAAGCAGGCAGTTCACATTATTATCTGTGGATTAGCCAACAGAGAGACAGACTGAGCGCAGCTTCCACTAGGGTCAGCAGCACTGCTATGGGTCAAGCCTCTCTCTTTAACATCCGACAACAAGATGTAACCAAGACAGCAGCCTCCCTTGCAGCATTACTCATTGGAACACGAGGGCAATGACCAGATCAGGAACTGCAGCTGTCTAAGGGTACACTGGTGCAACAACCACAGGTAGCAAACCAAACCTGCTGCCTCCAGTTTGTCGGCATTTATAATGTTCTGTGGAACATTCCACATTAGTGGAAGGCTCGTTTAAGTATCCAGACACCTACATAAACCCAATCTGAAGTGCAGACCCAAGGCCATGTAAAATGTGTGTATCCCTTTGCTTTTGGGAACTTGGGAGACTTGATTGCCACTAGGGATTGAACTCAATCTATGAGGAACTTGGTCAGAAACTGCAGAAACTGTTTAACCAGCACAAGGTTTTGTTTCTGAGCATTCTGCACTGGAGTAAATTTATCCACTAACTTAAAGAAACAGCTATGAAACGTTTAGCATACAGCTATGAAAAGTTTAGGACATTTTCCATCCCACCCTACCCTGCTTTTTTTGTTTTTTTTTTAACAAATGCTATGGTTAATGTCCTCCCTTATAGTATTTACTAAAAATCAGTGACCTTCCTGAAAAACTGTAGGTTTGAGACCTGAAATGTCTTAAAAGTGACCTGATTTTTACACATAGAAATACAAATAGGTACCTACTGCTCAACTGCTGTCAGCTATTACACAGCTGGGCTTCCACAGACAGAAGCACTCACAATGACCACTGAGTTCTGAGAAGATGGACCTTTGGGGTTAGCCCACATTAAGAAAATTACCCCACTAGTTCTCCTGAAGTGTTTTGAACTTAAAAAGCTCAGTGCAAATAATAACGGTTAGGTTCCCTTTCTTAGCTATTCAATCAGTTTGCAGCAGATTAATATTCTTCAATTACAAAATAACAATTTCAGTTTGAAGTGGTTTGCACTCTTAAGTGCAATTGGAGTTAATAATGGTCTACAAAAGGAAAGCTGTTGGCAAACTGTAACCTAGAGTGAAAAGCTTAGCATTTAGGTACCTTAGCCACGTTTTACACCACATGTCAGACTGTAAATTCAGAAAAATGACTAAGGAAAATATCATCTAATCCACTAAGGGCCACGAAGCTCAAAGAAACCCACATCTTCTGCTTCACAAATGCCAAGATATAATTGCGATCTGACCACCAATGCAGCTCTTTTTACTCATGGCTATTTCTAATTTATATATGTAGCGCCTTATATGCTACATATATTCGGACCAATTTAGGCAGTAAGCATGAAGTGTTGCAAAGTTTAAGTCCTTTTTTGGATCTGTGCCCAAATGCATACATCTCTGAAGCTCATAAAAAAATGAGATTAATTGCTTTCCAGTCCAGGGCATATGGTTACAATACATTTTTACTATCTACAAAGTAGTTATTGGAATACATTTGTAAATAATTGTAGTCTCCTAACCTGTGGTATTAAGGTAAAGCCATCTGAGACTTCCAAGTGCAGAAAGCCTGAAACAAAACTTCCAAATCTTAGGAGAAAAGCCCAAGTTAGGGCAGAGTGTTCAAAAATTTTAAGAAGAAGGCCAAGATCCTCAGAGCTGACTGGTTAATTTTGTGTGTCCACAGACAAAGTATAGATGTGCAGCACTTCCTGCAAATGAAGCTTTAGCAAGGTTTCCATTAAAACTTGTTGTAGTGGGTTTGGGCTGAGCTGGAGTTAATTCTCCTCAAAATACTTTCTAATGCTGTGCTTTGCAGTGCTGCAGCTGCATGTTGATAACACACTTGATATGTTCCCAAGCAGGGTATATGACTCGGGTACAGCCTTGGTCAGAGTGCCCTACTTTGGGTGTTCCTAGGGGTTACACACAGAGTTAACAGAACTATCCGCAGCGCTGAGCAAAATGCTTGCTATTTGATGCTGGCAGAACCTGCACCTCTAGTATGCTAAGAAAATGAGCACACTGACAAGGAAGGTTCAATACTGCAAAAGAAGCTTTATTCATCAAATGCAAGCTTTTCAGAATTTTGGGAATATTAAAAAACTCCAAACAAGTTAAACTGGAATTCCTCCTATTTGGCAGTTCGAAAAAAAAAATGCTTTCAGCTACAGCTGAGACCTTCAACTTTGCCTATAAATGAAACACTTTAAATAACAATCAGTTACACAACCTACTTACAATCAGCAGCTTATCTCACAAGACCTCTAATAACAAATTTTTGTGGCGGCAGCACATCCATCTGACTTCTCCAGCGATGACCAGCTTTGTTTTTTCTGACTGTCAATCGCTCTTTTAAGTGCTTCATCTGGCATAAGATCTGATTCTTTTACATCAGAATGGCTACAGCCAATTTTAGGGCATCTGTTAAAAAGTAAAGAGAAAGTCCATTAAATTGGAAGAATTGTCCTTGTCAGATACAGGCTTTTACATAACATGTGCTAGTTTATTGTGTTTATCTGGGATTTGCTTTCTGTCAGTTCCTTATTACCTCTTTTCCTCTTCACCAGTCCTCTGTGGTGAAAAATAAATACATTTATTTAAACTGGTTGGAATCAACAGATGAAGGAAGGAAGGAACAAAGTGAAAGACAGAGCCTCTCACCCATAAATCACTCTCTTGCTTCATGTACACAAGCTGCATCAGGAATGATACTGGCATTGCATGGACACCTTTCTGTGTTGGTTTCTCTCTTTGCAATTCTCTACAAACTGCAAGTAACCACCTTTACCTTATTCATCTCAGGTGGAAAAGTAAAATCTTCACTGATAGATAAATAGGGAAATTAGGGAAAATAATTTCTAGGAAAATAGATAAAAGAGAATGAGATCAGTCAATCAGTGGGCTATCTAGTCGGTGTAAAAAATTACATAGTCTTTTATGAACTGAGAAAGTAGAGAAAAAAGAGATGAGAGTTCAATTAACAGTCTCTAAATGATAATAAAATATAAAATCTCTTACAATTACTTGGAACAGCCAGATAAAGACATTGGGGTGAGAGATACTCAGGGACCAAAAGTCATTTTCCTTTGGCAGTGGCCCAAACATACACAGATGGTACCTGTAGTCAGAAGTAACACTTCTCCTGAATTTTTCCCTTATTAAGACTAACTTCTGTCTGAGGCACTGAACTTAGTTACTCATAGCTTTTACTCCAGATTTGTCCACAGTGACCGTGTTTGTCATGGGTAAGTCACTTAATTGCTCTGTGCCTCACTTTTCCCATTTATCACCTTATTAGAGCAATAGCTTCTGAGATTAATGAATAACAAGTGCTCAGAAAGCTTTCCACACTTCCTGTAAGCATGAAGTATTAGTATGTCCTTCCAGGCAGTGGAAAATAGTGAGCAAACCAAGACACGTAAGAGTTGCCTAAAGGAGCCTGGAGTGAGGCTATCAGCACAGGACACTGGGGTGGCTGTGCAGACGTCAGCTGCAGAGCTGACATCCAGCCAGCTTGCTGCCAAGGGCACCAGAGGAATCCCATGTATTCATACTGCAAAGTACGTGTAAGGAGACAGACACTTCTGTAACTCCAGAGTGAGCAACAGCTTTGATTTCAGAGTCAGGCTAGAGAGTATTTCCCTAACCATGACTCTGCTCTATCAGGACACCTGCTTCCACTTGAGTATCACTGGCAGAAGCACAGTCAAGCAGCAGCACCATGAGAACAGGCTACTCAAATGGGGAACTTGTTACCTCAGCTGGCCTGCCTTCCCACCACAGCAAATGGTGGTTTTTCAAAGCAGACTGCATTTTCACAAGGAAGGTTAAAATTACAGCAGGTTGGTGAGACTGGGCAGAGAAAACCAGGGAGTCTTTCTCAGTTTAGTTACAGAGAAGCTGAGTTGTTGTGGTGCTTGTGCTTTTCAAGCACAGTGGAGTAACTACTGTAAAAACTGCAGGGTTGCAAGCTGAAAGCTCAAAATGAAGAACTGCTGGGATTTACCCTGCACAAATAACTTTGGTTTGGGTAGAAGGTAGCATTTCAGGCTAAATCATAGAATGGTAAGGTTGGAAGTGACCTCAAAGATCATCTAGTTCCAACCCCCTGCCATAGGCAGGGACACCTCCCACTGGAACAGGTCACTCAAGGCCTCATCCAACCTGACCTTGAACACCTCCAGGGAGGGAGCATCCACAACCTTCTTGGGCAACCTGTTGTACAGCTTACTTTTTTTTTTCATACTTTGTCTTTAATTTCTTTAAAGGTAAAATACAAATTCAGTCATATGACCCTATTAGTTTTTCAGCATGGCTGAAACTTTTGGGTCACCACAGCAGTCTCTGCTCTCATGAGATTTTCTTGATGGATGTAACAACACAGGATTATTTAGATATGGACATATGAAATTCAGTTCCATATTGCAGGAAATATTTTGTTGTGGTTTTAGGCTGTTGAGAACATGGTTCCTAGGCTGTCTCTATCCTCCAGAATGCTCATTTCCTTCTCTCCAACCTGTGACCTATTTCCCAACTCCTGTTCATTTTTGCAGCCAATTTTCTGCCCATCCATGTTGCTTCTTTTGTTTTTATTTCCAGGATATTGCAACCATTCCACTTTTACTCCTTAGACTTCATAACACAGGCAAGGCACTTCTCAGTTGTTCTTCAAGCTATCTTGACACTAAGGTTCAAGATATCCCAGTCAAGGCTTGACTTCACAGAAGTGCTTTCCTGTAGCCAAGAATCACAGAAATGTTCAGGCTGGAAAAGACCCTCAGGATCACCAAGTCCAACTGATAAGAACCCTACTCTAGAAGGTTCACGCCTAAACCATATCCCCAAGCACCGCATCCAAACGACCTTTAAACACATCCAGGGTTGATGACTCAACCACCTCCCTGTGCAGCCCATTCCAATGCCTGACCACTCTTTCTGTGAAAAAATCTTCCTAATGTTCAGTCTAAACCTACCCAGTCACAGCTTGAGGCCATTCCTTCTTGTTCTATCACTAATAGGCCACCTGTAAGAGGGCCATGAGGCTGCAGCAACTCTCCTATGAGGACAGGGTGAGAGAGTTGGGGCTCTGCAGCCTGGAGAAGAGAAGTAGCCTGATAGTAGCCTTCCAGTATCTGAAGGGGGCATACAGGAAGGCTGGGGAGGGACTATTTACAAGGTCTTGCAACGACAGGACAAGGGGCAATGGGTTTAAACTGGCAGAGGGGAGATTTAGACTGGATGTTAGGAGGAAGTTCTTTACAGTGAGGGTGGTGAGGCACTGGCACAGGTTGCCCAGGGAGGTTGTGGTTGCTCCCTCCCTGGAGGTGTTCAGCACCAGGTTGGAGGAGGCCTTGATTGACTTGTACTAGTGGGAGGTGTCCCTGCCTATGGCAGGGGGTTGGAACTAGATGATCCTTGAGGTCCCTTCCAACCTTACCATTCTATGATTCGATGATTCTATGAGACCAGCAGCAGCCTCTCCACACCATCCTTTCAGGCAGCTGTAGACAACCATGAGATTTTCCCCTCAGCCTCCTCTTTTTCAAACTAAACAGCACCAGCTCCTTCAGGAGGAGCATGGAATACAAAGTCCCACAGCACCCTTGTATCCATATGACACAGTATGTTGAGTCTTACAGAAATATGAGAGCAACAGACAGAGGCAGTAAGTTGTCTGTGGCATTATCTTTGAGAAAATCGAGTTGCTAGTCTCTGGCAGACCCTCCTGATCATGTGCAAACTGCACATTTATTAAAAACACAACTGCTAAGTTTCCATGTGGTCATCAACCCCAAAGCATGAGGCTCTAGCATATATGATGTAAAAATCAACGTGCAATTAATGAGGAAATAGTACATGTAAACTTGCTTTAAAAAGTGTATGAGCCCCTTTTCTTCTCTCTCTTGAAAATAAAAAAAAAAAAATAAAATTCAAACCCATTGTAAATTTTAAACTCACCCCAGAGGATTTCACATTTAAAAATTCATCTGTAATATATGTACATTAAAAGAAAGTGGAAAGTGTGTGGAAAGTGGCAGGCTGCTATGATGATGTAAAATAAGGATTACTTAATTGCATTGCTGTAGGACCTGCAGCAGGATCATTCCTAAATTTCTGTTTGATCATTCTTAAACTCTGCCCTTCCTAAAAAATTGTGGTTTAGTATTTGTCACTTTAACATTTATTTCTGTGTTTTAATATTTCTCAGTTGTGTGGAATATAACTGCAAAAGAGGGTGCACAAAGGAGACCTTTTTACCCTCATCGATTTCAGGGATTGCTAAGTAAGCAGTGGGAAAAAAAACAGGGCAACTGAATTTTAGGAAGCTGAAGTTTGTCTTTGTTGTTCATGGCTACACAAAATCTCTTTGCTGCTGTTGTGCAGGTACCACGAGCAGCTGCAGCTTCCCCACACACTTCCTACATGTTTCCTTACACTTTGTTTTCATTAGAAAGAAAAGCTCCTTCACGGGTATGGTACTATGAGGAGACTGACTGGGGCAGACACTGAGGTATTACTTCCTGCAGCCTTGCCAATCCAAACACATTTTCTAGAGCAAGTGGAGTAAAATTCCAGGTACACAACAAAGCAAACAGCTTTTCCACACATTCTTGGTAGCTTACCGCAGTTTTTTCTTTTGCTGCTCTCGGCTCCGGATGAATTTTAGAATGACCTCTTCTTCATAAACATGTCCACACACTTTGTTTCGAACTGGCCTCTTCATTTCCATCTGTAATCAATAAGGTTTGATTTAAAGGAAGGGATATTGCTCATGAACATGCTTCTTGTGTGATTTTTATGTAGATCAGCAGGAAGCGTGTTTGCCATTCAGAGATGGAATTCCACTCAAATTATGGGGTTAGGTCCTGCATGTGAAGTTGCATTTGTGACATGGACAGAGGAATCAGTACACCCTCAGTAAGTGTGCAGGTGACACCAAGCTGTGTGGCACAGTTGACTTGCTAGAGGGCA